>JAYKKI010000016.1:15192500-15792500 GCA_039881145.1 Druceiella hillmani | reverse complement strand
CACAGTTATTTTGAAAATATTATGGGTACATAGTGAACACTTTTTGGAAGAAGAATTATCTAGGTAATATTAATCCCCCCCACCTGCTTAACCGCTGTTTTCCAATACCTGAAATATATTTACAGTGGTACTATATATAACGAAATTGAAAATTATTTCGGTTTAGCAGACTCTACTAGTCGACGAGTAATATTCGATAGATTTATGATATGAATATGTAGTTGTGTTTGAAAAAATTCCTGCAAACTCCATACAAATGACTTAACTCAACTCCAAATATACTTTTTATTTTAAAATGGATATTTATTACGTTTCTGAAAGGTATACCAAGGAATTTGTTTATTTACATGGAGAAAATAATATTAATATTTGAAATTATAAAACATTTGTTTATTTACATGGAGGAAATAATATTAATATTTGACAATATTTCATATAAGCCTAAATGTTTATGTGATTTATATGAAATTTTATTAAAATGATTTTAAATATTAGACCATATCATAACAAACAGTTATTATATTTTATTTGTGTGGCCGTTATAATAAAATAGCTATCTCCTAATATGTTAAGAAAACACAAAAAATTTGGTAGAAATTTTTAAGTGGCCAAATTGTTGAGATTTCTCTGCGCCTAAACGCAGCTAATCTTAGTTAAATGGATTTTTACACAAGCAAATAATTTAAAATATTTTCCCGTGTCGTTTGTAAAAAAAAGAGTGTTCTCGCAACTTTACCATGCTAATATTTAACTTGTTTTCGTGCAAGGTAAAAAAGTTGTGCAAACAAATTTAGTAAAAATCTCCTGCCCTGAAAGGCAAGCCGTGTTTATTCGTAATGCAAACGCGTACCTTGCCATGTAATTCATTCTTTTTGAAGTCTAATGCACAAACGACGTACTTTTTTAAATGTCACATTTTCCAACATGTAAACGCGTAGAGAGTATTTTGCTAAATATGGGTGCACATAGATTAAAAGGATAAAAGGACATGGTAAATATAATTTTAAAAGGGTCTCTTTACTAACATAAATGTAAATTCTAATGGTGAGTGGTCTTTAAGTGTATTTTAGTGCATATGTCTATGTTATTTAAAATAAAAAGAAATATTTATGGGTTTCTAATATAAGGTTTTGCTTTCGAAAGAGATACTTTCTATAAAATTTTATGTAAATGGTTCATAAACGATCAATTTTTATCTGAGTTGCAATGCTTGTGCACGGTTTTAGTGAACAACAATTTTATATTAACAATAAGTTGCTATTAATGAAAAACTTCAAATTTGTTTTCTTTTCCGAGAAATATTTTCCAGTTAAAACTTGCAAACTATGACTTAACGAAGCTTATAAACATGATGACTCTTGAAAGCATCACCAACTCTTGTTTAAATATAATATTAATGCTTACATGAATGGAATATTCATAAATATCGATTTCATGCAAACTATGCTATCAGATAAATGGTTTCAATCATGTATATATTTATCTCGTTGGCATGTGTATTTTTTGCATATAATTAAAATATCTAGAGACATTGAAGGATACGCGTATAATATTTAAAGAAGTTGTGACATTACAAGGGAAAACAGGTGGAGCGACCGGGATAGGGTACTTAGATGGAGCGCTCCAGTCGAGCATATATTGTATTTGGAGGAGTCCAGACATCTACTTTGGTCAAGTTTATAATATTTTGAACAGTAGAATTTGTATTTAGCCGACAGAAATAAATAACATATTTTGTAGTAAGAAAACGTTGATACAGTTAATTTATTCTTCTATACTTTAACAGTTATGTGTTGTGGCTATTTTGTTTATAAATTCTTATAATAAGTGAGAAAATTTTCAATATCATTTAGCCCTAGAGCCGTGATGCGTATTTTAAGTCGATTCGATAAAAGGGGATCCGAAACCATTCATCAATAAACCACCAATATAAAAAGATATTGCTGAAGCTAAATAGGGATAACCTATTGACAAGAAACTTTCAAAATTTCTTAATTTTTGTGATTGTGCCCAGGTGGTTTTACCCAAAATAATTATGAGTACTTCGCTTCTTTAGTATAGAAACCAGTGCCAAAATCAACTTCTGATTTTACTACCTTTATTGAAATAGCGCTTTTTTTTCTATGATAATTTTCAATAAAGGCAGACAGCGCATATGGAGTCCCATTTATCAAGTATTAGAGAGTAATTTGTTATCTTTATTGCTTAAATGCGTTCAAAAATCTTACACCAGATGTTAAAATAGTATATTCGAGATAAAATAAGCAAGAAGGCTTTCATAGTTACCATCGACGATTTGGCTATCCTAAGTGGTGACGCTCTTCCTTATACGATAATAACACCTCAAAAAATTCATTTCACAGCTGATACATCATATTCCCTCGAACTTGTAATATATGGTTTATTTGAATAACGCACGACAGTGGAAAAAAATTATAAAAGTTCTCTTGGATATCATTATCTGAAAAAGGGTTGAAATGAAAATAAAATTAAATTTCTAGTACTATTTCTGGGCTCAAATTGAACATGATTGTATTTAATAACTCCAAAAGAACATTTTAAAGTATTTCAGCATGTCGAAAATGTTTATGATTGTTTTCACACACCGTTTATATATTACTTGATTCTTAAGTGAATATTAAGATTACGAAGAAAAAATGCTGGAAAAATGTGGGAAGCGTCAATCATCGTACCAGTGAATGGGAAAGCAAATATTTTGAAGAAAGGATAATCAAAATGCAATACGTAATCAAACTTATAAAATATTTAATTTCAAGTTTCTCGGTCGGTTTAAAGTTGTTTTGTATTTTGATGATCAGAGACCACGAGTGAGTGAAAGTCCAAGCTAGTGATTTTTGGATGTTTATATCAGAACTCTTTAAAGCTAGTTTTGGAGAATTTGTAATTCTATGTTAAACCAAGCACCTTTTTACGTATTTTAATTATCAAAAAGTTATTGATTTAAATAGAAGTTCAAAGTGGGTCGAAATGATTCGTTGGAATAGTGTATGACGGGTGCATGCCCGGCTTTATTAAAAAATTCTCTGTGTACTACCTTATTATTGGAAATGATACGGTCAATAGTAATTGATTCAAAAAAGGCAATTAAATTTAACGTGATAATATAACTTGTACAGTGTGGCTTACTATACGTGTATATACCTATAAATCAAAATTTGCAAGTTATATGTAATAACAATGTTAGAAAATGCAAGAATGATCGAGCAAATAGGCTTTCTACCCCAAGCATTTACTCGAGGAAATCAAAAAAATTAGGCAAACTAGGACTGCTGAATTGAAATTAGATCCAGTGATGAAGAATATAAATAGTATCAAGAAAAATATAAATAATAAAGCCTATGTTACTTATAATTTCACAGCCTTTATTCTTAAAACCGTTCTGGTTAATCCCATTAAAAATGACCCATTACATTTATGTTCCAAACCTGACAAACAAAACCTGCTATGATATCCAAATCCAAATACCTTTCATTAAGAAAGACTGAGCTTTCATACCGATAAAAGCCTTACAGAGAAAAAATAACGCAAACACATAACATCCAATTTAAACTGTGAATTACTAAGAACTAACTTAGCAAAAATATTAAAGTAATTTCCAAGAATGTTAGTTACGTCATAACATTCGATGGGTAGCGACGAAATATTAAGAATCACTCAGCATAAAATGTAAAAGAAATGATTTTACAATAATGCTAGTAGACTCAGAAAATCCCATGGGTAGCGATGAAATACGCAGTATAAAATATTCAATAAATTAATTTACAAGAATGCTAACAGACTCAGAAAATCCCATGGGTAGGGACGAAATATTAAGAATCACTCAGCATAAAATGTAAAAGAAATGATTTTACAAGAATGCTAGTAGACTCAAAAAATCCCATGGATAGCGATGTATTAAATATCCAAAAAATACGCAGTATAAAATACCCAAAAAATTAATTTACAAGTATGCTATCTAACTCACAAGATTCGATGGGTAGCGGCAAAATGTACAGAGCCAACTCAGCATAAAGAGCAAATAAATTAATGTGCAAGAACGCTAATTAACTCGCAACATCCGGAGGATAACGCCGTACTGTTAACAAGTAACTCAACATAAACAGCAGATAAAGCCAAGCTTTTCAGAACGCTAGTGTAAACAGAGAAGATTCAATAAAAAAGTTTCCGAGCAACCGACGAAGAGAGTCTACCAGCCAACATTTTAGAGTTAACATTGCTAACAATTATAATTTTAATAATTTGGACTTCGTAAAGTATATTTTTTTTTAAAATGACAATTTGTAAGCAGTTATTAGTTAAACATACAATTTTGAGTATCCGTGGAACTCAATATATAACTATACTCCATTCGATTTAAAAAAAGAACGTCTATAAATAATGAGATTTGACAGTTCAGATATTGTAAACCTTTTTCTTACATTCACGTTAGTAACTTAATGCGATTTATTTAGTATGAGTGATTAAAACATATATATTTAATAGTATGCATATTTACACTGTATACATACGTAAGTTATATTACAGAGGTAATATTATTTAAGAGAAATTTAGAAAAGTAAGATTACGTATTTCGAATAATTTAAAAGTATCACTCTTACATAAAGAAAGACATATAATAAAATATTACCAAATATTTCGATAGAAGTAGTCGTTTAATGAAATGTTAAGTTATACAGAAAATATTACAAAGCAATCACAAATACACAATTAAATGAAACTACGTGATGTAGTATTATTTCTACTTTCTTTAAGTTCTTTACCACGACCTAGGTTGTCAATTCAATTGTTAGGTTTGATTATGAAGAAAAATCTTAATAATAAAAAGCAAAAAACGAAATTACATTCAAGTTCTGAGGAAGAACAAACGACAGAATTAGCAGGTGAAAATTCCGGTTCCAAAGATAATACATATGATGCGTGGAATGCGGTGAAAATGACTACGAGTCTGAAAAAAATAAAAGATTAGTTGCAGTGAATTGTTTGTAAATTATGGCCGCATGTAAATTGCACTCCATTCAACGATTCTTGCAATCCTTGTTACAAGTAAATAAAGAATGAAGAAACGGAAAACAAAATTGAGAGGTAAAATGACCCGGAAATTAAACGGTCATCTTATCCTTATGCAAGCGGCCGACTTTGAACGGATTTTAATATTAAAACTTTTCCTAATGTTTTTGAAATAAATATGTCTAATATTAAGAATAATCATCGAAAATATACATCGAAATAAGAGTAAAATTTAGTTATTATATAAATATTATCCTAAAGTATGTATAAAATTTGTAGGCTACACTGGAAAATATTTTAGTACCAACACTTATTTGAAAAGAAAATAACACGTCACAATATTTGTTTGATTGTCTATACGCCATAACTATATATGTATATAAGGTGATTAAATCTAAAAATATAGCAGCGTAAGCTGATACATTGTAGCTATCTCACTCTGACGCTTTATAAAATTAATGAATAGCATATATGGTTTAGACTTTTTTAGTGTCGAGATTTGGAATATTTTCACGAAATGTTTGAAACGCCTGACTTTCGCAAAAAAAAATAGAGAATTTACCGTATAAAATTTTACAATTACTATCAGTAAAATAATGGTGTAATACTTGTATTTATAAAATTTTTATAGTGAAACTTTTTAAAAGTATTATTTTGAATATGTATACAATTTTATAATACTCTGGATATAATACAATTAATTTTATAAATTGTCGTCAGCTGATCGAATATATATTTGTACCAACCATACTTTAACCGTTAAATTAAATTGTTTACAAAAATTCTCGAGAAATTTAATGGACTATAGAGTTAATGACAAAATTTAGAACATTTCTATACAATAGTTAAATAAATAAAATTTTTAGTTAAATAAATATAGCGCGTCTGAGCACTGAGGTTACCTCTGATGTTTGCTGTACTTATTCGCGAAGAGTTTTTTGCATAATCATATCATCATCATATAGATAATTGCTTGCTCTACCGGCATCCACAACTAAAAAATTTATTATTGCTATTGTTTTTGCAAATTAATTAATTATTAAAATTATATACACAAAACAGCAATGCTGCCATCTAATGGCTCAACGTCAATATGATTGACGGTCGGTAAAATTTTTGTTTAATTTCAAATCCACTCACGTATAAATAAAGTGGCGCTTTAGCTCAATGCTTTTGATACTTGCGCCTCTATATGTCAATTTTAGTAAAATATTTGTTTGATCTGTCATCTGAGCTTCATAATGGAATAAATAATGCGAAGACTTTGCACGGGTCACGCTAGTTTTATTTTAATTCATGTTCTTAGGAGCATGCAAGACTGAAGCTCTTATTAATAGACCGACGGTTCAATATATGCGTATTAATCTAGTATTAACTAATCGAGTTTGGAAAATTAAAGATCATCGATCGGAAATTAATGTTTTATATAAATTCTTCCGCCTTGCACAGTTCGTATTATGCGTCAATCGTTAGCTTATTTAAGGCACATATTAATTGACATATTGAATTTTTTATTGACAGTCGTATTATTTTTAAATTTGGCTAAAAGTATTGCATTTTAGAAAATAATAAAATTAAAATGAAACAAAATTAACATGAAAATAAAAATTACACAGAAACACAAATTGAAAAATTATAGAGAAACACAAAACGTGATTGAAAATAAACGCACGGACGGCGTAAGCATGAAAATGAAGAAAAATGCTTCAGACGCTATTACCTAAAAATATAATGTTAGTGACACCTGAATATTAAATTAAAAATATGATTTTATATAAATGAAAGCGTGAGTACAGTTAAATTGTAATGTATACTGAAAATAGAATTTAGAATTAATTTGCACGAATGTAATTTTTTTTTAATGTGCTAAGAAAAGTGTACTTGATTTGTTTTTTTTTTGGATAACTGGGAATCAGTTGTGCCGACTTTGCCTTAATATAAAGCCAAGCACAGAAGGGAATTAGCAAGAGAAAGCTAGCAGCGGATGACCAGCGGTGGATGCGACGTGATTGCTGACGTCCAATCCTCCGCCGGTGGTTTCTTTAATAGCGCCAGGGCTAATTGGGAAAGTCCCTTCAAATGATTCTGCTCGCTAATTCAATCAAGGTATAAAATTAATATACAATTAATCTTTTTTTATTTATAGTTTTCTTAGAAACTGTTTAAAATAATAACGGGGCACTGAAAGTTTTCAGAATGTATATTTTATACTGAAGATGCAATATTACAAACGAAAGCAGTTTATAATTGCATGTACAGTTGATAAAGAATCAATATAAATAAAAAAAGACAACATACTTCAGTAATATATTTAATAAGTAAAAGTTATTTGTTAAAATATAGATATTATTAAAAATTAATACAAATAGCAAAAGAAAAATTTATACAGGACCCGATAAAACATAATTAATAATATTTACCATATAAAGTCTTCATTGAAAACAAATGAAGCAAGTGTAACAATAAACCGATTAAGCGCACAGATGAAGTATAAAAATTTTGTACAGATCAAAATAATATTCGCAATAGTTAATATTTATCAGTATTTAAAATAACAAAGGATATATATATATATATATATATATATATATATATATATATGTGTGTGTGTGTATATATATATGTCCGTATATATATATATATATATATATATATATATACACACTTGGGTGAAACTTGGATTATTTTACAAAAGCCTTCATTGATTGCAAAATAGGAATCCATCGAAGTCTGTTTCGACGGTAATCGGAACATTGACAACTTCTTCCAATACATCCTCAGTCTCCTCGGGAAGCTGATTATTACATAAAATAACTACGTTATGTAAAACAGCACAGCTAACAATAATATTGACTATGGTAGTCAGCTTATTACCCATACCACGGGTCTGACATGGGAATCGTTTCTTCGAAATGCCAAACATTCTTTCCACTATATCCCTTATTTTTATATGAGCATTATTATAGTTCTGCTCCCTGCGTGTTTGAGGATTTACTAACGGTGTTAAAATAAATGGAAGGCATGGGTAGCTATTATCTCCTAACAAAATGCCACCCAATGTCTGATTTGATATTTAATAAAGAGTTATTAAATTTAGAATATGCGGTCATAATGCATGCTACTTGCATATCTTGCAATTATATAAAAAAATTCTACACACGGGCCGACTACTGCTTAAAAAAAGTAATAAATATTGCATGTTAAATAAATGTTTGAGTAGTTTAAATTATTAAATATATTAGTTCATTTTAGATATACAATTAAAGAGATAAAATTAATAACCTCAACCTGAATATTAAATTAAAAATATGATTTTATATTTCAGGAAGCTTTTATATTCATTATGCACATGTGCATCCAGGGATATATAAAATACGTACACGAGTACAATTCATAGCAACAATTACACCAGGAATTCCATCAGATTGTTGTGTATTGAAAATCATATTTGGTTTCCAATATTGTCTTCGGGGAATTGAATTAAATCTAGAGTCAATGTCTATAGTGCATATGATACCTTCGTAATAATATTGGAAACAGTGCCTTGCAATATTTGATGAAGATCTCCACAAACAGTCTGAAATGGATAACATGATCTAAGTATAATTTCATTTTTAGATGCCACTTATCCTTCATAAATTAATTTCAATTAATAATATGTATATCATAAAGATACAAGCCTGGAATGAAGCTGATGCATAGAAGCGAAGCAAATTAAAAGTTGAATGTTTAGACTAACAGGCAATCCTCAATTTAAGTTAAGTATGACTATTATCGAATAGTTATTTTAACAACCTCGAAATAATTTAATTTGACGTTTTGTCATGACTAATCTAGTATTAAACAACCAATTTCTCGCTTTTTGTAGTTATCGTTTTCGAGCTGTCAAATCGACACTTAATTGAAGTTTTCTTGTCCATTAATACGTCAGTTACAAATCTACACTTAACTCTTGTCTATTGAACTGCAGAATCAACACCTAAAACTCGATTAAGTTAGTCCAGATTAAAAAGTACGAGCTAATTAATCCGTGTTTAGATAGTGAATATTTAACAATAGTAGCGTTTAATCTGGTTTTAAGTAATGATTTAATCTAGTCGGTGTCTAATAAAACGAGCCTTAGATAACTTGACAGTTAAATAATTTAATAAAAATTGTGATTCTTGACGGTTCTACTATATTTAATTTCTAACTTATCAATACTTTCTAACTAATTAATAATCACCTTTTAATAAGACCTATTATTAATAAGACCTTTCCCCCGATTTACAAATACAAATACTACATGTTGTAACGTGGGACTATTGCACGTGAAATGATTTTCCTTAATTTTCCCTGCTTGAAAAACCTTGAAAGGGTTTAATTCTCGAAAAGTGAAGAAGTCACTCCATCACACAATTGAAAATACATGTAAGAATATGGTATGTTTTCACTTTGTCCTAAGTAAACTGAATATTCTAGACCAATCAAGTTCCTTGCAAAATTTAAAAGTTTTCTTATATTTGAAAAATGAAATTTTTTCGTTTGAATATATATTGAAATAAAAGGATTAAAGAAGGTCAAGCTTTTCTTTCCTCGTAAAGCTACTTACTGCGGAGCGCTGACGAAGTCATTACTTATAAAATGTCAAGGATAAAACTTAAGATTCTTAAGTATACAACTGCCGACCCTTATATACACAACAACAGACAACGGAATTTTATAGAGTGCTAAACAAGGAAAAGGAGAATTTAGTTTTGCAAATTTAAAGTAGAATACTTGTAAAATAAAGGTTTGTTTGAAATAAATAAATTTTTCTTCCACGTGCTTCATAATTTTAATTTAATAAATATTTATTTCTAAAGCAAAAAAACTATATTTTCGATACTCTACTTTGAATTAAAATAAATTTAATCTGTTGGTTTAAAGATAATCAGCTGACAACAATGAATTATTTTTGTTACTTGCAAAATTTATACGATTTATTGTTTCATATTACCATGCCGTATAATAGCATACTGGATTAGAAAAATTAGATTCCATTATTTAATTAAATTGATTTAAATATAAAAAAGTCCACAAGAAATTAAATCTGACATGTTGAATTTAAAGTTTATGGTCGTTGCGACACACCCAGATAAATTCCTAATCAAATTAATTAAATCTTGCCTGAAATTGTAAACTAACGAACGTCAGTGTTCATGTAACCAACGGCGGTGTTCATGTGTCACAAATATAAGGTTAAAATTAAAATATATAGATGTTAAAGTAATTTAAAACTATTAAAAGTGCATTTCAGATACAGATCTTAATGTTTGCTGATTTAAAACTTTATGCGAGTAAAAAACCGCACAAACTTGCTGTACAATACTTTTTTACAATATGAATGATCCCAAGTAAAGTGTGTCGGGCGTGAATATTTTATTTAATTATATTTTATTCAGTTTTATAAATATGTATAGTCATGTTTTAAGGTACATATTACCACATGGATAATCACCGTCAATACTAAATTTATATTGAGGATACTTGCCAATTCCCGAGTGTTTCCTATTCAAATTTATGAATATGTTACGATTAAAATACCATTTGCTCTAGGTAATTGTAATTTGAAAAATTAATGGTAAATAGTGCTTGGAATATGGACGTTAAAAAATAATTTTAAATTGTTGTTTTAAAAAAATGTAAATTTTAAAACGGACCGTTTTAAAAAGGAACCGAATAATGGTATTAAATGAAGTAAACAATTTTTATGCTGCAAAATAGTTACAATATATATATATTTCTTTAACTTGAAATATTTTTCCATTTGTGTTTATGAAGACTGACGTTGAAAATTAAGAAATCATTGTATGTAGTGCTAATGATCTAAGAAACAATTATTAGCAAGGTAATCCTAGTTTATTTTTCACATAGCAAAATAATATTAGTCTTAAAAACATATTATTTTTATCAAATTAGAAGTGCATTTGTAATTTTTTCTTGAATAGGACGAAACATTACTTTTTGTATAAATTTTCCATTGTCATGATTTTACAAAGACGGCTTCTTTTTAATATTGATTAGCATTAGATTACCGGTTCTTATCGATACACATTGGGTGTTTATTAAATATATGTATATATCAGGTCCAGTATTATGAAATCGTACATTAACTATCAACGCCATAATTTTAGACAGGTCTGATTACTTGTAGTATTAAACTCTGAGCACTTAAAATAATATTGCAAAAATTAATTTTCATTGCAACAAATCAGGATACGGTTACGTTTCCAACTTTGCGACTGTATGCGTAAAATATTTATGTGTAAAAACCATGAAAAACAAAATTATTAATAACTTTATTTCCTAGCTCATGTTCTAAAATATTCCATTTCGTCACATTTTAGGAGCATACAGGTCACAATTTGATAGGAATTTGACGATACAGTCTCAATATGAATACAGTTGAAGCCGCATAAATTTTCAAAACTACAGTCGACTGTTCGATCCCGGTAAATAGTTAATTCTAATATCATGTGGTCAAAGAATGTCGGCCGAATTTGTTTCCAGTGATTCGCCTTTTAACTCAACGGGAGTGTGGTGGGGCATGACATACCCTACCTATTATTTTCGTTAAAATATGTTTTTATTTTTCAAAGCGACCTTTAAGCAGTTTCGTGCAGCTAGAACTGAATTAGAGCTGTTGCGGAATAGGATAGTGGCGTGATCACAGTATTGCGTCAGCTGGCGTTCGAGATACACGCGTGCGCGTCCGTGGGGTAAGCGATATCCTGCCACATAGCTTGTGGTGTGTTTCAAGACAAAATTATTTAATGTTTATTTTTTAATTATTGCTTTCTTCTTAGGTTTTTGACAAATACGGGCGAGACAATAGGTGAAAAAAGACTTGAGTCTATGTTGTACATTGTATTAGAAAATTCTGTTGAATCAAGCTCGACAGAAGTGTTTAATAATTGCAGTGAACACAGTCTGGAATCTGTTGCAGAATAGGAGTTAAATGATTATCATGTAGAAAGTGGCAGTGATTGGGAGTTGTACGATAGTATCCATCTTTTAGCTTTAAAGATGCATAACTTATCTGCCCAAGTTCATTCACCTCATTAAAAATATAAAAATGGTCAAATATGGTACAAGAAAGCGCCACGTATTTGAATTCGGCAAGGAAATATAATTTATGAGCCTCCTGGTGTCAAAGAATTGGCAAACGAAGCGAAAACTTAAACAGAATGTTGGAATTTTTTTTACTGAGGAAATGACGAGTGCTATATTGATACATACCAATGAAGAAATCATGAGACAAGCGAGAGGTAAGCGTGCAAAAACCTATATCACATGAAAGAAACGAATTGTACTGAACTTGATGCATTTATCGGCTTACTATACATTGCTAGTCTGAATCAACCAAGCTGGTCTGAAAAACCAAGCTAACAAAGTCTGAAAGATTTGTGGAGAACTAATGGAACAAGAGTTGATATGTTTCGAACGTAGCAGGTCATATGATTTCAGTTATAGCGCTTTTGCTCTAGTGGAAAGATTTATTATGCCCATATCCAAGTCAAACCGCAATTTGACTTGTGATAATTGGTTTACTAGCCAATAATTTGTGATGCATTTTTTGATTGAGCATAGGTTGACTTCTACCAACACAGTTCGCAAAAATAAAAGATGCATTCCACTTGCATTTCTGAAGACAGGAATGAGCCAGCATCTTCAACGTTCGGTTTCCAACAGAATATTACTTTGGTCTTATATGCTCCAAAAAAGAATAAGATGATAGTAGCAATTTTCACCTTTCATCGTGACAATATGATTGATGACAGAATCGAAGACCAGAAAAAAACGGAAATTATAACATTCTATAATTCAACAAAAGCAGGAGTGGATGTTGTCGATGAATTGAGTGGAACTCATGGTGTGTCTTGCAATAGTAAGCGCTGGTCAATGATGAACTTTTATAGAATTCTTAACATGGTGTTAATGCATGCATGCTATCAAGGCAAACATAATATTTCAAGTAAATGAAAATAAAAACACGAAACAAACGGAATTTTTCCGTAATTTGGGATTAAGTTTGGTGTATGCGCATTGGCGGTAGCGATCAGATAAAAAGAATTCTCTCGCATAAATATGTCAAAGAATTTACTTATAAATCAATGAATCCCTGCGTCCATTGATCGTCCACGTTCAATATTTTGACTGTTCACGCTGCAAAGACCGAGAAACAAAGTACGTATGTACAAGTTGTGAAAAGGCCATGTATCTTGAACACGCATTTTTTTCCTGCAGATTATACTAATTTCGACTCACACACTCCTCCACATTTTCGAAATAATTTTTTATCATCACACTCCCGCCGGGTTAAGTGGCGTAGTAGTTAGTTAAGTTACTTAATGTTTAGTTAGTAATGTGAAGAATCAAATGAAAACTATTGTATTAATTAAATATGCACCAAAGTTATATTAAGTGGAAATTTAAAATTTCGTAAATAATTATTATTATTTTCTCTTTATATAAATTATAATTGTGAGAGATAAGATATATGACAGATATGAGTGCTGAAAATTTTAAAAATATTTTCAAGACATAGACATTATTTCTTTGCTTGTTATTAGGTTTGCATTTTATTCTAATACTCATGAATAACATAAATAGATACTTATTGTTTATTAAGAAAGAGACCTTAATAAAATACAAATATTTTACAACCCAAATATTTTTTTTTTTCAAATATAGGTAATATTTTATAACAATAAAAAAATCTTTCGAATTTTATTAAATAAGTAAATATCTCTAGTTAAAAAAGTCTGGTCTTATTTAAAATTTACCAGTCTTATTTAACAGATTTGTTTAATTAATCTTCAACAAATAACTTTCACAGCATTCTTTATGGTATTCCTCATCATATCGTTACACATAATTGATTTTTTAAATGATTATTTAAGGCATATAAAAACTTTCAAATACATTTCCATTTTTTTTTGTTTTTATTTCCTAACAATAAATTGAAAAGCAGAATTAAAGTAAGTTATAATAAATTGAACAATAAGAGTTAAAGTAGCATAAGTCTTTAATTGGTGTCCATATATATTTTATTTGAAAATGGGTTTGTTTTGCTCTAAAATTCATTTTTCATATTGTCGATATATGGATCTACGTAAAGCTCTTAAATATTTGTTTAATATTATTTTAAAGATAATTTTTCCTATAATTATATGCGTAATAATTTCCTATATAATTCAATATATCATTAAAATAATTATATTATCTATAAATATATGTATGAAATCATCATCAACTACTCCTTTGTAACTTCAAAAATAACCTTTCTCAATTTTATAATTTTTTTTAAATAACTATTTTTTTATATTTATATTCATAAATGTAATAAGAAAACTTGTTTTAATCGGATTTGATTTCTGTTAATGAATTTATGTACTAAAAGAAAATATTTCGTCGCTTTTTTCCCGTGAATACATTCCTTTATTGGAATACACTTCTCATATTTTACAGCGATTGGAAAAACTTCAGCATTGAAAAAAAATTTCAAAAGAAACTTCCTAGTTCCGATTACGTTGTTATATCACTAGTTGCATATTATAAATTGAATGATAATTTTAAAACCAATATTCTTCATATTACTGGAATTTTATTTTTATAATATAGTGAAAATTCATAATTAATGAAACTATGTGATGTAGTTTTCCGTCTTGTATCGTGTCTTCAGGTCTTGTGTCGTGTCTTTAGGTTTGTATATTGTCTTCAGGTGGGCTATTAGCAAAGATCTTTGCTAATAGCCCACCTGAAGATTTTGTAATACAACGAAACCTAGGTCGTGCTAAAGAACTTAAAGAAAGTAGAAATAATATTACATCACGTAGTTTTTTTTAATTGGGAATCAAGAATTTGTACAAAATTAACGCCAAAGATATTCAAGGGTGAAATGTTTTAACGGAACGATGCCGTGTTAATTAAAAGAAAAATTCTTACCTGAAACATGAAACTTTTCTACTATTTTTATCTACAACTACTAAAATACGTGTTACATATGGGAACTGTAAGGAATGAGAAAGTCGCGTCAATTCCAATGAAAATTTACATATAAAATGTGACACAATACCTCTTACAGCGTCGCTGATATAATACAACCATTAAGGGTAAAATAACATCCAATTTAAAACGACAATAATTTCAACCAACATGATCCCACGTGAAGCCAAGTAATGTTACAGATCAAAAATTACGATCTCACCATAAGGCTTATATGGACGTCATTAATAAATTTATGGGGCAAAGTTTAATGAGAAATTGCGTCAAGTTAACATGTTTTCACGTAATTAGCAATTCGCGAGCTAAACCCTCCACTTTTTTATTGCAAATCTCTGCAACAATATTTAACAAATATTTATTAATGTATACTAACGGGTTTTGAGTTTATAGGAAGCTTATACAGGCAGTAACCATACCGAAATATTAATATTACATTGATGATATTCTGAAATTGTGAAGGAATAACTGCTGCCACTTAAGAAGATAAAAAACGATGACCTTCATTGCACCATATTCGATAAGACTGCGAAGAAGCTTAAAAAAGCTAAGAAATTATATACCTTTCAACTGTAAAAATTTTGATTGAGAAGAGGGTTTTGTTATTGTGTGTGCACTCTTTGCTTATACCAAACTAATCTCCATTTGACTATCACTTCGATCTCTAACATTGCAGGAAAATCTTTCGAAAATCAGGACTCAGTGGAAACATTGTTAATAAGTAATTTCAAACCGTATGGCCAATAATTTTTCCGAAACGGGATAATGTCAGTTTTGCAACACTGACAAGAGCTAATTGATTAATAAACTGTTTTATTTGTGAATTTGTATGTATTATTGTTTTGTACTAATCATACGATTACCAGCGTCGTAAATTACTAATTTTATAACGCTATTAAGGCATTTGTTTATGAACATTTTTCATTTAAAGGTATGTAGTATTAAATTATTAAAAAATATCAAAACTATTTTAGCCATGTATCTCAATTGCCAATTTTTTACAGGTTTAAAGTAACAAGGATATGTTAAAAACTATGAATTTTATTATCGAAATAGTTTTCCGATTAACTGAAGTTAAACTTCTAGCAAAAATATTTTTTTTTAAATTTTGTTTTTAGCAGGTTCATAGATAAATTTTGTTTTCAGCAGCTTCATAGATCTTGTTGAAAATTTTCAACAAGATTTCTAGAACTATCAAAACTTAAAATTATTTTACTATACATGGCATTCTTATAACTTATCCTATAAATGAATATCCGAAACGACACTTGAAATAAAAAAAATGCGCACTTCATTTGCCACCTCAAAAGTTTATACACGAATATTTTTTGATGTTAAATATATATGTAAATTGTTTATTACAATTTATTACTATACCGACTTTCAAGATTTTACGTCAAAACTCTTTCAGACAAAAATGGCTGTGACACATATATAAACCGATGCAGACGTAAGTGAAGACGTACGTAAGATCTTGCCCCGAATTCTAATTTTTTTTAAATTACAACGGCAAAGGCATGCACATATTATCACTGTTAAAAATACCAGTTTCAAAAGGCTGCACTTTATGAAGTTAACTTAGAATATAATTTCGCTGCTAAAAAATTCTCAATTTTCATAATAAAACACATATAATTTTGTTTTTACATGAATTTATTAAACAAAAATAATTATCGATTTATTGTTTTGTTATTTGATATTCACTCATAAAGCATATTTACTTTTAGTAGCAAAGCGTTCCAGGAGCGTGGGGATATATCTATTATAAAAATTTGTCTTTTTTATTATCTGTGCAAAGAATTATTTACGATTTTTAGTGTTTATTGCGGTCTTAGATAGTAACCGAGATTCGCATGCGTTAATGAGTCATAGCTTATTATTTAATCTCCAATTATTTATATCATTCTTTCTAAAATGAAGTGTTTATACTATTCGTTAAGCCGCAAAAACCGAAGAAAAATATTGTAATTAAAGACAAAGTACTATACTGTTTGTTTCTCTCATATTACATGAAATTTTCAATTGAAGTGTAAGCTACATTCATGTCTGATATATTCGTTTATTTCAAATCCTCTTTAATAAAATCCAACTAACTTTTATCAGATATTACTCCTATTTGCTTTGTCACACATTTCTATATTCTTTTGTTCTACATATAATATGTGCATACAGCTCTTTCATTTTTATTTATTAAAGTTCTCCAAAGAAACGAAGAAACCCCTCCGCTCCACCTGCCTTCCAATTTGAATTCCAAGTTTCACAGAAGCTTACAAATATATGGTTCATATGGAGATCCCATTTGCTACATAACAAAAGTTCAAACAAAATTCAATGCAACGGCTCTCACATGTATAATAGGGGTGAACAAAATAATTCATGCATTATACTGAGTAAATTATTATTGGATAGGAATGGATCGTAGTTCTGTTTTCATATTTTTGTTGATGAACTTGGCTTCCATTTGAGAAATATCAATCTTGAAATGACATGCAATCTGTATTTCATACTATTTTATTTATGTACGGATTTAAAGTAGAATAATTTTAGGTACAGGTACTTCTTTCTTTGAGTTTTCATCATTCTAAATTTGTTTATGGCCAAGACTCATTATAGGCTTCCGTGGCCTAACTAGGAATATATATCATAGTATTTCCATACCCATCTATTTACCCGTTTTTACGTCACAGACCTGTTACTTGCAGATAATTACTGTCATATAGTCGAAATTTGGGACGATTATACATATTTTTACTTCCTACACCGTTGTGAATTTAAACTTTTTTTTAAAAATTTCCGACATATAAAGTAGGAGCTATTTTTTTATTCGCAAGCTCAATTGTGCACAGGGTGCTTCGAAAATATTACGGGTATGCTATGAACACTCTTGATAGAAGAATCGTCTGCGAAAGTTCATACTGGGTGTCTAACGGGAATTTTTTTATTTCAAATTATCGTTACTCGTTTATTTGCGGAGCTAGAAGCGCGAGAGAGGCAGCGTTGGTTGTGTCATCTTAGCATATATGTTAGTCGCAATGAGTCATTAGTCGAAAGTGCATCGCGTGTTTGCGGTGGAACATTATTTAATCGTTGATTGAAGCGCGTCATGCTTTTTGTTTCCATTTTTATATTCGTTTATTAAGCTATGGCCCGAGCACACAACTTATCCGGTCGTGGTACAAAGTTGTGTACGTTTTTATTAGTCATATATGTTGTATTAGATGTTAAGTGGTAAATACATAGTTTATAGGGATATTACGATGGAAAAAGAATTTTATTTTTAAGTAAGTAAATGAAATGTATAAGAAAAGTATTTATTAACGTGTTTAAAGACAATATCGTCGTTCAGTTGTAACTAAAATATAATTATTTATATAACCTATGTGTACCTTGTATGTTTAGTTATTTTTAGTTGTTTTTATTTATAATTCTCGCGTTCATTTTTTTGGAGTCGGTTTCTTTTAAATAAATAATTTTTTGTTTTTATAGTGATAGTAACAATAGTTATATAAAAAAGAATACATTATGGGTAGGCCGTCCTTATATGCATCTCGCATGAGAAAGCGTCAGGCAAATAAATCAGAATAACTTCTTGGCTTGGAGTGTAATAGAGTAAGAAACAAAGTCCAACGTCTCGGAAAATCATCAGAAGACCGTGACGAAAGGCTTTCTAAAATACGGATTTACATCAATAGAAAAATATTTAATTAAACTAAAGAAGAGCCCGAACATCACATGTCTCTCATTCTCGAGGGTCTCTCTACTGAAACAGCAGAACAGCATGATCATCGCTTGTCACTTAATCGTAAAAGGATATCTTACGAAACAGCAGAGAAACGCGAACATTGGTTATCTATAACAAGACACCAATCTGCTCAACTACTACACAATGAAAATGCCGAAGAAAGAGCGATACGAATCAATAAAATCTGCGATCCGAATAATAGAAGACGGGCGAATGTTGAACAATTTTCTCATGGCGAATGTTGAACAATATCCTCATCGCTGCGCTGTAATACAAACTATAAATTTAGAGAATTTACTTCCTTCCGATTTAATTGCTTTAGGCTTCACCGTGACGTGTTTTTGTTGTCCACAAATGTTCTGGAACAAAATGACTGTTTCCTCTTCCTTTAACCTTCTCGATCCTAATACGTGGTGTAAAAGAGGCATCGATTATATTGTAATATCGGGAGACAAGTACTATCGTGAGTGTATCGTTGCTCGAGTTAACCCCGATGATTGAGAATTAAATTACGTTTACTTAGCTATGACAGAGCTGTTGCTACGAATTATTTTTAAAAGGTGCACACCTTTTTTTTAATCTGAGTGTGAATTACGAAGCAGCATCCCTAACTTGAAGAGCGCTTTACTGAGATTGTTTACGGTAATACATAGGGATTATTAACACCCAATGTGACATCGGTTGCTGTGCATTACAGAAACCAATCTGATACGTCTACATATCAACAGAAATAGGACAGGTTAAAATCAGATGGACAGACAGTCGATTACTAAGAATTTAACTCAAGGTATGCAAGACCGTTTACCACTATCAACATAGTAATAATTCAATCTTGCCCAAAATTTACAATGATACCAATGACACAGTGACCAGGTACTTTTATACAATCAGTATGCTTCACAATACCGATGAAGTTGTTCCTAATTTGCGTAACTTTGTTTTATTTGATAACCATCATCTAGAGAATGAAGTGAGATTGGCAGAAATCACTCGTAAAACCGCATAACCCTTAAATTTTAGAGCAGAAGTAAAGAATGGAGGAATTGGGTTGGTATTTTCTATTTCCTGATGAAACAAATGAATTTGGGGAAGAAAAAGATATCCCTATAACTGTTTTGAACTATTTCCAAGCTAGAGTAATGGGTTCAGAAGCACGATTCCAAAGAACTGATTACCTCTTCTTTGGTTTGTCTGTTGTGGAATATTTCGAGTTAAATCCAATGTTTCTGTTTCTTGTAAGACGCAGCAGGGTTACGGAGAAGGGACACCTCAAGGACTAGTAGAGAACATGCATCTGACTATGAGGAATGTAAGAGGTTCTGCTTTCTATTGGAAACGATGTTTTTCAGAACTGATTGTCATAGTTAGAAGTCTTGCAGCTCCGACATGGGTATAGGACTTTTTTCTGTGACGATTTAAATTGGTCAGACATGATACAAGCATTACTTATTGCTAAAGGTGGTGACTTTCGTAACGTGGAAACGGTGTAATTTCCCCAATATTTGGAACTTGTGCAAAAATATCCGGTGGTAGTTGCGCATCAGTTTACTATACGTCTAAATGCGCTAATGCAATATTTAAAAACTATTAACACCTGGTTGGGAGATTGTGTTCAGGATTATTGGTATCGGATAGAGGCACAGCAATGATTGAAAGTGTTGTCTCGAGCGCCTTAAACTCTGACGATCCATATCTACATAGTTTGATCGATAATTTACAAATACATAAATACACATTCACCTACCACAGAGATCGTAACAATAGTTGCTGTTGATTTGGATATCCAAAAGCACCACAATGTGTTCTGATGAAGTGTTGTCAAACAATGGTCGATTTTGTTTATTAGAACGAGCGGCCAATGGCACTATGGTTAATAATTACAATTCTGAGTTCATTTTTCTGTTTAAACATGGCATAAAATGGCATAACAACCAAGTGGCAACGTTACAGTTGTCGCGTATTATGTAGAGAAGAACGCTAGTAAATGTGAGCATAATGATACGGGGGATGTAGTTCGGGAAGCAATCACAAAATCAAAGAGAAGTGGAGGCACAGGATGGGGCCAGTTTTTTGTGGTCTCAGTGGCTATTCTCTCATAGCGACTAGTTAATGCTCAGAAATGTGCATATCGTCTTTGCCATCCTCCACTCAAAGTAAGCAGCAGCAAAGAAGTTTTGTTAATAGCTTTAAACCTGAACAATGATACCGACTGCTGCATTTTAAAGGTGATGAAACAACAATTTATTATAATGTTTTTGACCGTTACGTGCTAAGGACAGACCAGTTGGAGAGCATGAGTCTCACTGAATTCGCCGTTCGTTATGAAACAGTATTTCCTACAACATGATGAAATCTTGACAAGAAAACCCTTAAAATATATTAGATTGAGAGATAATTCGGGTACATAATGCGGGTACGTAATAAATCGACAGTATTGCGCACGCGGTATTACATTACCAACAGTAATAAAGAGGCATATTATTATAGTCTGCTTGTTTGTCATCTTGCGTTCCGAGGTGAAAATTCCTTTTAATAGAAGAAGAATCGATTCAAGAATATTTTTAAGACAACAAGGAGTGTTGAGATTTTTACTTAACAAGGTTAACTCGGAAGAATTTGCAGTCGCATTAAATATAGTTCGTGACACGCGTACTGACAGTACCCGAGTTAAGCCAATAATATGTGCTGATGAACATATAATATATGATCAAGACGATTATTGTGAAGATTTTGAGTCACATGCGGCAATGCCAGAAAATATGTTTTTTGGAAATATACGTGGGTTGCATGTGCAACAAAAAAGTTTCTTCCAACAAATTACATAGGCTATTCAAAACAATCTAAACGATGACGATGTAAGATTATTACTGTTCGTTACCGGTGGCGCAGGTAGTTACAAGTATTTTGTACTTAAATTACTTGTAGAGTATATTAAGTGATATTATGCTCCTACGGTAGATAACATCAGCCATACGGTAGATGACAGCATTTGTGCTGAAATCTACTTTCGTCGAAATCACCTCTTTGACTGGAGTTGCGGCTCGCCAAATATTCAGCAAAACTCTACACGCCGTTTTCTATTGGCCAATTGAAAAGGGAAATGCTAGGGCATACACGCGCTTGTCTGGTAACAAGTTGAAGCACGAAATAATAAAGCGGCGCTACACTGATCGGCTAATCATTGTTGAAATTTCGGTGGTGTCCCACGAAAACCTTTGAATGATAAACTTGAAGCTACAAGAGTTCAAAAATAATGACATCCTATTTGCAGGATTAAATATATTGCTTTTTGGTGACATAATGCAGCTGCCACCTGTAAAATAAAATTGGTGTTTCGTGCAACCAGCATGGTGCTCGGCAGAAGTCAACTTATGGCATCAATTTTCTTTTTGCGATTTGGCAATAAATATGAGGCAGCAAAAGGATCATGAGTTTATTGATATTCTGAACAATTCACGTTTCGTTGGATTGATCGTTGAACTATATTAGATCCAATATAAAGTTTTTCCTCAGAGTATTCCATAAAATTGCAAAGTTTTTCAAGAATTCCTTTATTTTTTCATTGGTCTCATCACCAGATCTTGATAAATTTATATCAGATCACTACTCCTTTTAAAGTTACAAAAAAAGAATTATCAAAATTATTCGGTATCATATAAAATTATTCGTTCATTTATCATGCACTCATGCAAATTTAACAGCTCGATGGCTATTGCCAGAATTTTATCAAATTTATATGGGCCATCCTTAAAGATCCCTTCACAATAAAAAATTATAATCGTAATCGGGTAGCGTGTTAATGAATTATTTGCTCATTATCGTGGACATGCTTACGCATATTTCAGATTCTGATAATTTTCTTATGATTCCTATGATCAAAACTTGTTCAAATTTAGATGGGATTACTCCTAAAATATGCCTGTTCCGATAAAAAAGGAATCATGGAAATCGTCCACTTAATGAAGAATTATCGCTGAACATACATGAAAAAAGATTCCGCCAAATCGAGAAATAGCTCCTTTTTTTGAAGTCGGTTAGAAGCTAATATATAGATGATATCGTTTTTGTTTAAAATTGGTTACCAACTACATACAGAGGTCAAACGATAGTAGTAACCGCCTGTTAGTTGATGAGGAGTTTCGTCCTCCGTATACAAAGTCCAATAGCAGATTTTGCAAAGTAGTTACAGTCAATAGTTAATATATTGAATTATGGTTGATCTATGACCATCCGTTAAATAGTTGCGTTGTTCATCTCTAGAACTAATCATCAGGTCCTTGCATGGTCGATGGTGTACTTACTTTGCAAAGTAAAAACTACCAATAGCAAATATCTTGAATGACGGTTGCTTTACTACCGTCCGATAAGGAGGTTCGTTGTTCATCTCCAGAACGCACCACCAAATTCTAACGTTTGTTTATGGTGTAGTTATTTAACAACAAAGTAACAACTACCAATAGCAAAGATTTCCAATAACGTTTAATTTACTACCATCTATTAAGCAGGTCTATTGTTGATCTCCAGAATGCATCATCAGACTGTGACCTGGTCGAAGGTGTAGTTATTTTACAAGTAGCAACTACCCGCAGCTAATATCTTGAATCATAATTGATTTACTTCCATTCATTGAGGAGTTCCATCGTTTATTTCCGGACCTCATTATGAGACCATTGCTATATTTATATGAAAACGCCTGTGAAGCGCCCTCTTTTAAATAAAAAAGAATGATCTACTTGGTAAAGAAGAATCGCAGAATATGCACAAAAAAATATTTCGACGAATTGAGAACCTCCTCTCTTTTTGAAGTCTGTTAATGATTGCAAATTGGACAGAAAAACTTAATAATTTATAGATACCGCTTCTACATCAAAATTTTCTACCTATTATCGTTCACTATCAAATTTTTCACACTTGTAATAAAACTATTCATAAGCAAAAAATCGTTACATCGGTTAAGGTAATTATATGTTATGTGCGTAATAACATTTTATCGATAAAACAAATACGAAACGTCCATAAAGTGGGTTAAAGCTCGGGACCTTACCCTAGTTCATAGTATTTTTGGTGTCTATATGTCACTACACCGTGGAATATTTTAGACTATCATTAAGAATGCATTCTCATGTAATAAATTACTTTGTACGAAGAAGCGAATAATAAGAATTGATATGTGTAATAAAGATAGATATAACTATTACTATAATTGTAAACACGAAAAATCATACTACACCAAATAGTTATTGTATTTCAAATGTGTGGCCATTGGAATAAAATAACTATCTTATAATACGTTAAAAAAATACAAAAATTTGGTAAAAAATCTCTTAAAATTGGTTAAATTTTTCAGAATCTACTGTATCTAAACGTAGCTAATATTAATTAAGTGGATCGTTAAACAAGCGAATATGTTAAAATTTTCCCGTGCCGTATTTAAAAAAAGAGTGTTCTCGCAACTTTACCATGCTAATATTTAACTTGTTTTCGAGCAACGTAAAAAAGTTTCGCAAACGAATTTATTAAAAATCTCCTGCCCTGAAAGGCAACCCACGTTTATGCGTAATGCAAACGCGTATATAGTAACGTAATTCATTCTTTTTGAAGTCTAATGCACTAACGATGTACTTTTTTAAATGCCACATTTTCCAACATGTAAACGCGTAGAGAGGATTGTGTTAAATATGGGTGCATATAGATTAAAACGATAGCAAGTCATACAACATATATTTTTGCAGAGGGTAGCTTTACTAACATAAATGTAATTTCTGACAATGAGTGGTCTTTACGTGTATTCTTAATGCATACATCTATGCTATTTAAAAATTGAATGTGTTTTCTACCGCAGCAGAATAATTATTAATTGTGGATAGTAATTCATTCATAGACATAAGGAAAGACAATTTCTTCTTCTATAAACACACACACACACGCATATTTATATATGTATATATATATATATATATATATATATATATATATATATATATAAATATATATATATGTATATATATATATATATATATAAGACTATGCATAATCATTTGAATCTGGGATCACCTGCTTTAGTTTTGACGAACCAAACTTATTCCCTATTAATTAATTAAAAAAAGAGGAAATTAGTAAAGGAAATGTTTTTTTAATAAATAGTGCTAACATACGAGTATAACTAAATTAATTAGATTTTGATGAAAATGCCATTCCATTACTTTCCCCGTTCCACCGAGAAACCACAAACAGATTTTTAAAGCCATGTATTTGAGTACATGCTGCTATGGCTACCGTAAATAGATATTGCTTGTAGTAGTTTAATATTTAGTATGCATAAAGAAAATAACTATAACCATACTTGAACATGTTATAAAATATTGATATCCAATTATCTCAAAAATTATCGGACATAATATATGGAAAATTATATAGGCTATAATTTTTGTGATGACGTATTTCACTAGATACCGATGTATTAATATTATGAAATTTCAAGTCTGTTATACCCTAATGGTAATTTTGATCTTTCATTTACTGCGCTAATCATGGTATTAGTAGAAGTTCATAAATTGCAGAAAATAGTAAGAAATATAAGTTAAATAATCATAATAATCATCGATGGTATTAGTAGAAGTTCATAAGTCGCAGAAAATAGTAAGAATTATTAATTAAATAATCATCAGTACTGATCTATTCCCCCAAATACATAAAAATTCACCTTTTTTTGTATTTTGAATATTTGTTTTATGGTTGAAACGTATTCACTGTAAACAATATATTGCTTAGTTATATAGTTGATACCGTCAGGTTCAGTATGTTTAATTACACACATTTTATAATATTATTCATTTAAAGAGTTGAAATTCTCAACATAGATTGCTAAGAATAAAGATTACTAGTAATTAACTATGTTGTTTTGAGTAATAAATCCTGAAAGTAACAGTTTATAAGTTTAATTAATTTCTTTTTAGACTTATTTTGAATATGCTTTAAAAGAAATAAATTCATCAGTTTGACATGTCTCAACTTTTGTAAATGAGTTCCAAAGTTTTTAAAATTATTGATTCGAATACTTAGTTAAGAGTATAAATTTCCACCGTTTTAACATTATTTTATTTATTTATTTATGAGGTTAACCAAAAACCGACATAACCACTAACTTTACGACAGGGCAAATGGTACCGTTCTACCTTCACTCCTGTTTACCTATTAACACAAAAACTTATTTAATTCAAATGTAAACTTATACAAAGATGTGCAAAGATATAATATACAAAGATATACCACGAAGATAAACAGGCTAATCAAAAGGGACAAAATTGAGTCTGTAAAAGAGCACTGAAGTTGAAAAAATGATGACAGTCGAATTTTATTTTCATCGTTTTCTCACAACGCGTCTAAAGAATTATAACCTCAAAAATAAAACGATTACATTATGGGTGATGTTAATTTTGTGTTTTCCTTAAAACACCAAAACACTAATGGATTCCATAGTACAGATTGATCCAATCATCATTGTTTAAAATGTTTACACATTTTTTAATACCTATTCATTAATATAAGTATTAGTAAAAAAAAAATTGTTAGTTTAGCTTAAAAGGAAATAACTTTTACGTATAAAAAAATGTGGACTAATATTTTTTCTGGGGTTAGTACGCAATAACCGAGGCAGTTTTCAATAATCCCATTAATATTTAATTGAAAAATCCCAAACAGAGGTCAAATAAATAACAGTTGCTGGACTGACTACACAGCATTCTCCATACTTTCTAACATATTATACAGAATCATTGCTACCCCATCTTACGTAAACAACTTTCCCATATAAATTAATTAAACATCAGGGACAGACAGGAAATAGGGTAATATGGGGACTTTAAAGACCGTATTTGGGTCTACCCGGATGTAAGCTGCAACGATTTGAAATTAATCATTTGGGATCTATAATCGCCGCAAAAATAAGGATCAATTACTTTCCTATTTTTATGGGTACAGCAAGTTTTTTAAATAAAGGTGGACCTACGTTTAATTATTATTCATTACATTAAAAAAAAAAATTATATAAATAGATTTGATGGTAATAATAAAGTCATGAGTGTAAAAAATAGAGGTAATCGATATATTTTTAAGCCAAATTTATTATATGTTCTCTATCTCCATGAGGTCAACTTTAAAGAGTCATTATAAAAATCAAGATATTCTAGCCATTTAACAATAAAATATCAATTTTTGATCTAGGTTATCGTAATAAAAATAATTCTTTCGGAAACTGTCCCCGCTTAAAACTTACAAATTTTAATGTATGAAAATAAGTAGTTTTCAACGTCTAGTTAGTTTACGGCAAATATGTTATTTTCCAGGTAAAATCTGAAAATTATGGCTTCACGATGCTCTTAAACATGACGCCTCTTGAAAGCTTTTGTGAATTCGTGTTTTAAGTATAAATTCAGTGCAATAGCATTTTCATAATTAACGAAGTTCAAATTATACTATCAGAGAAGTGGTTTCAAATATATATAAATATATATATATATATATATATATATATATATGTATGTATATATATATATGTATGTATATATATATATATATATATATATGTATATATATACATATAACTAAGGAATACGTGTATAAGAATTTATAGCGACATTCCAAGAAACGAGAAAGTTATGACATTGCAAGCAGCAGCAGGTATGAACGGAATAGGGCACTTAGAACGAATGTTCCGATTGAGCATGTATTGTATTTCGAGGAGTCAATGCACCGATTTTTTCAAGTTTATTATATGTTTAAGAGTAAAAGTTGTATTTAGTCGATAGGAATATATAACGTGCATATTTTGTCGTAAGAAAATTTTCGTACAGTTAATAAATTCTTTTTTTAATGGAATAGTTAGGTGTTGTGGTTATTTTTTTAAATCCTTTTATAAATGAGGAAAGTCTTAGTTAGCATTATTTACGACTCAGAGCCACAGGGTCATGATGCAGCTTTTAGGTTGTTTGACAATAGGAGATCGGAAATGATTCGTGGATATAATATCAAAATTTAAAAAAAAAATTGTTGGAGGTAAATAGGGACAAACTTTTGAAAAATCTTTCAAAATATCTTAATTATTGTGATCTTAATTAATGTACATAGGTGGTTTCACCTAAAATAATTATGAATATTTCAATTCTTTAGTATTCAATATAACTTAATTATTGGGATGGTTCACCGGTGGTTTTACCTAAAATAATTATGAATATTTCAATTCTTTAGTGCCAATATCAACTTCTGGTCTTTGATCTTTGAAATAGCGCTTTATTTTTCTATAGTAGTTATCAGTGAAGTTGTTCAGAGCAAAGCGGTCATATTTGTGAAGTATTTTATGAGAGCAACTTAGTGTAATGTTAGAATAATAAATTCCATCATTCCAGATAAAATAAAAAAAAGTCTTTCATGATGACGCTTCACTTAATGCGCTAAAAAACTCTTAAAAAAATCAGTTGACAATTGACACGTCACTCTCCTTCAAACTTGTAATATATGGTTAATGTAAAGAATACACGACAGTAAAAAAAAACATTTCCCTTTGGGAAATCATTATCTGAAAAAAATTTAAATGAAAACTAGTACTCAATTTCTAGTACTTTTTCTAGGCTCAAATTGACACGTTGTTTTATTTAATCAATCTAAATGACAATTTTAAAGTAACTCAATATATATGTTTGAACATAAAAAATGTTTATAATTGTTTTCATACACCGTTTATTTATTACTTCATTTTCAAGTGATGATTTCAACAATTCCATGAACTGGAAGGCTTCTGAGAGTTAAAAGAAATTTCCTAGGAAATTGTGGAAAGCGTGAAATTGTATCGTCCTACCAGAGAAGGGAATCAAACATTTTGAATAAAGGATAATCAAAATGGAATATATAACCAAACTTATAAAATATTTACTGTTTTTTTACAAAGTTATTAGTAATTCTAGTTCCCCGGAATCAAAGTTCCCAACTTTTTTTTCCTTTATGCACGTAAAAATTCTGGCTATATGCAAAATTCAAGTTTCTCGGTCGCTTTAAAATTGTCATAAATTTTAATGATCAGAATCAACGAGTGTGTGAAAGTCTAAATTAGTAATTTTTGGATGATTAAATCAGAACTGATTAAAGCTAAATTTAAAATATTTCAATTCTCTATTAAACCGAGCTTTCTCTAACATAGGTAATAGTTTATGAAAAAGTTACTGAGTTAAAAAAAAGTTTAAAGTGGGTCGAAATGATTCATTGAAATAGTGTACGGGGTGTAAAGTTTCGGTTTTATTGAGAACTTGTCCGTGCACTGTCGTATGCTTGGAACTGATACGGGGAATAGCAATTGACTCAAAAAAGGTAATTAAACTTAACATGTTAATAGATCTGTGGATAAAAGGTAAGGAAATACATTTTTGAGTCGACGGTATTGTTGATTAAATGTTATTGATATAACGTGAACTTTTAGTGCTTTATAGATTATCAAAATTCATTACTCACTTTCATAAATTATCACAAGTAAGACATGCTGGTGGAGAACTTTTATCTTACTGAGATATTTTTGATGAGCTGATATTAAGAAGTTTCCTGAACACCGCCCGACCAAGCCAGATTCTTTGATTGATCTTTTTACAAGGTTGCATTTATCAAATTAGATAGTTTATCCTAGATATAAATATTTAGCAATATTTTTGAGAGTAACATTACCGACATGCGTCGACATAGGCAGGACATTGAAGTATGATCCCCGTTTATTTTAATACCTATCCGTTGGGCAACACTGATTAGGATCCATAGTATTGTGCCAAGGTCTGTACTGGTCTATTCTGCTATAACCATTACATAATCGGCAAATAGAATATGAGTGATGTATTCGTCATTGAAGTTGATGCCATTGCAATCCAAGAGCCTGAGAATATTCTCCGACATAGTGTTAAAAAGTTTCGGAAGGATTCGTACCCTTGTCTTACACTTTTCTGAAGTGGAATCGGTTTTATACTTGAATACTCCCATCGAACTAAAATGGTAGCCGTATTGTACGGATATTTCAGTACTTGAATTCGCCGATGGTCAAAATGACATCATTGTAGAAGCAGAAGCACGACCCAGGTTTTAATAGAATTTATTACTTTCTCGTTGACCATGAACATTGAATTCATACTCCTCATACTTCTGTTTAATCTATCTAAGCGCAAATGCAACATTTAGGAAACCGGAAGGCTGAAAGCCATCGCACTTACAAGAATTGATATTTTATGACATTCAGAACCCACTTATAACATGGTGCAGGAGAATTACGGGTTTATAATTTTTCTGGTGAGTATTATGGTCGTTTCAGGAAAATAATACTACCACGCGTTTGGTCCATTATTTTGGCATAATTCCTTCGGTTATAATGACATTTTCATTACTCGTGTGTTATGAGCCTTTAAGAGTTCAGAGTAATTTCCATCATTATAGGCGTACAATGGACAGTATATCGGTAATAGTCTGCAATAACTGCTCGTCAGAAATAAGAAAATTACAATATTTTAAAGGTTTAATTGTGGTTCAATATAATAATTTTTTTATTAAGTAATTATAAGTAATAATAGTAAATTATATGACCTGGCGTTAGGCAGGTTGGGTCATATGATATCTACAAACGCGGGTGTTTTGATGAGTCAAAGTATGATGTTACCGCGCTTCTCAGTAGTTGCAGTTAAAACCCTGCCCCCTTCATTTCTTATGCTTACTTAACCGGTGGGCGCATACATAGAAGTTAGACAAGGTTAAACGACGAAAAGGTAAATATGACCCAACCACACATTCGATAAAACTATTTTGTGCCAATAACGTTTTTTTAAATATTTGATTTTTATGTTTACTTTATATGTTTTTTTTTCATTTTTTACGTTACTTGTATTTAATTGTTCGATATTTTTAGGTTACACTTGTATAATCAACCAAAGAGAATGCAAAATGAAGCGAATTTTACCGATATTAGAGGAAAATGGCAAGGAAGAAACTGAAAATTCTTCATTGATTTGGTCAAATTGAAGACACTTTAGGAGAAAAGAAAAACCCTGAAATTAATGTGACTGAATGATGTTAAATATGTCAGCAATAAATGCGTATATAACATATAAAGGGAACAATGATTTAACAAACCTAACGCCACCCAAATTTAAAAAAAAATTAGGTCTTTCTCTTCTGGGTGATTACTTAAGCATTCACAAAAACGGATTGCGTTTGTATAGAAAGATGTGTAAGGGAGTAAGAAAATTTACTAGAGAACATTTGGAGGAGCCACCTAACAATATTTGGAAACGACGCCAAATATGTCCTGCCAAAGAAAGGTAGGAAATTTGGTACTTGTCAAATTTGCAACAAATTTATCTGCCCAGAGCACGTAATTTCTTATTGGAGTGGATGTGTCAATTTACATGTTGGCAGTGATTAGTTCCAAGATTTTATTTAAATTTAGCCTTTAATTTCTTAAAGATCTAAATTAGGTATTCCAAAAAGTAAAAAAAATGTTAAAAAGTTAGAATTTTGCTTTTTTATTTATGAAATTACAGAAGTTATATATTTCGTTATAGATTTTTAAGTCCATTCGTAAATACGTAACAGGTTCCTAATATGACTTGATTTTTTATCGTGTTTCACCAAAATAGGTATAATAATTTAAGAATATTTCATTTCATTCAATAGATGATTCCTAACAAATCCTTGAAATGGTAAAAACTAGATAAAGATCAAAATCCGATTAATTTTGGCCCACCATACATTTGATGTACTAATTTTCTACCATACTGACTTCGGGTTAAACAAAAAAAACCTAAGAATGTAAAATAAATTGAAATTTATTGCGCTAGATCTACCTCATAGATATATATTGTCGACGTTTTTGGAAAATTTCTTCTAGAAATGCATTACTCATAAATTTTTCAGCTGTAAGTGATTTAGCTCTGATAGTCCTAATAATAGATTCTGTATTTCCCCGTCTTTTTAATATGAATGCTGCATGCGCTGAAAGCGGCAGTTCCTCCGAGGATTGGTTATTTAACGGTGGTTGATTTTTTGTGCGTTCTACTCTCCATGTAGATTCAATGACAGATTTAGATGGACATCCTATTTTTACTGCTGTATTGTCTTCCATTTGAGAAGAATTTGTAGTAATTTCTCTATATTTACACATTTTGGTTTTCTCTTTTAACGACTTTTTTGTTACACCATGAATGTATTCTATTTGCTTTTATATTTCTTCTGTCGTTTGAGAAGATTGCTTACTTGCTTAGAAAAATTTGCGAATATGTGTACATAATTTTTTTGTTAGTTGCAATATTTGAATGTTTAACCGTTCTTACGATACGATCGACACACTAATAACTATTTTTATGCTCCCAATTTTAGTAAACTTTTAGATTGCATGAATAAATCTATTTGTACTAAACCAGGCAATCAATATATAAATAGTGAAAAAGAATGAAAGGATTTGATATAACAAAGATAAATGATTTGGCAACATTCTAAAAAAGAAGTAAAAAATGCAGTGTTATGAAACAAACTGAAATGTTTCTCGACCTAATTAAAGGAAAAGGCCATAAAAATCAAGAGACGATAAAGGTGTGGTAAATTATTACGTAATATTCTAGAATAAACGTATAAAAGATGCAAAGTGTGATACAATTTAAATATATTTTCTAAATCTATTAGAAACGAAAAGATATACTGCAAACATATTACAAACATTATTTAATTTAATAATGTTATGATATTTTATTCAATAGAGGACATGTTAAAACACAAAAACCACACGTGAAAAAAATTAACAAATTTGTTAAATTTTCTATTATATTCTATGACGATTAAGAAGTCAAATTCTGTTCTACTTACTTTGGCATTTATTTGCACTACTTTTATGACTTATACATGCTGGTTACCTCGATCAATAATCAACAAAATGTCTAAGACATGGCGAAAAACCATTTTTTAATTTTTGACTTCTGAACAGCTAATATTAAATTATTGACCATCGGCGATATGTTGTTCTTCTTTACTTGTTTGTGAGTCATTACGATCTTATTTTTGCGGACATCTAAAAAATCGTCAGATTAATACCCAATCACCTTGGCTCTGGGTATAGACCGTACTGTCGACCGGTTTTTATGATGAGGTTTTGCGTTGTCTATTTCAACATTTTTCAGCTACCCTGACCAATAGAGATATTTTTGCGACCACTTTTGAGCCTTAATAATTGTTCTATTTCAACTGGTCCTGGGAACGGTTAAAAACAATAATGGTTCTATTAAACGCATAAATATCAAATATTTGGAAGTCTACTTATAACATATCGTGTAAGGTGAAGACTGTAACTTTATTTCATAGAATTTTGCTACCAGTTCGAGAGTTTGATCTGAGAATTTCTTAAAAACATATAGTACAGACCGTGTTATAACACAGCCAATATTAAATGATACCAGATCAAATCGCTTGTATGATTAGCTGGATCTTTGCTATGCCTGCTACAGATAATAGAATTAGCAAAAATCTCGTGAACTAAGGGTCGTTTTTGCTTTGATTCATCATATGAGGAGGATTGGCCTTAATTATTAGCCTTAACAAGCGGATTGGTTATTGCAATAATAGGTTTTTACCGCGTAGAGAGATGCTGCTGTCAATCGTCTAGTTTATTATGATATTAGTCGCCAAGGTAGAGATAGCGTACTTCTATTTAATAATGGTATGAAATGCCATATTAAATTTTCTTTGATTATAAATCAAAACTAAATCTATAGAAAATTATTTTATATCAAAAATATCGAAAAATTTAATTTTTCCTATTAGCAACATTAAAAATATTTCTACGCCTCTGTTTTTTTCTAATATCATAAAGAAAACTTACTTTTATTTTTGTTTTGTGGTATATTTCGATAAAATTATATTATGTGTCATTATATGTTATAACAATTGAACGTCTCAGGTGGGAACAATTTTCGTCAGAAAGTTTTAGGTAATTAATTTTTCATATTTAATGTGAATGATGATTTTCACTCCATTATTTTACCTCACATGCGCAGTATATTTTTATAAATGTAAGAAAATAGAAAATATCAACGTATCATTAAATAAATGTTTCCTATAAAATATTCCAGGTATACTGATTGACATTTAACCTATTTTAAAAAGAACTAAATAAGTCAATATTGTTTATTACTATATATCACTTTGAAAGTAATAACACATATAAGGTAGATTCAAAAATATATTTAAATATGGACATCCTCGATCAAAAGTGTACGGTACTCAACAACATGCAAAATTAAGCTTTAGAAAAATAATTAAAGTCAACAGTTGAGCTAAAAAAATATATATCTTAAAATCAGGGACAAATCATGTGATTGTTTAGTTATATAAATAGAGATCTCGTACAAAGCAGTCTACACTCGGAGTAATTTTTTTACTATTTGAGAATTGTTTTTTCTAACCTAGCCTTGATTAAAAAAGTATTTAAGGCAATTGAGTCGTTAGTCCTAGGGTATTGTGCTTTTCTATGAAATCTAATTAAAACTTTTTTGGAATACAAAAATGAATTTGAATATTTTCATTACTTAATATTTTTTTTAAAAAAGGACAAAAATATCCCAGGGCGTTTACAAGAAATTTGATATCTCATTACACCTTTTATATAAATTTATCGAAGGCAATATTTGCAATTGCAGTAAATGTGTAAATAAAAAAATAGAAACATCATTTCATAAAAATAGTGTAAATGTGCACAATAATGTTCCATAAGAGCTTTTAGAAAGTTTTCCATATGTTGACGTCTAGGAAAGTATATCGCGCTTTTATAAAAATTGCCATAAAAAGCAAAAAATAATTTTTAAACCAGTTTCTTCTGCCCATTTTTTGAGGATATTGAGGATAGTGTAAGCCATGTTTTTTTTGAGTTTAATATTTGAGCGTAAAAGCATAGGTCGTTTTTTTTCAAAATTTATCCAAGATTTTAAACATTTCCATTTACACAATGCTAATTTGAGAAGCAAAATCGTTCATTGCATGTTTTCTAAACTAATCCTATATGTTTTTTGGAAAAAAATATAGAATATTTTTTGAACTTGGTTTACATTTAGAACTATTTTTACAAACATTAACACTTTATTAAAAAAAAAAGCTCTGTAGAATTCAAATGAGCCCAGCAGCATATTTGATTAAATTGAGATGTCTCTTCTTGATTCTGTGTTTATGGTCAACTGAGCGCGCATCCTCTCCATCTTTGCCAATGCAATAATATTACAAGACGATTTTGTTTATACGTTAGTGGAAAGAAGCTTTGTAGGTTTAAAATTATACTTTTCATTTTGTAATCCCATAAATATAAATTTGAACGGCTTTTTAAATTTTGAATAATTTTAAATTCTAATAAAGATTTTATTTCTACAACCTGAATCATTATAAGTTCATCGTTTTTTTTAGTAGTGTAAATGAGCAAGTGGCTAAGGTATTTTCTGAAATATGCAAATGAGTGTACATATGTGCGTGTGTGCGTGCAAAGAATTGAAGGTAAATTTAATGAAATATATTCGGCACGTAATCAAATAAAATAAATTACAACGCTTTAGAATAAATTTTGGTATAGGGGTTATTTTTATTATTGTAATTTTTTTATTTAAAATCTTCAATTTATGCAATCGCATTAGACATACAATCGCTATACAGAGAAATACGTAAGCACACCTGTGCATTCCATTAGTAAACCCATAATATTCAATCGAAAACGATGAACTACCAAATCAACATAAACATCAGACAAAGTCATTCACAAGAATGCTAGTTCGGATGGACAGCGGCAAAATATTAAGAGGCAAGTCGGCATAAAACACAATATAAATTAATTTAAAAGAATGTCATATAATTCATAACGTCCCATGGGTAGCGGCGAAATGCTAAGAACTAACTCAGAATTAAACATCAAGCAAATTAATTTGCAAGAAAATCAGTAAACTCAAAACATCCGATGGGTAGCAGCGAATATTAAGAAGCAACTCATCATAAACATAAAATAAGTTAGTTTACAAAAATGGTAGTTCAGTCAAAACATCCTGCCTACTACTCCTCCCTCGCGGAAAGAGAAGTAACTGGGCATAAACTTCAGGTAAGCCTAGTTCGTCAAGTTGGCAGAAGAGAGTCACCAAAATAAAACCAGAACAATGGACAAAAAGAGTCTATCAGCCAGTGTATTAGAGTTAACATTGCTATCAATCAATAATCTTAATTATAATTTTAGTAATTATTATTTTCTTTCAAAAAAATTTCTTTTAACAAAACTAAAAGACTTAATTACTTTGTTAGGCAAATAAAAAAGGTAATCTTGATGGTAGAGCACGAATGTTAGCTTTCTTCATAAAATTTAAACTAGTTGGTAACGAGTTAGATACAATCACTTACAACAAACAGTTAGATAAGTGAGAAGACACTAAAGTAATTTCATGAAAGAGACTAGGAGAACCTTGGAAATAACACAAAAATTGATCCGCACGGGTAAACATAAATCATAAATCAAAGAGAAGATAAAGCCGTATGATTAGAGATCTACTAAATATAATTATTTCCATAAGAATGCAGAGTAATACTAATTACTATGAAAATATAACAACAGAGCAATAATGTGGAATGAATGTTCAATAATGTAGAATGATAAATAACAATAGGTTCCAGAATTAGCAGACCTGAAACCTCGGGAGGAGTGATAAGGAGAGATTATAATAGCATACGAAAAAAATAATATTAACGACCAAACAAGTATTAATGATAATATTAATAACAGAAGACCATTTGATACCCTCAACAAATATATATTACAGATCGAAATTCCTACATCGACAATTTTAATGGAAAAAACAATTAGTCTCCACAGCAATGAAAGCAATGGGTAAAAGCCAAAATTTCTTAGAAAAGTAACAATAACAGATGACCAACAGCTAATAAGTGACCAAAAACATGGAATAGTTATTCTGCATCCACCAAACTATCACAGATAAACACACTATAACTAAGTTATTAACAGACAAGGGAATAATCAAAACGACAACTTTAAATATGGTTATGAAAATTATTATGACATATTAGAAGACAATAACATACAAGAGAACGAAACACAGACCAAAATACGTAGAAAAGGTTAAAAATCACCACGTTAAAGACAATTTCACTTTCATGATTCAATCAGAACTGGGTAAAAAATTCTTCATCGGTACTAAAGGCAACAAACTGAATGATTTTTACTAATGTAATTATTAAAAAAAACTAATAAAACCTGAACCATTTGCAATATTAACTACCCACACGACTTCACACCACGATACAGTGGCATTTTTTCCACTTTTACTCGCTTTAATTTCGAAATTATGTAAAAATTCCTCGTATTTTATAATGATGATAAGGAAAAAGCGTGTGGTTCGATAAAAGGATAAAACATTACATACAAAAACTGCCAAAATTTCAGTCCAGTTCGACTACCCAAACCAAATAATTAAAATACATCACAGATACTAACAGATAGTAATACTAAAAACGACTTAGACCAAAATTATATGCATACCCCAGTAACACAGGTAATAGATTAGAAGAAAATATGGCTAGATCAAGGTCGAAATCCTCCTTTTAGTCAAAAATTATGGACGAATCTCTTGTGTAAATCAAGAGATAAAAAACCTAGCTCATGACCCACTAAAGATGGTTATTAGAGACAGTATTTTACGCTGGTTATAGAGACAGTATTAGACGCTTCAGCTTAACTTAAATAATGCCTAGTAGTAGACTTTAGTCGTAATTAACGTAGGATAGACTTTTTGATAGGACGATGCTCAATATTTCACGACCACTGATTTGGCTTCCGGTTACCATCAAATCCAGATGGACGAGCTATTTATTCATTCGAAGTCATTTATTCTTAAGAACGTACCCAAAATATTTTAACGACTTTTGAACAAGATCTTAAGAGGTTTGCAATGTAACACATGCTTTACGTACTTCAAAGATATATTAGTTTACTCTATAACACTGTACGAAGACATGACATAATTACGAAGCATATTTGATAGAGTCAGACAACATAACTTAAAAATACCGTTAGATAAATTGTAATTTCTTGATGGGAAATTATATTCTTTGTGATATATATTAACTGACAAAATTTTCTGCCCTAAATCGACTTAAGATAAAAGCAGTTACAATTTTATCCATACCAAAAATCCGATAGCAAATTGAATCAATATTGAATCTAAAATGATAATACGGAAAACTTATAAAAGACTTTACCAGATTAACCAGACCGATAACTAAGTGTTTAAAAAGGAAGGCTAAAGCGACAAATTAAAAATGTAGACAACATTTAACCAGCATACCCGAATTACAATACCCTGATTATGGCAAAGAGTTTATCCTCAAAACCGACACTTCTTACATCTTAATTTACGCTTGGCGCGTACTATCACAAGGAATGGTTAGTCGCAAAAAATCGGTGGCGTACCCGAACGCTATCTATTCGATGATGATTTGCTGAACATATGAGCTTCATCTTCGCAAAAACTAAACTTCGTTATTACTTTCAAGCAATAATTGTGTATTTCACCATTTCATAGCGACCTACTCATTATTTTCATATAAAAGTACTAATTATGTAGCTGCTAAAAAAATAGCAAATACATAAAATCAGTAATTCTCTTAAAAAACATTATTTACAATTTTACGACAACGAAACATAAATTTTGTAAATAAACATTATTCAGATAGTGACATCAAGATAATAACAGGAAATAATTTTAGTAATAATTGGCACTATAAATTACACTTAACGCTACTGTTTGGACATCAATTATACGAAAATTACCATAAGAGCATGCGGTGGGGGCGGACTCCAAATTATACCCCGAGGGCAGTGAAGTGGCCCCGCGCATTGACCGCAAGCACAAATTAACATTTCCACATTGCCCTGGGCGAAAAGCCTAAAGGACGCGTCACGCATATCGATCATTCCCATTCAATAATTGGGTCTGGCTAATTATCTCAATAATTAACTCATTTATGATCTTAGCAAATATTAATTCGGCTTTAATTGTAGATTTATATTAACAAATAATTTGTACGTTAAAGATATGATGAACTGACCATTTAACAAAATATTAAAACCAGCACATTTACTCATCCTTTTAGGGACCGGGTTCCATATCGACAGTACCGAACTCGCCTTGCGTGTTACAAATTAATTGTATTACTTTTTTACCGTGGCGTCATTTACTGAAAATTTAAGGATTGGCTCAAATAGCTTTTGTAAGAAAAAATTGTTTGTTAGAATCCATATAAGCATATTTATATGAAGTTTAAACGTTGATGTTATTTCCACACGTTTCAGCAGAAATCTTTAATAGTCGTCTTGTAGGGGCAATTATTATACAGATTTATATGGATTTTATGGTTATTTCTATTCCAGACGCAGTACCGGAGTATAAATTACAAAACAAAAATCAAAAAATAATTAAAAGGCATGTATTGCCCTAAAAATTTTTGGGAGTACCCCAAAATTCGTAATTATTTATGAACATTTTATTTCAATATCAATAACAAATTAGTTGCCATATAGGTTTATATTTTATCAGATTTCACATTGACTTGGAATTCATTAATTGTTTATTGTAGAACAAATAAATTAATATCTGATAATTTTACTTAAACTCAAATAACTAAATTTGTATTTTCCAAAACATCGGGTTTTTATTTGGTATACACACACACACATATATATATATATATATATATATATATATATATATATATATATATATATATATATATATATGTATACATATATATTTCATTGCGTTTTTTTATTGTAGAAATGCTAATCAATTATCTTTGATAAAATTATAATGGCAAATACCGCTTAAGTTGAAATTTGCATAACGAATAGAAAATATAAGTACTACATGAAAAATATCATGGGTGTTACACTCACTCTTCCGGAACAGACATAGTAACCGAGACCATCCAGAAATATTAACGACATGCATTAAGACAATAAACATAATTAAAAAGTGAGGTAATCGAGTAAGTGGAAAAAGCAAAATAACCTTAAATTTTGCCTGCCGGTGAAAAGGAAGGCGGCGGATATCATATAGTACACAAAACTGTTTATTGCGATACATGTCTGGTGAAACAATACTAAACTAACTAAAAAAAAATAATACGTAGCAATTTCTAGAAATAATCGTACTAATGTTTTTTTCACTCCTTAATTGAATATTACTTTGTATTATATATATATACATATATATATATATATATATATATATATATAAATATATATACATATATATATATATATATATATATATATATATATATATATATATATATATATATATATATACATATATACACACATACATGTACATATTTTTTTTCCATTTAGCATTTACAATTTTCCCTGTTTTCACTGGGCATAAAGAATTCTGACACAGTAAATATAGAGAAATAACAAAATTTTAACATTTTTAATAACTATATAGCAATGACATGTTTAAAACATTAATTTTAATAAGCCATTGCTTCCTATTAACACGAGCGTTGTTAGAAGAAAAATTATTAAACACCTATTTACTAAACTTTTCGTGTTATAGCTAACTTGTAATAAATTGATTATATTTAATAAAAAATATGTCCACCCATACCTATATTTTATATAGAAGTGAAACTGACGATAAAATATTATCATTTATACTGGTTTTGTTCTCTAATCGAATGGACTTCACTAATTAAATTTGAGTTGCTCGAAATATAGTCGGGGAATGAGAACGATACAAAAGTTTGCTTCCAAAACAAAGAGGTTTCCAGCTGTCACAGAGCTCTCAAAAGTATAAAATTTGAACATAACTTTCGACGTTACAGACGGGTGTATACAAGTAAAAACTACGTATTTTGTATTGGCATATAAGCTTTACACGGTGTTAACATTTATGAAATAAGAAAAATATAAAAGCAAAGCAAATAATTGTTATAATCGGGGTGTGTATTAATGCAAAAATATGTTCTAGTTGTTGCTAGTGGCTCAAATGACTGAAAATATGTGCGTTATCATGTGATGTGTGAAAATAAAAATTCCTCCTACGAATACTGTTAGCCTCCATTTGCAGTTAAACTGTAGAATACATAAGACTATCACCAATAATGCATGCTTAACCAATATTTTCATTTCAAATGTTTTCTTTGAAATTATTCCTGTTAATGTACCTATTATATTACTTAGTAATTAACTCCATTATCCGTGTTTACTCTATGCTATTCTCGCATTTAATTTTTTTTAATTCACGCAGCACAGAACTTGTTTAAATTTATTCTAATGTTAATGGAATAAATACTCATGTAAATAAGGAAAAAATAATAATATCAATTTGCATAAACAACAAAATTACTTATAAATTAATATATCGTTCCAGATATCCAACTTATGTCCAATAGCGAGAGTAATGTTGAAAATGATTTTTTAAACAAATGCACTAAAGAATTTGTTGCATGTGATTAAATTGTTCACATTTTTCAGTGGCTAATCTTAGTTAAGTGGATTGTTACACAAGTAAATACATTTAAAATATTTTCATTTGCATTGGAAAAGGACAAACATTCTCACAACTTTAGTACCGTAATATATAGCTCGCTTTTGGGCTTAGTAAAAAAGTTTGCAAACCTCTTGTGTAAATGTAAAAACCTCTTTACTTGAAAGGCAAATCAGTATTTATTTACATAAGTCTAAATTATGAAAAATTGATCTAAAGAAAACTGTGTGCTAATTTCAGCTTGATTCTTGCCTTTATAAGAAAACCGTAAGGATTAACCACTTGAAAAATACAATACAAAATAGCCGCACTTCGATTTTACAATACAAAATAGTAGCACTTGATTCTTTTTTTAATTGCTTATAAGTAAAAATGTTATTTTCTGAGCAGTGAGAATAAAGTGCCAAATATAGGCCAAGGTTCTCTCATGTAACTTCATCCACATGATCCTGTTGAACGTCAGTTTTCTCCAGAAATACGAAAACTACGATCTTACCCTTTTTAATATTCTGCACTCAAACCCTTTTTAATATTCTGCACTCATCGGGTGGGAGATATTCCTCTCTTTCTGATTAAAGAAATTCTTTCGAGAGAATCTGTATCATAATGTTTAAGAATTTACCCAACCTTCCTATATGATAACATTTAAGAGCCAATATTATGCCCGCTTGCCTATATTAGTTAGTATTTCCTCATCTTTTCGTTATTATTTTTCTGCTTCTTTTAATAAAATTGTAAACATTCAACGATACATAGAATCACGTATTGATGATATATGTATGTGATAATGTGTATCCATAAATGTTTTAAATTCGATTGGCCCTAAGTGTGTACGGAACTATTTTAATGCGAGTTCTACTCATATCAAACTGTTTTTTTTTATTTTCAAATTTTCGGGAACATAAATTAGAAAATGTTGGGTTATAAATTGTGCAATATCGTTACTTATTTAATTTTGTATTACTCGGTGATTCCTGCAGTTGTGTAGTTGTTTATTTTATAATCAAAAAAGGTATCTAAATAAAAGGAATTTTATCCAAAAGGATGATCAAGCGCGAAGTGAGTTTACACACCGAAGATTCCCTAGTTCGTTACTCTTCAATTTAATAAAAGTGCGTGAATATGGTGTAGAGAGGCGAGATGTTTGATGGTTGTTGAGGGCAACACCGTCACAAAAAGTTATGCATATTGGTAGCAGCAAGAGCAAGCGGTAAATAAATTTTAATGAAACGAGGGAGGGAGGCGAATAAAGCTGGAGAATGAGAGATGATATCTTTTAACTCCAAATTTCAGAACTAAATGTAAGGAAATTCTTGCTTTATTCTTGTACTAATTTTTGATAGCCCATCATTTTTATTGCATTGTTTCAAACATAGGTGCACACAGCATTCACTGGGAAAATAACTTTTGTGTCTTAAATATTTAAGAAAGTACGACATCCTATCTGATTCTTTAATTCTAGTAAATTTCTCAATACAACGAAAAAGTAGGTTTCTTATTAAAATGGAGTAGGCTAAATCTTTGTAGAGAACCTCTCATCTGCTATCTAATAGCGTGATATTAAAATTTCTCTCATATTTAGACTACATAAATTAGATTTTGAAATTCTTTCAAACTTTTAAATAAATTGCTAAATATTTAGAAAGTATTTTATTTAGAGCGACTCGTAGTGAAATCGCATTAGTCATCATTATCGTAGAAAAGAAGCGTTTATAATTCATAGAAAGTTCACATTGAAATAAATTACTTTTAATGAAAACAAATTTTGTGGAAGTGTTATTATATAACATAGAGCAAAATCACCTAAATCTTTCGTTTTCTTGAAAGTAACTTTTGAAAAAGGTTTTTATTATCCATTCACTTCAAAAATTCGGTGGTAATATACTGAATATTTTTATTTATTACTATTAATATGCACTAATATTTTACTAGCATAAGCAGCTGTCATATTCTAAACCGCGGACAGAGCAAAATCAAAATCGAGGCCGCGGCTCCGTCGCTTCCGAAATCTAACTAATATCATATGACATGGATTCCGAAACGCGGAGGTTACAGTACATTTGCTGTAGCGATTTATGGTTCTCTCCATAGACGAGAGAATGGTCGAGAATCGTCGAGAGAAAAACATGAAAATCTATTGAATTAGTTTCCACCATTTCCGTTTATTAAACTTAATGCTATATTTTTGGATGCTATGTTCTTCGTTGCGAAAAGTTGACTGTATGCATTACCTAGCTACCTGTGTTACTTGTTTTACTCTTTGTCACCCCATTTTCTTAAACTATTTGTTTCAGTTTGAAGTAAATGGTTTATTTTTTGTGTAATTTATAATTATTTTTATACAGATAACATAGACATAGCATTGCACATCTTCACATAGTTATTTTGAGTGAAATTTGAGCTTTTTATTTGGTGGGAAGTTATACTTTAATTTAAGTCGATAATAATTGATTAAATTAACGTAATTTGAGTTCAACACTTAAATAATACTTTCTTGCAAAATAAACGCTCATATGTTAAAAGATTTTTTTGATGGTTCAATTATTTTTATAATTAAATAATTTAATCAATTTTAATTTTATTTCTGCAACCGAATCGTTGTATTTCGCTTTAACATTCTTTTTAATATCAAATATGAAGGAAATATTTTTATATTAGATATACACTTCTATAATCTTTTATCAGCTTGTCATTTTATTTCCATTTGTAGGTAAGATTAACTTATTACAATAAATTATCATTAACTACTCTTTACTTTCTTTTTTTTTTATTCTTTTTTTTTCTAAAAATTACCAGCCTTAATTTTATAATTTTTTTATCATGAACCATTTTTTTGTATTTAGGTTCATAAATATAATAATAAACGTTGTTTTAAAAGAGTTTTATTTCTTTAAATGAATTGGTGTATTAAAAGAAAATATTTCATCGCTCTTTTGCGCGAATATATTCCTTTCTTGGGATGCGCTTCTCATATTTTTCTGGCGATATTGAAAAACAATTTCAAAGAATCTTCCTAGTTCCGATTACACTGTTATATGCATATTAGAAACTAATTGATAATTTTAAAATCAATATTCTTCATATTACTGGAATTTTATTTTCATAAAATGATGCCGTGTTAATTCAAGGGAAAATTCCTACCTGTAACATTTATGAATAAAAAATGTACATAAATATTTAAAATCACAAATATCCATAAGTAAATGTTTCACAGGGCAAATGAAGTGCGCATTTTTTAAAAATTTCAAATAATGTTTGGGGTATTAATTTATAGGATAAGTTAGAAAGATGCCATGTAAGATAAAAGAACTTTAAGTTAGATGCTTCTATTCTTAATATAAGTCATTGGTCGGTAGCGCACCGCGCGTTTAAGGTGGTATATTACTTGAAGTGTTGTGTGTGTTGTCGTTTTCTGTTCTCATTTTGATATTCGACGATTAGCAGTAGCAGTGTTCTCATTTTGATATTCGACGATTAGCAGCAGTAGTGCAGGTAATTTTGAGAAGAAAACTAGAACTTCATCTCTACAAAATGAAAATCGTCCAAAAACTTAACGAAAGTGACTATGTTTAAAGGGAAATGTAAGCAAGAACAATGTTGGAACGTTTCCAGTCACTAAGAAAGCTCGGAAACATAGTTTAGTGATAAAGCTCACTTCCACATCAGTAGCTACGTAAATAAGCAAAATATACGTTACTTGACGAAGTATACGTTACAAATAATCCAAGAAAATTACCTCTAAAGAGTTTGCACTGCCTTAAAAGGAGAGCATAGTGCACGATTTCTGGTCAGAGAATAATTGGCCCATAATTTTCCAATCAAAGAGAAACTGTCATCTACATATTGCCGTATGATTGATAATTGTTTGGTATCGAAATTGAAAGTGTTTCATAGATGCAAAAATAGGATGCATTTTTAAAAAGATGGGGCAACTCCATATACTGCCAGGTTCTCTATGATGAAGTTAAGATAATTTTTCCTTAAAAAATGGATAAGCAAGTTCGGAAACCGCGATCGCCGGATTTGGCGCCGTGTGATTTTTTCTTATGGCGTTACCTTAAGTCTAAAGTAAATTTTAATAATCCTTGCACTGTACCTGCCCTAAAATAAAATATTCGGCTTGATATCGCTGCCATTCCCCCAGCACTTTGCTCTACGTATGTGCATTTCGCAAGTTATACTTGTAACTGACATGTCTATTATTACAGATTTTAAAAAACTTACGCCACAAAGTAAAACGTTATACAAATTAATCGAATATCAGTAATATAAAGAATCATTGTTATACAATCAGTAGCAAAACAATAAAAATAAAATATAATGAAAAACTCTATATCTGCCAAAATATCAGACGATATAATTCCTTAGAAAGTCGGTAATACTGGAAAAAATGTTTAAACCCGAGCAACCGAATGCTAAGTTCATGAGAAGCAACAATTTGTACGTTAATATTCTGATACAATAATGCTTCATGCTTGCGAAATATAGAAGATTAAATACAACCCGACTTGAATATACGATATACAAGGATACCGTACATAAAATTTGCAGTTTATCCACTAAGTTCATGAGAAGCTCGCATCTAAAAAAAAAATAGAAGAAACCTGCTGGCCAATTAAGATTTCGTAGTTTTTTTACTAATTTAACATTACACACGTTTGTTTAGCGAGGAATCACTAAAAGTTTTCTTTTAGCGGTTTCACCTTTCATTTTATGTGGTCTGTTCAGAAAAAATTAACTTTGTATAGTCTGATCAAAATAGTGAAAATCGAAATTTCTAATCATCTAAGTAGTAATGTACTGAGAAAACTACTAAAATAAACTACGGAATCATAAAATGTAAACCCGTTTACTGTTTGGTAGTTTTTAATCTCTGGAAAAAAAAAAACAAATATAATTTAGGTGAAAGAGGCTAAAGCAAGATTTCATATTTAAAAAACAAGCTAAATGGAATGAAAATGGAAATCTTAAATTAGTTCAAAATTCGAATTTCTTAAAATGAGTTGAAAAATTAAAGTATTCTTTTCAACAAAAATGACCTATTAAGTCATTGTATGCGTTTATTTGGTATATTGGATGGACAATTTTTTTTCAGAGCGCGTGTGTAATGAGCAATAACGGCTATAGTGGACCATACAGCAATATGACATAAATATTTTTAAGTTAAACATCTGAACCATATAAATTGTATTTAAAAAGTGAAAAAGAGATAAAGTTTAAATTTTTGTGCATAAATTGTTTGTGATATGTGTTTTCCTTAATAAACGTTAAGCAGTGACGTGATACACATACACAATTTTAATTTATAAACCACGTAAATTTTGATTGCCACAAATCCTTCAAATAAAAGAAAAAAATCTAATTTCCATTTTAACAGTCAAACTAAAGCAATTTGGAAAATACAAACGGGGCAGGAAAACCTAATATTAGATAGATACCGTTTCTACATCAAAAGTTTACTGGCTGCTAGTGTTCACTGTCAACTTTTTTACACTCATAATAAAACAATACATAAGAAAAAACCATTACATCGATTAAGGTATTTATATATAAAAGTTTATCGATGAAACTAATACGAAATTTTTATATATCGCTAAACTGCGGAATATTTTAGATTATCATTAGGAATGCATTCTCATGTAGTATATATCACTTTGAACAAAGAAGAGAATAATAAGAATTTACATGTGAAATAAAATTGGATATAAATATTACAATAACTATAATCATAAAAAATCATACTATATCAGACATTTATTACATTCCAAATGTGTGGCCGTTGGAATAAAATAACTATCTTATAATACGTTATAAACAGCACAAAAATTTACTAACAAATCTCTTAAAATCAGTTAAATTTTTCAGAATCTACTGCGCCTAAACGCAGTTAATCCTAGTTAAGTGGATTGTTAAACAAGCAAATGTATTAAAATTTTCCCGTGCCGTATTTAAAAAAAAGAGTTTTTTCGCAACTTTACCATGCTAATATTTAATTTGTTTTCGAGCAAGGTAAAAAAGTTTTGCAAACGAATTTAGTAAAAATCTCCTGCCCTGAAAGGCAAGCCGTGTTTATCCCTAATGCAAACGGGTTCCTTGCCATGTAATTCATTCTTTTTGAAGTCTAATGCACAAACGACGTACTACTTTAAATGCCACATTTTCCAACATGTAAACGCGTAGAGAGGATTGTGCTAAATATGGGTGCACATAGATTAAGAGGATGGAAAGCTATGCAAAATATAATTTTACAGAGGGTGGCTTTACTAACATAAATGTAATTTCTTACTATGAGTGGTATTTACGTGTATTTTATTGCATATATCCATGTTATTTAAAATAACGGCGAATTTATGTGTTTCTAATATAAAGTAGTACTTTTGATAAGTATATTTTCTACTGTAGCAGAATAATTATTAATCGTGGAGAGTAATTCATTCACAGAGTAGGAAAAGATATTCTTCTTCTGTTTATATATATATATATATATATATAAATATATATATATATATATATATATATATATATATATATATATCTATATATATATATATATTTCCGAAATTCTTCCCAAGACTATGCATGTTGATGTGCATTTAGAATCATCTGTTTTAGTTTTGATAAACCCGACTTATTACCCATTCATTAATTGAACAATGAAAAAATTAGTTAAGCAAATGTTCCTCTAATAAATAATGCTTATATACGAGTATAACTAAATTAATTTGATTTTGGTAAAAATGCCATTTCATTACTTTCTCCATTCCACTGAGATACAACAGACAGATTTTTAAAGCTAGATATTCGAGTCCATGTTGCTATGGCCACCGTAAGTAGCTATTGCTGTAGATAGTTGTAATATTCAATATGCATAAGGAAAATAACCACAACCACACTTGAACACGTTATAAAATATCGACATCCAATTACCTCAAAATTATCAGACATATAAACAATGTGAATGATAAATAATGGTAGAAAATTATACAGGCTTTAATTTTTGTGATGACGGAGTTCACTAGATACCAAAGAACCAAGTTTAAAAAAAATTACATATGTTAACCTCAAATGGTAATTTTGAGAATCCATTTACTTCCACTCCAAACCCAGAATGGTTTCGAGTAGAAGTAAACTCCTAAAACTCCTCATCTAATTTCATTCCACTCCAAACCATGGTATTAATAGAAGTTCATAAGTTGCAAAAAATATTAAGTAATATTGGTTAAATAATCATCGATACTGATCTATTCTCTCAACTACAAAAAATTCGCTTTTTTTGTGTTATGGATATTTGTTTTACTGTTTAAATGTATTTAATATAAAAACGAAATTGCTTAATTAAACAGAGTTGATAACGTCAGATGCATTAAGTTTAACATTACAAATTTTAGAATATTATTGATTTTAAGAGTTGAAATTCTGAACATAGATTGCTAAGAATAAAGGTTACTAGTAAATTACTAAGACGTTTTAAGTAATAAATCTTAAAACTAACAGTTTATAAATTTGATTATGAAATTTTCTTGTTGGGCTTATTTTGAATAGGCTTTAAAAGAAAGAAATTCCTCAGTTTGACATGTCTTTACTTTTGTAAATTAATTCCAAAGCTTTTTAAATTAATGATTCGAATACTTAGTTAAGAGCATAATTTTTATCTTTATTTTATTTAATTATTTATGATCGTGATTTCAAACGTTACCCAAAAACCTACATAACCACTAACTTTACGACAAGGCAAATAGTACGATCCTTCCTTCACTCCTATTAACCTATTAACATCTTATTTAATTTAATAGTAAAGTTAAATAAAGATGTCCAAAAGATACATAATACAAAGATTATATATGTACAAACAAAGTAAACAGGATCATCAAAAGGCATAAAAATTAATTCTGTAAACGAGCACTAAATTTGAAATAATGCCAGTAAAATTTAACTCTCGTCATTGTTTCATAACGCCCCTAAAGAATTATAACCTCAAAAATTAACTGCTTCGAATTCGAAAATTACATCACGATTACATGATGTTAATTTTATGTCTTCCTCAAAACACCAAAACACTAATGGATTCTACAATACTGACAAGCGCTGACAAGTATTACCTGCACTGAAACATATCATAAGTAAAATGATTGACCTCATCGTTGGTTAAATTGTTTACACATTTTCTTTAATGCCTATTCATTAATTCAGGTATTAGAAAGAGGTAAACAAATTTTAGTTTAGTTTGAAAGGAAATAACTTATATATGTATACATGCAAAAATAGCACCTAATGTTTTCCCTATAGTTAGTATGCAATACCCGAGGCAGTTTTCAATAGCCACACTACTATTTAATTGAAAAATTCCAAACAAAGGTTAAATAAATAACAGCCGTTGACTACACTTTCTAATATATTATACAGAACCATTGCTACCCCATCTTGCGTAAACAACTTTCCTATATGAATTAATTAAATATCATGGACAGACTGGAAATTGGATAGTATAAAGACTTTAAACGCCGCATTAGAGTCTACCCGGATGTTACGTTCAACGATTTGATATGAAGCATTTGGGATCTACAATCGCCGCAAAAATAAGATCAATTACTTTTCCTCTTTTGATGGGTATAATAACTTCTTTGAATAAAAGTGTGCATATAACTGATTACTATTCATTTCTTACTAAATAAAAGAAAACATAGATCTATTTCCGTATAGCTTTTACTTTTTACATTATCGTCTTCCTCTAAAGAGATTCGATTTCAATAATAAAGTCATGAGTGTAAAAAACAGAGTATTTTAACAATTTTATTTTGTACTATTTGGATGTTATAAAGTTTCAAGCCAAATATAATATATGAATCTCTAGCTCCGTGAGGCCAATTTTAACATACTCATTATCAAATCAATATTCTAGTCACTAAATTTTTTTTCCTTTATATTCATAAAAAGTTCTGGCTATACGCAAAATTTCAAATCTCTAGTTCGATTTCATATTATTATAAATTTTGATGATCAAAGTCAACGAGTGACTTAATAGCTAAATTAGTGATTTTTGGATGTATTATATCAGAACTGATTAAAGCCAGTTTAATAAAAAAATTTAATTCTCAATTAAACCAACCATTTTTAACTTTGGTAAAATTTTAATAATGAAAAAATTAGAGTTAAAAAGAAGTTAAACATGGATCGAAACGATTCGTTGAAATAGTGTACGAGATATGCAGGGCCGGCTTTATTGAGATCTTAATAGTAATTGACTCACAAAAGGTAATTAACCTTAACGCGTTAATAGGACTGTCGATAGAAAGGTAAGGAAAAATATTTTTGAATCGACGGTATTGTTGGCTAAATGTTATTGACATACGTGACCTCTTAGTGGTTTATAATTTATCGTATTTCATATTCCATTCTAATAAATTATTACAAGCAACACATAGTGGTTCAAAACTTTCATCTCACTAAGTTAATTATGATGAGCAGATGCAAAGAATTTTCCTGAATGCCGCCCGGCAAAGTAGAATTCTTCGATTGCCTTTTTCAAGAAGTTGGATTTATCAAATTAGATAAATTATGCTAGATATATAGATCAGTATTTTTGAGAGAAACATTCCCGATATGTACCAGCATAGGTACTATACAGAAGTATGATCCACATTTATTTTAATATCCTATTAGTTGGGAAACTCTACTTACGATCCTTAGTATTGTGCCAAGGTCCAGTTATTCTGCTACAACGAGTATATTGTCGGCAAATCGAATATGGTTAATGTTTGGGTCATTGACATTGATGCCATATCCATTACAATCCAAGGGCCTAAGGATATTTCCCAACGTAGTGTTGAAGAGTTTCGTCTCCTTGTCATACACTTTTCTAAAGTTGTGCCAGTTTTATACTTCAGTACTCCAATCTAACTAAAATGATATCGTCATTGTATAGATACTTCAATACCTGAATTTACCGATAATCAAAGCAACATCGCTGTAGAGAATGAAGCACGGCCCAGGTTTTGATAGAATTGAATGCTTCCTCGTAGACCATGAACATTGTACTTATTATGCTCCATATACTTCTGTTTAATCTACCAAACCACAGCTACAACATTTAAGAAACCGGAAGGCTGGAAGTCATCACACTTGCACAAATTGGTTCTTGATCACTCCAAAAATCACTTATAACATGGTTCAGGAGATTTACATATCTAATTCCTCTGGTGAATGTTATGGTAGTTTTACGAAAAGAATATTACCACACGTTCGGTTTATTAATCTGGTTTAATACCCTCGGCTATGATTAAAGTAAACAGTTTCTGAGAGGTTTTAGTTTCTGGTGTATTATCCGTCTTTAAGAGTTCAGACTAAATTCCATCATCACCGGGGCACAATGGTCAGTTTCTCAATATTTGACTGCAATAATTGCTACTCAGGAAAAAATTTAAAATTATAACATTTTATGGGTATAATTAAGATTTAATATAACAATTACTTATTTTTAAGTAATTATAACTAATGAAAATAAACTATTTAACCCTGTGTCCGTCAGGTTGGGTCGTAATGACCCGTGATGTCATCAAACGCGGGAAATTTGATGAGTAAAGGTGTGACGTTACTGCGCTTCTCAGCAGTTGCAGTTAAAACCCTGCCCGTTCACTTATTATGCATGCTTAGTCACTATTGTATAATTTATCCGCGTCTAAGGCCCTATGTTTGGGCATAGGGAGTTAGATGTGGTTAAACGACAAAAAGTTAAATATGACCCAACCATATATTCGACGAAACTATATTGTGCCAATTACGTTTATTTCATATGTACCCACATTACTTTTATATCTTTCTTTCGATATTTTTAGGTTATAATTATATAATGAACCGCGAATATCGCAAAAGAAAGCAAATTTAAACAATATTGGAGGGAAATGACACGTAAAAATCTAAAAAATGTTCATTGATTTGGTTTCAAATAAGATGTAACGATTGTTTTGTCGTATTCCTAAAAAATAAAGTGATACTATTTATATCTGCTTTGAACAACGATTGACAAATTAATGAGACTCCAGGAAAAAAAGAAAAACCTTGAAATTAATCACTTTATAATGTGACAAAAGGAGGGGTAGACGTTGCTGACGGCTGAATTCTGCTCTACGTACAATGTAAGTCGGAACTCAAAAAAGTGGCACCTGACCATCTTTTATACCATGCTAAATAAGTCAGCGATAAATGCATATATAATATATAAAGAGAAACATCATTTAACCAACCTAAAGGGACGCAAGATCTTAAAAAAATTAGGTCTTTTTCTTTTGGGTGTTACTTGAGCACTCGCAAAAACACATTGCGAATGTCTAGAGAGTCAGAGAGTGAGAAAATTTACTGGAGAACCTTTGGAATAGCCATCGAATAAAATGCGGAAACGATGTCCTGACAAAAAAGATAGGATAATTAGACACTTTTCAAATTTGCAACAAGTTTATCTGCCCAGAGTCACCTTGACGCACTATGCAATGGTTGTACTAATTTTCTGCCATACTGACGAAGCGTTAAACAAAAAAATTCCAGTCATAAAATAAATTTAAATGTATCGTGTTTACAATTAGTCAGGAGAACTACCTACTTTGCAAGTATATAATGTCGATTTTTTTATTAAATTTTTTCTAGAAATTCATCATTAATAAATTTTGTTGCTGTGGCTGATTTAGCTGTGACAGTGCTAACAATAGATGCTGCATTTCTCCATCTTTTTAACATGAATGCTGCATGCTCTACAAGCGCCAGTTCTTCCGAGGATAGATTATCTAACTGTGGTTGAATTTTTATGCATTTTACTCTCGATGCAGATCCAAGGAAAGATTTAGACGGACATCTCTTTTTTACTGATCTTGTCTTTCATCGTTTGAGAAGAATTTGTAGAAATTTCTCTATATATAGACATTTGAATTTTCTCATCTTACAACTTTCTTGTTACACCACAAAAGTATTGTATTTGTTTTTATGTTTTTTCTATTGCTTGAGAAGATTTCTCATAAAAGATTGCGGATATGTTATGCATCATTTCATAAATAAACTCAATATTTGTGTATTAAACCGTTTTTATGATGTGATTTTCGACACGACTAAGAACTTCTTTAAGCTCCCTATTTAAATAAATTTTTAGATCACATGATTAAATCCATTTGCGTTAAATCAGACGATCAACATATAAATAATAAAAAACAATGGAAGTATTTGGTATGACAAAAAGAAATGATCAGGTAACATGCTAAAAAAATATAAAAACGCAATGTGATGGTACAAATTGAATTTTTGATTCACCTAGTTAAATGAAAAGGTTAAGTCAAAAGAGACACTAAGAGACGATAAAACTCTGGTAATTTATTAGATAATATTCTAGAACAAACGTATAAGAGATGTAAAGTGTGATATGGGTTGAAAATAGCTTTTAAATCTATTAGAAATGAAAAGAAGTGACGAATTCGTTTAATTTCCTTTTAACAGATATTGCAAACATTATAAAATTACCTATATCACTTAATTGACACAGGACATATTCAAATTTCAAATACAAAATACATTGTTATTGTTTATGACAATTAACAAATCAAATCCTGTTCTACTTACTTCGCGTTTAGTTGCACTACAGTCATGCCAGTTACGAGCTTTCTTGGTATTTGCGTCGATATTTCGAACATAAATAATCAACAAAATGCTTTAGACATGCTATTTAAACCTCTTTTAAATTTCAACTTCTGAACATCTAATGTTAAATTATTGGCCATCGCCGGTATTTTGATATATTTTTTGATGACATCTAAAAAATCTTCAGATTAATATTCGATCACCTTGTTTCTTGACATAGACCGTGCTGTCGATAGGTTTTATGATGAGATTTTCCGTTGTCCGCTTCAAGGTTACCTACTCTGCCCAATGGAGAGATCATTTGCAACTACTTTGGAACCTTTATTCTGCTCAACCGTTTCTTTGATAATTTTTCCATTAAATGCACAAATATCAAACATTTGGCAGTCTACTTATAACACAACATGTTAGCTGAAGGCTGCAACTTTACTTCGTAGAATTTTGTTATCAGTTTGAGTATTTGATCTGAGAATTTCTTATGAGCATAGAAACATGGCCAATGTTATAAGTTACCAGATCAAGTTGCCGATGTGGATAGGTGTATCTTTGCCAAATATCATTGGCATTTTCTGCCTTACTGTTACCATGCCTGCTATTGATAGTGGAAGTAAGGGTCGTTTCTGCTTTAGTTTATCATATGGGGAGAATTTGGCTCAATTATCTGCCTCGCCAAGCGGTTGGTGATTGCAGTAATATATTGTTGACGCGCAGAAAGATACTGCAGTCTATCCTCTAGTTTATTATTACCTTAGTCCTTAATTCCATTTAATAAGGACACGAAATTCCATATTAAAGTACCTTTAATTATCAAAACTAAATCCATGCAGAAATATAATTCTAATTATAATTCTAATATTTTATATCAGAAATATCGAGTAATTTAATTTTTCCTAATAATATTATTAACAATGTTTCCATGCCTCTATTTTTTTATAATATTATCAAGAAAACATACTTTTATTTTTATTTAGCGGTAGATTTTAAGAATATAATGAACTATGTTTCATTATGTGTTAGGACGAAGTTCAGATGGAAACACATTTTGTCAGAAACGTTTAGTTAATTAATTTTTCATGTTTAATGTGAATGATAATTTTTACTCTGTTATTTTACTTCATATTGGCAGTGTATTTTCAGAGTATGACGAAATTAATTTTTCCTATGAAATATTAAACACATTTAACCTGTTTTTAGAATGGACTACATAAGTGAATATTGCTTATTACTATTAATCACTTAGAAAGCAATAACACAGAGAAGGTATGTTCAAAATTAAATTTAAACATAAACATCCTTGAGCAAAAGTGTCCTCTATCCGACGACATGCAACTTTAAGTTTTACAAAAATAATTAAAGTCTACAATTGAGCTTCAAAAAATTTATATTTAAAAATTGGGGCCAAATCTTGTAATTATTTAGATGTATGAAGAAAAGAGATATCGTACAAAGTAATGTGTACATATGAAAGTAAATATGTTTTATACTATCTGAGAAATATTTTTTCTAATCTATCCTTGATTAAAAAAGTATTTAAGGCAATTGGGTCGTGTCTATGAGATAGAATTAAAGCTTTTTCCGATTACGAAAAATGATTTAGAAGGTTTTTTTCACTTTAATAATTTTTTCCATAAAAAAAAACAAAAATAACCCAAGTCGTTTTGTGAAAAATATGATATAGTATTCGTCCTTTTATATAAATTTTTCGAGAGCAATGTTTTGCACTTAGATTTATAAAGTTAAGTCTTAGTTGACAAATTTGTAAATGAAATAGTGGTAACATCACTTGATAACAGTTGTATAATCATGTATAATAACATTCCACAAGAGCTTTTAGAAAGTTTTCCATATGCTAACGTCTGAAACAGTACATCACGCTTTTATAAGTACTGCAATAAAAAGCAGAAAATAATTATTGATTGGGTCTATTTAGTGAGGACTTTAGTGTAAACCATGTTTTTGTTGAGTTTAATATTTGGGCGCATAAGTATGTGGTAATTTTTTCAAAATTTAACAGAAAAGTTTAGAATTTCCATTAAAATCATTCATTACATATTTTCTAAATTTGTATATTCTTTTTATTTTCTTTGTAAAACAGAGAATATTATTTGAAATTGAATTTTATCATATTTATATCTGTTTTTGCAAACTTAAGACTTTATTAAAAAAAACTCTACAGAATTCAAATAAGCCGAGCAGAATATTCAATTAAGTTGAGGTGTCTCTTATTGATTCCGTGTTCATGGCCTTCAGAGCGCAAACTCTCTTCATCATTAATATTGCAAGACGTCTTTTCGGTAAACTTGGAAAAATCCAATTCTTCAATCTGACTTCCAGTTCTGTTTAATTAAATCAGTCCGCTGGTACCATTTTACTGTGTTGTCATCAGAACTACATAATACTACCAGATTCCATAATGATACAATAATTAGAAGTTCAAACACGTTTAGAAAACATTATTCTGTTATCGAGTTCAGTGTTTAACTTTCAGTTCTTTTTCAATGAATTAGTTTTATGATAATATTTTATTGTGTTGTCATCAGAATTACACACAAACGCCAAGTTCCAATGAAGATACAATAATTAGAAACTCAAACACTATCGTTATTGAGTTCAAAGCCTAGCTTCTAGTTCTCTGTGACTGATTTAGTTCATTGTCTTAAGAACTAATAAATAGTACAGCCAAGATTTAGAACTATTAATATAATAAAACTTTCCACAAAAATATTTCACTTTAAAATAAAATATAGAGCAATAACACCGAAATCATTATCAATCAAATCAATTATTTATTAAAACAAAGGGAATAAAACTGAATTAAACAAAAATACCATATTAACAATTTGCTCTTGATCTCTGTAAAAATATCTAAAATATAGTGTTCTACCTGGAAAGATAATAAGCATTCGCTATTCGGCCTCTGTTGCATTTTCGGCTCGTTAACTATTTAGTTAGCTGGTTCGTTTTTTATAGTGAGTCTAGTTAACGCATTATTCAAAATTTCCTGTGAATTTGAATTCGTTGCTAATGATTTTGGGTGTATTTTTAACCTTCGCTTTGAAAAAGAAAAATTTTTCTCATGATATTAACTTTTCTTACACTATATTCAGAATATGCAATACTCAATTATTACATTAACGTTAGTGAAAACTAGCTTAGTAGGTTTAATATTAATCTTTTCATTTTATAATCCCATCAATATAAATTTGAACTGCTTTTTAAATGTTTAATAATTTTGAATTTCCGTGAACATTTTATTTCTACAAGCTAAATCATTAGTAACTAATCGTTTTTTTAGTAGTTCAAATGAGAAAATAGTAGCTTCTATACAAATAATAAAATTTGTTGCTAAGATATTTTTGTGAAATATACAAATGTGTGTAAATGGACATATATATATATATATATATATATATATATATATATATATATATATATATATATATATATATATGTATATATTCCATATAGGCAAAAGAAAAAAAAATAAAAGCAAATTTAGACGAAGAAAGGAAGGAAATCAACAAGATATGTTAAAGAAAAGCCTCCGCACACATTCATACATGCCGTTAAAAACAAATTTCATGCTACAGGCGATATACTCATTTTAGTCATAAATTGTGGCTGAGCATCTTATCTAAATCAAAGGATAAAAAACCATCTAGATGAGCCACTAAAGAACTTAATTAGAGACAGTATTTTACGCTAGTTATGCAAAATTCACATTGTGCCTAAAAAGGCAGATGCTTCAGATAAACTTAAATAATGCCTAGTAGTAGACTTTAGTCGTTGGAATTAACGTAGTAGAGATTTTTGATTAGGCTTCCGGTTACCATCAAATCGAGGTGAACGAGCATCATTAATTTCTTAGAAAGTTTTTTGATCTTAAGAGCGGACTCAAAACATTTTAACAACTTTTATACATGATCTTAAGAAGTTTGCAATGTAACACATACTTTATGTACTTCATAGATATGTTACTTTACTTTACTTTATGAAAAATCAAAATTACAAAGCATTAAATTACATTACATTTGATATACTCAGATAACATAACTTCAAAATACTGTTAGGTAAATTGTAATTCCTTCATGGGAAAGTTAACTGACAAAGGTTTTTGCCCTAATCGAGATAAGGTAAAAGCAAATTTTTACATATCAAAAATCCGCAAACAAGTTAAATCTCTATTAAATTTAAAAGGATATTAAGGAAATCTTATAAAAGAATTTACCAGATTAACCAAACTGATATAGTTATACATTGTTTAAAAAAGGACCGCTAAAATTACAAAATATTCAAAAGGAACGCTAAAGTTACAAGTTAAAAATGTAGACAAATTTCAACCAGCGCATACCTATTAAAACCCCTGATTATGACAAAAAATGTATCCTCAAAACCGATACTTCTTACTTTACACTTGTTGCGTACTATCACAAGGCATAATTGGTTGCAACAAATCGGTGGCGTACGCTTCCCGAACGTTATCTGTTATAGAAGAAAACATTCAGTAATAGAAAAGAAACTACTCGCAATTGTATGGGTAACGAAACATTTTAGACCATATTTATATAACGGAAATTCAGTCGAAAAACGAATTCACTTATCCATCGACCACAAGAAACTAACATGGCTGATGTCATTAAATGATTCAAATTCAAAATAACAGCATTAAAGGCTTTGACTAGAAGACTGCAATAGAGATGTGAATTATAAAATGCGAAAATAAAACACAAATACAGACGTCTTATCTAAAATTACACTCTTTCACAATATCATAAATACTTTACATATTAATGCAGATGTTGAAGCCATCATGGACAAAATTTTAGAATAAAAAAGGAAATAATAGCTTAACCAATCGAGACATCCACTCACAACCGGCAGCACATTCGTAATCAAATATTAAATAAATCTATTGAAAACCGAGCAAACACACCCAAATGACGAAACGATAGGAAACGACACCAACCAATAACGACAAACGTATAGATAGGCAGCGAAAAAAAAATTCAATTAGAAAAACCCCCTAACCAAATTATAGAGAAGTGGAAAGATCGATTTATTCACAAAGGAAGGTAAGGGTTGGACTCTTATCAATACAGAAAAACAAACAATAGGGTATTTGACTGGTGTCGACATTTTTTGTAAAAATGTGTTAAAACTACAGAGTAGGTTAAAAAAACCTAATGATTAAAAAAGTAATGTATTTAACAAACAATTAATTGAAACTTCTAAATAAGAAAAAGTGTCAATATTTTTGAATATATTTGGCGTTAATTTTGTAGACATTCGTTACTCACAATTAAATGAAACTACATGATGTAGCATTATTTATATATTATTTTTTTATGTTCTTTACCACGACCTAGGTTTCATTGTATTACAACATCTTCAGGTGGGCTATTAGCAAAGATTAACTCTTAGAAATATCCAACAGCATTTATATGATTCAAACACAATAGCGGAAGCCGGGTGGGTTTTGTGTGGGTTTTCCCACTGCATACGTTAGTGAGTTTATTGTAGGGGAACGGTATATCGTATAACTCTCGGAAATGTAATAAAACCTGTATACAATTTAATTCACAAAACGGGTTAATTCCATGCATACATTTTAACTCATGTGTACTTGACAAATAAGCAAATTTAATCTAAAATATGATTCTTGATACTTTTGAGATATTAACTTTTTTTGATATTAATAAGAGACCCTTTCCCCCATTTAAAAAATGCTATAACATGGGATTGTTGCGCATTAAATCTAAGTAGTTCCTTTAATTAATCTTGCACGGAAAAAGTCGTGAGAATCTAATTCTCGGAATATGAAAAAATTACTTCATCACATAGGTTAAAAGTACATGTAAGAACAGGGTGTATTATCTCTTTGTCTGCAGTAAACTGAATATTCTAAATCAAAATAATTATTTGCAGAATTAAATAGTGTCCTGACACTTGAAAAATTAATGTTTTGCATTTGAATATACTTTGAAATAAAAGCATTCGAGAAGGTCAATATATTCTTTTCTCGTAAAGCTACTTATCGTGGAATACTGACGAAGTCGGTCCTTGTAGAAGTAGGTCAGGAATAAAACAAACTCTTAACTATACAAGTGCTGACTCTTATGTGTAAAACAACAGACAACGAAATCCTTATTGAGAGCTAAACAAGGAAAAGTTGAATTTAATTTTGAAACTTTAAGGTAGAATACTTTAAAAAAAAAAATATAAATAACTTTTCTTTCTACGAGCTTCATAATTTTAATTTAATCAATATTTATTTCTAAAGCTAAATACTATACTTTCAATCCTCAACTTTGAATGAAAATAATCAATTGGTTTAAAGACAATCATCCAACGACAATGAATTACTTTTGTACTTGCAAAATTTATGTATTTATTATGTCATATTACCATGCCGTGTAATAGCATACTGGATTAGAAAAAAATATATTACGTCATTTAATTAGGTTTATTTAAATATGAAAAAAAATCCACAAAGAAAATTTATTTTGACATGTTGGCTAACAATTTTATGGTTATTACAACATACCCAGGTAAAATGTCGATAAAATTAATTAATTATAAACCTAAAAACGCGAGTGGCCACGTATTGGGTAAATCAAGTCTTAGTGACAAAAATTAAATAGATATTAGAATAGATATTACAATAAATTAAAGCCATTAAAAGTACATTTCAGATACAGATCTTAATTTTGGTAGAACTAACATTTATGCAAATAAAAAGGTCGCACAAACTCGCGTAAACATTTTTTTTAGAATATGAATGATCCCTAGTAAAATATGTTGAATATAAACATTTTATTTAATGAACGAGAGACATAATTATGTCACACAGTTATATTTTATTAAATTTTTTAATTATGATTTGACGTGGTTCGTGGGACATATTTCCTCATGGATAACTTCCATCACAAATAAATTTACGCTAAGAATACTTGTCAATTTCTGAGCGTTTTCAATCCAAAGCCATAAATATATTATGACTACAATACCATTTGCTCTAGGCAATTGTAATTTGTTGTGAAAAACCTGGGTTGTCGTTTTAAACAAATTATGGACGAATTTGATAACTTTATAAAGTGTTTTTAAAAGGAACCGAATAACAGTAGAATAATAAATAGATAAGCAATTATTGTATTGTACAAAGATTACAATATGTATATTTTTAAGATGAAATATTTTTTCTCGTGTCTTTGTGGAGTCTGACGTAGAAAATTAGGAAATATATTTTACAATTTACACTGATACCCAAACTAAGAAAAACTAATATCAAGTTACTCCTAGTGTATTTTTAAGAAGTAAAATAATATTACTATTAAAAATATGTTACTTTCGTTACATTGAAGGAAGTAAACTGACGATTTTCTCTTGAAAAAGTAGAAAATTTATTTTTTAGACGAATCTCCCATTTATGAAATTATTCAAATAACGGCTTCCTTTCAATATTTTTAGTGTTAGATTACTGGCTCTCATCGATAGACATTTGTTGTTTATTAGATATATAATTATAAGGTTCAGTATAACGAACTTGTCGTGTATGCCCATCGAGGTAATTATTTTAAACGGTTTCGAAAATTTATCCTATTCAACTCTGAGCACCCGAAATATAATAATATTGTAAAAAGTAACGGTCGTTAAACAAATTGGTATTTATTCACATTTTAACTTTCTCGACAGAACGCTTAAAATAATTATGTTTGAAGACCAAACTATTAATAAAGCTAAGGCAAAATATCACATCTGGAGTACCTAAACACTGAAAGCAACTTAGCGACTTTATTTCCTAACTCACGTTCTAAAGTATCCCATTTCGTCATACTTTAGTGGCATACAGGTCACAATTTAACAGAATACAGTTGTAGTCGCATAAATTGTCGTGACTGTCATCGACTGTTCGGTTTCAGTCAGTGGCTTCTTCTAATATAATGTAGTCAAACAGTGTCCGCCGAATACGTTTATAGGCGACAACCCTATGCTTATTAAGTAGTTTAGTAGACAGTTAAATCACTTAATATTTAGCAAGCCATGTGAAATATGAAATGAAAATTATGGTTTTGGTTAAATATGCGCCAAAAGTAGAAATAGATGGAAATTTAAAATTTCGTAAATATTTATTATTAAATATAGTCCACATTCTCTGTCATTTATTATCTAAATTATAATTGTGAGAGATAAGATACATGATAGACATTGTTATAATTTTTTGCTTATTACTAATTTGGCATTTTATTCTAATACTGATCTGAATAACATAAATATTTACTTATTTTGTAGAAATTTATTCACAAAGATATCTTAAAAAAACACAAATATTTTACAAGGAAACAAATGTTTTTTTTTAAATATTGCCTCATAAAAATATTTGAAAAAATCCTTTGGATTTTATTGAAAAAGAAAATGTTTCTATTTAAATAAGTCAGAACACTGGTTTTATTTAAAGTAAAATTGTTTAATGACTCACTTGTAGTATTTTTTAAATTATTTTTGGTTTGGTTTTTTATTTGATTTGCAAAAATAATATTTAAGATTTATAAACTTCCAAACATTTTTCAAATTTGATGTTTTTTTTCTAATTACCAACTGAAAAGAAGAGAGACTCGTTTTTCAAATTAGCGTCCATTTACAATTTATTTGAAAATTAGGTTATTTCGCTGTAAAATTAAATGTATAATGGTATATATAATTTATTTATTACTCCATTCAAAATATTTTCCTATATTTATGTATGAAATATATTATACATAATATATAGTTCCATATATAATCAAAATAATTGCCTGTTTCCTTATTATTAGCCAGATGCCAATAGGAAACAGATGTAGGCAGCAAATTATAAATACAAATATTTCGCTATTCGACTAGTAGACTCGCGAGTTCAGAGTAAAGCCTATATATACTATTCGTTGTAGCTCCAGTAAAATTAAGGAATATATATATTTTTCTAATATTTAATAATTCTAATATATTTTGATTTATTTTGAAACTAATATATTTTGATGATTGCTGGATTTAGTTCAAATAGTTAACATCAGAATACAAAAATTCGTACGAGGAACACTCCACTTTACAAAAATTATTATTTACATAATAACATCACGTCAGCACGAGAAGTTCACTTCTCAACGGGATGGCCACTTTGAAAGAAGAATTGAACGGAATCAGGATAGTTTCTCGTTGACGAAATTTTATTTGTGTAACGCGACATGGATTCGGAAATAAGATGAAAATGTTTGGTGTCGCATTTCATTGTTCGCCTCTTACCACGCTGACGAGGGAAAATGTACGAGTACTTATTTAATATCTGTCAGTCGTAAATAAATCGGAAGCTGTGGAGGCTTTTTAGCATTACAGTATTAATTACAGCCATTACTCTAATTTACCTCTTAGTTGTTATGAGAAATAATTTTTCGTTTTTAGTAGGTTTACGTAATGTTATAAAAATAGTGTTTCTTTTCTTTTTCGGGGTAGAACATAAATTTCTAAAGGTTTTGCATGAATTTTTTTTAATAAATGTAATTTCAAATAATTAATGAAACTAGAGCAAAAAATAACGACAAAGTATAAAGACAAAACAATGTAGTTACCGTTGCTAAAATATTGCATAAATAAAGTTATATTTCCGTAAAATGGGAAAAGATTTCTAGGTGTATACTTTATACAAGTTAAAGAAAAACTGATTGCACCCAAGAAGCGTACGCTTTCTTTATACAAAATTTTGTTTTTCATGGCTGTATGGCACTTTTTTATTCTGATTATTATTATCTGAAGTATTTTTAGCTTTCCATATTAAAAAGGAAAAAATACGGAACTCTCATAAAATCTTTCATATGTTAATTTACATATTTATTGGCTAAACGGTTTTTTTAATAACTTAAATTTTGGCAAATCCATAAAACATGTTAACCTTCATACAAACCAATGGTGACTATTAAAAAATATTGTGAAGACATTTTAGAGGACACAAATGACACACGCGATTTTCAAAATTCAATTCGAATTATTGGTTGAAAATTCCAATTACTTTAAAAATATTCGTTTTCATAATTTTAAATAGCTTGACTCGTGACAAGCATAAATAAAAAAAATGCCATCTACTTTCTTCAAAAAAAGTCAAAGCAAAATAATCAAAATCGGTCGAGAATGAGTGGAAGTCGGACTACGAGGGTTCCGTACACATTTCATATACACTTAACGGTACATAATATTCCTATTAAATTATTTACAAAATTTTAATTTTAGAACGAACATATATTGCCTATTTTGTCTTTTGCAGGCGCATATTTAAAGGAATATTCATTTATGTGGTATAACTATAATTATAACATGGTATAATATAATTTTTCATTACTAATTATAGTTTTTATACAGAAAATATAGACGTAACATTGCATATCATCATAAGGTTATTTTGAGTGAAATTTTTTATTTGTATTTGGTGGGAGGCAATACTTCAATTTCAGTCTGTAATATATGATAAAATTAACGTAATTTGAGAAGAACACTTATATGATATTTTCTTACAAAATAAATGATCACATATTGATAAAGTTATTTAATTGTTCCATTATTTCTGTAGTTAAATAATCGAATAAATTTTAATTTTTTCCCGTAACCAAATTATTGTGTTCAGCGGTCTCTATATATAAAATTTTTCCTCAATTTTAAATGTGAAGAAAATATTTTAAACATTAGATATTCACTTTTTACTTTTATGTTAGTACATCATTTCATTTCATTTTGTGAAAGGAAAAATTATTTATAACACAAAATAGTCACAATTTCTTTAAATATCTGAAAATTATGGTTTTTTTATTTCACAATTTATTTAACATAAATTCGTTTTATTTATTTAGGTTCATAAATATAATAATATACGTTTTTGAATGAAGTTAATTTTTTCTAATAAAATGATAAATTAAAATAAACTGCTGTATTATACTCTCCTTTCTTGGGAAATATTTGTCACATTCCACGGCAATAATGAAAATTTTAGCATTGGAGAACCATTTTACAAAAATCTATCCATATACGATTACACTGTTGTGCATATTACGTATTAATTATTATTTTACAATCAATATTCTTAGTAATGTTGGAATTTGATTTTTTTTATAAATTGATACCTTTTATCGGAACGATCCTGTGTCAGTTAAAGGCAAAATTTCTACATGTAACAAGAAAATGTGGCTTTTTTACAATTTTCACCTACAATTAGTACTAAACTGTGTTTACATAAGAAAAGATTATAGAAGAGTAAAAGTTATTTAGTAATGTTCAAAACCGCGTCAGCTATGCTACATATTTACTTATAAAATGTGACGTAATTCCAATTACAGCATCGCTGACATAATAAAACCATAAAGGATAAAGTCTCTTCCAATTTAGAACAACAATAACGTATACAAATATGATCTCACACATAGTCAAGCAATGTTCCGGATACAAAATTATGATCCCACCATAAAACTTATATGACCATCGTCAATAAATTTATGGGACGAAGTTTAATTGAACAATTGCGTCAAGTGAACTTGTTTTCGTGTGATTAGCAATTCGTGAGCGGAACCCTCCACTTGTTTAATGCATATCGCACATATCTACGATAATTTTAAACAAATATTTATTAAAATATAATTACAGATATAGCGTTTGTAGGAGAATTATACAGGCAGCGATCATAACGTAGTATATATAAGTATAACTTAATGTAATTAACATGGTTATACGTTAACCATAAATTAAACGTCGGGAAATACCAGCAGTCAAATTGAAAAGGTAGACGCCGATAATTACATTGAGTATATTCTGGAACGTTTAAGAGGAAACTGATGCAATTTAAGACAATAATTAACCCTGAACTTTGCTATATCATATTTGACAAGACTCCAAGGAAGGTAGAAAAATAAAAAATGTGTACCTTTTATAGGACAACGCTTGAGCGCACGTGGCACCGACTACATGTCAAAAGTTTTTGAATCGGAATTAGTTATTTTGTGTGTACTCTTCGCATATTCCAGATTAATCTTCACCTGACTATCACGGATTTCGTTTTCCACTAACTCACATTGCAGGAAACCGAAACGATATTATGTCGTTATTATAATGCTGACAAAAAGTAATTGATAATAATAGACTTTGTATTTATTTAGTTTTTGTGTATTTGTAAAAAATATAAAAAATGTGAATTTTTAATTTTCAGATCATTATACTCTAACCTAAAATAAAACATATAATATTGTTAATACTTAATGCTCTGCATCTCGTGTACCCTATAGTTTTGACCATAGCTTTTATTTTCCGTTACTTACACATATTAAAACCAACTCATTGCCAAATATATTATTCTAATGATTTCCAGGTTTTCGTCCCACGTTTTTTGAGTACATACTTTTAAAATGTTTAACTTTCTGTAAACCTGGTGAATAAAATCAGGACGTAGGCCTGGTGAATAAAAACAAGACATAGGCCTGGTGGGACCCAAGAGACTCGGAAAAAATGTTCTAAATTTAATTATTTATTTTAAAAATCGTGGAAATAATATATATAAGACTACATGATATGATTATTAATGCATTATTTAAATAAAAACAATAAATTATTTCGTGAAAAACATTTAATGGTATGACGATAAAACAAAAACTTAAACTTGTCTTTTTTCATAAAAATAAAAATTACTTTTCTTTAAAAACATGGCTTAATCTAGTTTTAATGCTTTGGCTTTATATTATAAAGAAAGCATACCAGGAACATAGATTTATTTATTCAGTCAAATTATTCTTCTTTGATTAAAATTTGAGATCGTGAATTAAAGCATTTCCTGCAAACCAATTTTGCATGATCCATGCAAATGGGCCTAGCCCTTTGCATGGATCATGAGATTTGTAGATTGTAGATTGTTGATCTTGGCAAAACATATGTAATCTTACTACGATCTCTATTACGAACACAAAAAGTAAATCTTCTACGACTATTATGAATCTTTTGAACACGGTCACTATAAAATGTTGAGCAATCTTTTTGCATAAGAATGTAGGCAGTTTCTAATTACATTTTCTTGAAAATAATTGTTCTTCTAATAAAAGAAAGTCCAAGCTATTTTTCAAATTTACCACTTGTTAAAACCTTTTAAGGAGAATTGAAGTCATGTTAATCATGCTATTTACTCCGGTAGAGATTAGGATTTCGAGATACACCGTCAATTCCCAACATTTCAAATTTCTGAATATATCGTATCGCCTGAAAGTTTATCGAAGTGGTCAACGTCACCTCTGGTAGAATTATAGAATGTTATGATATAAGTTTTATTATTTAGTTCACTGTGAGGATTAATCTCACCTCGTGATATAGTGAGGAGAGTATTAAGAAACCCTTCTTTGGTTTGGGTATGTAAGAAAATATGATGTTCGAATAGTTCATAACATCGAAAACAATTGTCCGTAGTAATATTGTGAGATGTTTTTTATGCTGGCTTTACAACAGCATCCAAAGGTGTGTTGCATACTTTGAAGGGTCCATCAGGTTGAACTTCCGAATATATTTCTAAGTTGATAGTTAAATACCTCTTATTATCAACCAATGTGTATATTTTAATTCAATACTTAGCTGGTTTATTAGCTAAATATTGTCTAAAGCTTTAACGGACCGTGAAATGCCCCTAATTCTTTCTCTACTCTCGTTGCGACGTATCTTTTGTATCTTTCATATCTTTCTCAGGGTCCGGTGATGATTTGCTGGCCACATGATTTTCATTTTCACTACAACGAAAGTTTGATCTTCTTTATCACTTTCAAGCATTAATTATCCTATTTTACCATTTCGTAGCGCCCGACTCATTATTTTGAGATAAACATACTTACTACTTGAACTACTGAAACAATTGCAAATAAATAAAATTAGCAATACTCACAAAAAAAGCAAAAGAAAGCAAAATTAACAAAAGGAATATAACTTACCATTTTACACGTCCCGTTCGCAGTAAATACGCGACACGCTAATAATTCAATGAGGGTCACTAAGCCGATATCTAAATTTAGCCATTGATAATTTAAAATCACCGATGTACCTACATAATAGTTATAAAGTTTTGAACACGGTTCGCGTTTTTGAGACTCCACCAGGCTTATGTTTAAGTTGATTTTCGTTTACTAATAACGATTTTTCCACAATTCTTTTGTCAAATTTTGCTTTTCAATCCGCATTCCTAAATATTAAAATACAACAACTTTTTTTCGACTATAGCCGTAAGTTAATTTTGAATTAAATTTTTTAATAGAAGAGATAAAAAATATGATCCATGACTAATAGAAAGACAGGCAAGTAGATCCAACGACCTTTAAAATTTTTGTTCGTCGTCTACAAAATTGACAAATATAAAAGAAAGAAAATTTGGTCTTTATAAATAAAAAATTACGGAAGATATTGCAAACTAACAATCGATGACCAACTGATAGCCTTAAAATATCAAAAGTAAAAAATATAAACGTCTTGTCCATGGCCTTGTTATCATTTCTATGGTCTCTGAAACTTGATACACAATTTTTGTCACGCATTTATGTCAAGTTAAACCTAGTTTTGCAGACTTTTCACATAATTATTTCTGGAAAATTACCGCTTGCCTAGCTTGCCAGACATTTTTTACCATAACCACTATGTTTGTTTTGTGATTTCTGGCATTTTGTCGAAAGGCAAAATTTAAGGAAATTTCACATGTTCTTACTTATTCGAGTTTCTCTATTGTTAATTATATTTATTACGTCAACCTGTTGCCGCTGACTATTTTAAATTAGTAAATGTACTCAGAATGTATGAATATTACGTTTGCTATTTGATACCCGCTATTTGTTTCAAAGATATTCAATTAAGCCTTGTTTTACCCCTATATAATTTTTGATGAGTAGTAAAATTTATAAAAAATAGTGTGATATAGTTCACTATATCATAAATTTAAAAAAATACAGATTTAACTGATCGAATTTTTTTTTACTGCACATTTAATGAAAATAAATTTAATTGAAACTCAACACTGGAATGAGAAGGTAATTAACGATGAGAAGTAATTATGACATAGAAGTGGTTAAAACACTATTAACACTTGTAATAATACACGTATAAATTTGTTCTCAAATTTTACTTCAAAAATAAAATTACAGAAAAGTATATATATATATATATATATATATATATATATATATATATATATATATATGTGTGTATATATGTATATATATATATATATGTATATATATACATAAATTTATTTTACTTATTGATCTCAGATTCATGTACTACGACCGGAACCAAATTATGAGACTGTTGCATACAAAGCTTCTCAAAAAACCAAAACTTTGCTCTCAAATTGGCCAGTTCTTATCATTCTACTCTTATGTAATAGACGTTGTCACCCAGGTTCAATTTTGTGTTAAAGTTTTTATTTATTTTTTAAATAATTTACTAGAGACTGTTAAGTTAGAATAAATGTTATTGAAAGATAAAATTTTGACTTTAAATTTTTTTCCTACGCTTCGACTTCTTGACCTTTGATAAATCATTGTTTTCTAAATAATTTAAGTTTTACTTTCTGACATAATGCATGATAAGATAGAACATACTTTCCACTTAAATATATAGTTATTCTCAACTAATTTTGAAAAAATAATTTATCGAGACACTTCAAAACAAGAACGTTAACTTATATTTGGAACAAACTTTTTTACTTGCTCTATATACACATTACCTGCATTTAATTCATACATAATTATTTATTTATTTCACCCATCTCTAGCTCATATCAACCAATATTCATGGGTTTATCATTCCCTAGGCATATTTTATATTTTAGTGTTGTGAACGGATACTAAAATAACATCAACTGTATGCGCCAAATATGACAGTACAACATTTCCAATTAGTGTATCATGTCATATATATCATATTTTTAGCATATTCTGATCAAATAATTGAAATAATATTTCAGGTTATTCAATGAGAGAGCGAAAACACAATTTAAAAAACACTATGAAACATAAACTTCTAAACAAACATTATTCAGATAATAACATCAAGATAATAACACAAAATAATTTTAGTGATAATTGGTACTATGAATTACACTTTACGCCACTGTTTGGACATTAATTATACGAAAATTATCATAAGAGCACGCGGTAGGGGCGGACTCCAAATTATACTCCGAGGGCCGTAAAGTGGCCCCGCGCATTGACCGCAAGCACAAATTAACATTTCCACATTGCCCTGGGCGAAAAGCCTAAAGGACGCGTCACGCATATCGATCATACCTATTCAATAATTTGATCTAAATAATTATCTCAATAATGAGCTCATTTATGATCTTAGCAATTATTATTTTGGCTTTAATTGTAAAATTATATTAATAAATAATTTGTACGTTAAAAATATGATGATCTGATCATTTAACAAAATACCAAAGCCAGCACATTTACTAATCCATTTAGAGACCGTTTTCAATATGGACAGTGCCGATAATTATTATATTACTTTTTTACTCCTGGCGTAACTTACTGAGAATTTAAGGATTGACTCAAAAAGCTTTTATGAGAAAAAATCTATTATTAGAATCAATGTAAACATATTATTTGAAGAGGAAACGTTGTTAGAAAGTTATTTCTATATATTTTAGCAGAGATCTTTAATAACCGTGTTGCAGGAGCAATTATAATACAAATTTATATCTATTTTGGGTTTATTTTTATTTCTGGAATCAATACCGGAGTATATATTAAAAAAAATAAAAAAACACTTAATTGGCATATATTGCCCAACAATTTATGGAAGTGCTTCGTAATTCGTAAACATTTTTGAAAATTTTATTTCAATATCGATAACAAATTAGTTACCATATATGTTTATATTCCACCTAATTTCATATTGACATTAATATAAAAATTACAATAATATTTAGGAAATATTTCTTTGTTCCTTAATAATTAATTGAGAATAAATTTAAATCAGTGCTTATTATTGATACATTTGTCGATTTTTTTAAATTATTTTCGTTATCTATTAATTATTTTCGTTATCTATTAATCATTTTACATAAATTCAAATAATTCAAGTTGTATTTTCCAAAACAATGGGTTTTTATTTAGTATATATGTATTTTTTTGCATTTTTTTTAGAAATACCAATCATTATTCGTTGATTAAATTATAATGGCATGATAGCGCTTAAGTCCAAATTTGCAACAAGAATAGAAAATATCAAATATGAAAAATATCCTGGTTATTACACTCTTTCTTTCGGAACAGTTATAATAACCGAAAATCATCCACAAATAAATTGCGGCAATACGCATTAAGACAATAAACTATGGTTGACTGGAAGATATTGCTCATGTAGCAATAAGTCCGCCATATGCACTATACATAAAATTTTATAAATAAATAAATAAAAAGTGAGATAATCGAGTAAGTAGAAAAAGCGAAATAACCTTTTTTTTCATTCCCTATTATTATTGATCCACACCTGAATATTATTGTTAAATATGTATATTTGTGCATAAGAACGCCCCTTCGAAAAATGTACGATTTTTTTATAATTTCAAATTTAATATAAAAGCTATTGCTTTCAGTCATTAAACGTGATATGGATTTTGGGCTCACAGAAATACTAATATAGTTTTAGTTACAAAAAATAATAATGTTATCTAACCTATGTTGAAATTAGTATGGTTAATGTAACTTTATACATAATTTTGGAACAAATTCACTATTTTGTAATTATTATTATTACCCTCAGAATACACTACATATTTACATACACACATTATATATATATATATATATATATATATATATATATATATATATGCATACGTATATTTTTTTCTCCACTTAGCATTTAAAATGTTTTTTGTTTTCACAGGCCATGACGAATTCTGACCATAACGAATATTATTAGTTTTTACCAAAATCCATTATTTATTTTTTTATTTAATGATTTTACCTATATTTATTGCAAAAATTGATATTTGAGTCAACTGAAAGTTATAAAGACAGAAAGAAATCAACAATTGCCAAAAACCAATGAAAACTGCTATTAAAATGGATTATAGCGAAGGAGTCGTCCGGGGGAGAATCCACCAAAGAAAACTTTTCTCAAGATAGAATATTCTATACAAAACATCATTAGGGTCACTTTAAAAATTTAATCAAAATGAAAAATATTAAAGTTTAGTATGAAAACAAATTTACAATAAAAAAATAAATAATGTGGTGAACTCTTTAAGCAAGGCGTTCTTCATATTGTAGCTGTATTGTGTTTTTTAAAATAAAAGTCATGATTTTTTAATTGACATTTATTTATGAAGTATTAAAAATACCCAATTAAATACAGACAACCAAAACACGGACAACCAAAATAATGATGCAACCAAAACTCCATAGATAAATCTTAATTTTTAAATTATGTTACCATAGCAACAACAGTATGATCATAGCACTTTTTGTGTACGCGCATGACTTCCTTAAGCCTTCGGTTGCAAATCTACCAGTGACTTTCTATTATAGACGAAATATGTCCTTTTTGTCCAACTCTGAATCTACTTTCCAAATTTTAATAAAATGAAAACAATAAGTACCTTTCCCGTACCACGAAAAAAATTCTCGAATTTATTTTGTTCGAATCCAATAAATGTTTATACAACGTACCTTTAATTTTTTCAGGATTTAAAACACGGTAGGTTTTTCTGAATAATTAAATACGGCGTTATGAATGTACCACGATACGCACTAAAAGTAAAAGAATACACACATAGGTACATAAAAACATATAAACTCACACACTCCGACGTAATTTATGCTTACCCACTACCATTTTATTTTATAAAAATCCTTCTTAGATTTTTATGAAAACAGTACTGATGTCTGCGGAATATTTTAATTTCTGGCAAAAAATCACATGTATTAGTGTGAATACGATTACCAAGAATTAGAAAAAAATAAATATGATAATAACGTGATGTGCTGAACTGGTCACAATTCATACGAATTTTAACGGCGCGGCGCACCGCGGAGATCTCGGCCCCTGGTCGAGCGGGGCTAGCCTAGTGTTCTGGTTGAATATAACAGATTGTTCTCGTAGCAATAAATCCGCCATATATATAATTTTTTTACCACAACGTATCAAACAAATAAATAAATATCTTACTTCAATGTAAGAATTCTAGAGGATGGTAAAAATTATTATATTTAAAGTCAACGACTTGATATTTAAAAATATGATTACACAGTAAATATAAAGAAACCCCAAAATTTTAATATTTCATAATAACTATATGCATGTTGAAAATATTATATTTAAATAACCATTGCGTTCCATTAACACGAACGTTGTTAGAAGAAAAATTACTCAACATCTATTTACTAAATCTTTCGTGTTATAGCTAGCATGCAATAAATTGATTATATTTAATAACAGATTTGACCACGCATACCTATCTTATGTATATGAGTTAAAATGATGAATAAACTATTATAATTTACACATAAAACATTTCATTTAACAGGGGATGGTTTTCTTCTGTAATCGAATGTACTTCACTCATACGTATAAACAACGTGCTAGATAGCCAACTAAAGTCAAATAGCGAGAGTAATGTTGAAAAGGGTTTTTAAAACAAATGCGATAAAAAATTTGTTACAAGTGATTAAATTGTTCAGATTTCTGCAGTAGCTGATTTTAGTTAAGTGGATTGTTACACAAGTAAATACATTTAAAATATTTTCATATGCTATGTTACAAAAAGAGGAACATTCTCGCAACTTTACCTTTCTGATATTTAGCTCGCTTTTGGTCTTCATAAAAGAGTTTGCAAACAAATTTTGTAAAAATCTCTTTACGTGAAAGGCAAACCAGGGTTTTGTTTGTAATGCAAATGCGTATTAGCGTCCTTTTTGAAATCTAATGTACAAACAACCTATTTTTTAATGCTATATATTTTAACGTGTAGACGTCTGGAAAATACTGTGTTACATAGGGCTGAAAATGGATTAAGAGGAGAGAAATTGGTGAAAAATAAAAATGTAGGTAGTTTTATCTTGCCAAGGCAAATGAAATTTCTGACGTTGAGATTACCACTCCATTTTTAAGACACATATTTACAAATATTTATGTGCATGTTGTGTGTGTGAGTGTACGTGAGTGTGCGTGTGCGCGTGAATATTTAAGTGCATATTGTGTGTGTGTGTGTGTGTGTGCGCGCGCGCGCGCGTGTTTGTGTATATGTGTGTGTGTGTGTGTGTGTATGCGCGCGTGAGTGTGTGTGTGTAAGTATAAATCTGTCACAAATAAACACAAGTCAAAGCAAAGAATCTAACTTAAATCTAACGTTCATGAAATAACTTTTAATTCTTTTCCACGAAAGAGTTTAAATTACTCTGATCTCTTTCGTACCGTTCTAGAAATAAATCACCGGAAAATCACTTCTATTTTAACCACTAAAACATGATAAGCTATTATTGCTTACACATATTGAGACTTATTTTAAAGCAAAAACGTATTTTGTGATGTTAACTACATCACAAAATACGTTTTTAGAATATTATGATACAAAGATTCGATATTTTGATTTACAGAGGTATAAATTATTAAAAATTTATCTTAGGATAGCTGTATGTTAACTTCATCTTGAATCTAGCCTTTATAAAAAAATCGTAGGGACTCACCACTTCCAAAAATAAGATACAAAACAGCTGCATTTCGATTACTTGGTACTATTGTTAATTTTTCATCAGTTAAAATGTTATTTTCTCAGCAATGAGAATAATGAAGTGCCAAATATAGACTAAGGTTCTCTCAATTAACTTCCTTAACATGATCATGTTGAATGTTAGTTTGCTCCAAAAGTATTAAAACTAAGATCCTAAAGATGGTTTCATCATTATTTTTCCGCTTTTTCCATAAAATTTTAAACTTTTGACGATTCACCTTATGTATCTCTAAATATTTTAAATTTTATTGGCTCTAAGTGTGAAAAAGAATTATTCAATGAAAGTTCTAATCGTGTTAAATAGTTTTTTGGCTTTGCATTGTTGGGACCTAAATTGGAAATGTCGAGTTATGACTTTTGCAATATTTTTACCATTATTCTCTTTTAAATTTTTATTATTCGGTGATTTCCGCAGTTGTGTAGTTCTTTATTTTATTAAAAATTAAGTTTCCTAACCTCTAATTCATTAGCTTTTGGACCTTGGTATTCAAATAGGTTGTCAAGTGCGAATTGAATTCAAACACCGAAGGTTCTCTACTTCCGTATTCTCAATTTAATAAAAGTGCGTGAATGTAGTACAGAGAGTTCTGAGATTTAAGAATTGTTAAAGCCAACTTCGTCACAAAAATTATGTACATTAGAAGCAGTGAGAGCAAGCAGTAAATAAATTTCAATGGAAAGAGGGAGAAAGGCAAAGAGGTAGAGAGTTTACATTACAATAATTCACTTTAATGAGAAAAATTGGAAGAAAATATTACTGTGCAACATATAGCAAAATTACTAAAATCTATTTTGTTTTATCATATGTTTATACCACCGACTTAATCCTGCGTTGTCATGAAATTAACCTTTGAATAATATTTTTGTTAACCATTAAAAATGCGATATAAATATGGAAAATACTCTCATTTATTACCATTAATATGCACCAATATTTAATTAGCACAAGAAGCTGCCTTATTCTAAACCGGGAACGGAGGGAAATCAAAAGTCGAGGCCGCGGCAAAAGACAAGGACATTTGTTGTAGCGATTCGTGGTTCTCTCGACAAAATGGAAAAAACATAAAAATCCATTTAGTTAGTTTCCACCATTTCCGTGTATTAAATTGGATGCTTTATTATTCCCTTGGTTGCGAAATATTGACCGGAGCCATTATCTAGCTACGTGTGTTATTTGTTATACTCTTTATCATCCAATTTCCTTTATCTCTATGTTTATGTTTGTAGACAATGGTATATTTTTTGTATAATTTATAACAGTTTTTATATAAATAATAAATGCAGCGCATGGCATATTATAGTTATTTTGAGTGAAATTTATGCTCTGAATTTTCTGGGAGATAATATTTTCTTTTAACTATTCAATTAAATTAACGTAATTATAGAACAACAATTAAATGATACTTTCTTGCAGAATAAACACTCGTATGTTTGGAAAGTTAATCGTTTGCTTATTTCTATAATTAAATAATTTTAAGAATTTTAATTTTATTCCCGCAACAAAGTTTTGGTATCCATATATTTGTATGTATTCATTTTTTTCTTCATTTTAAATGTGAAGAAAATATTTTAAATGTTAGGTATGCTCTTTTTACTTTTGCGTTAGCATATAATTTCTATTATATTTCTAGGGAAGAATAATTAATTACACATAATAATATTCTGATTTAAAACTTTGAAAGTTACCTTTTTTATTTTACTATTTTTTATTATGATTAATAAATATAACAACTGACCTTTTTTGAATAAATATTAATTATACTGATAAAATATTAAATTAAAATAAACTGCTTCAGCGCACTTTCCCGAGAATATTCTACTTTATTGGGAAATATTTTTCACATTCCACTGCAATAATAAAAATATTAGCATTGAAAAACAATTTAAGAAAAATCTACGCATAAACGATTAGACCGATGTGTAAATTAAATACTAATTTATAATTTTAGATTTAATATCCTTCGTATTATTGCAATTTTATTTTTGTAATATTTTTAAAATTTTTGTGGAAACATGCTGGGTCGATTTAGAAGGAAAATTTCCACATGTAACACGAAAATGTTGCCTTCCCACAATTTTCATCAACAATTATTACAAAATTATGATTACATACGAGAAGAGTATAGAAGAGTAAAAGTTACTTAGTAATTAATTTATGTTATTAATATTCAAAACCGCGTCAATTGCGATACACATTTACACGTAAAATGTGGCATTATTCAAATTACAGTATTATTGCTGATATAATACAACAATAAAGTATCAAGTATCTTCAACTTGAGAACGACAATAATGTCAACAAATATGATCCTACATAAAGCTTAAATGATGTTACAGACCGAAAATTATGACCCACCATAAAGCTTATATGAACCATAAAGATTATATGAAAAAAATTATGGGTAAAGTTTAATTGAGAAATTTCGCTTTGCATTTTGTAAGCGGAACCCTCCACTTGTTTAAAGCAAATTGCATGTTTCTGCGATAATAATAAGCAAACATTTATTAAAATGTAATTACAGATATGGTGTCTACAGGAAGCTTATACAGGTGGTGTCCACTGATAATTGTGGTGCTACAATTTGAGACGATAATAAACGCTATTCTTTATATCATATTCGACAAGATTGGAACGAATATTAAAAACAAGAAATTATGTACCATTTATAGTATAACACTTGAGCGTATGTGGCACCGATGACCTGTGAGAATTTTACGAATTTAGATTGGTTATTTCGTGTGCACTTTTTGCATATTCCAGACTTATCCACCTGACTATCACTTATTTCTTTTTCTACTAACTAATATTGCAGAAAAATCTTTCGGCACACAGGACTCAGTGAAAGCATGGTTGACAAGTCATTTCAAACTGCACGACGAAAAGTGTTTCCGAAACGATATTACATCGTTATTAGGACGCTATCAAAAATTGATTGATAACATTAGAAAGCATTATATTTTTGTTATGTTTTATCGACTGTAGTATATTTATATTTATTTAGTTTTGATGTATTTGTAAGACATATTTTTTTAAGTGTTCAAATTATGTATAATAATCTGAACACTTAAAAAATATTAACCATAGCCTAATATGAAATATTCTGTACAAATACTGTCTTTTACTCAATGTTATCTTGTGTACTCGATAGTTTTGATCATTTTTTTATTTCCCGTCACTTACATATATTAAAGTAAACGCATTTTCATATATGTTATTCTAATGGATGCCAGGTTTTTGTTTCATGTATATTTGAGTATATATATTTAAAGTTTCTTACCTTTGGTAAGCCTGGTTTTTAACAAAAATTAACATTTACTTTCTTTGAAAAACATGGTTTAATTTAGTTATAACCTGATTATTTTGGCTTCATATTATAAAAAAAGCATAATAGAAACATAGATTTATCTATTCCGTCACATTATTCTTCCTTAGTTAAAATTTGAGATCGTGAATTAAAGCATTTCCTGAAAACCAATTTTGCATGTTCCATGCAAATGGTCCTGGAACAATCTTCGCAAATACGTGTGGTCTTACGATTACTGTTACTAATAAGAATACAAAAAGTATACCTTCCACGACTATTAGGAAACTTTTAAACTGGTCAACTACCTTTTTAGCTAGGTCAGCAGCCCAAATGTTGAGCAATCTATTTGTGTAAGTGTATAAGCAGTTTCTCATTATATTTTCTTTAAAATAATCGTTCTTTTGATAAAGAAAGTCTAAGTTGTTTTTCAAATTTACCTTTCATCTCGGTTCATTAGGTTAAACTCCGCAATATATTTCAAATTTAATAGTATGGTACATCTTATTATCAACAAAAGTGTTTATTTTAATTGCATAATTAGCTGGTTTAGTAGCTATGTATTGTTTAAAGCTGCAACGACTATGAAATGCGACTTATTCTTCGTCGATTGTCAAGTATTTAAATGGCTCAGAATGTATTTATCTTTCCAAAAAAAAGTGCTACTTGAACTTTCTTCCCCTTGTCCTAACATATCATATATATCGTCAACATCTACCTCAGGGTCGGATGATGATTTGCTGCACACATGATCTTCGTTTTCGCTACAATGAAAACTTGATCTTGGTCATCACTTTCAAGTATTAATTGTCTTATTTCCTAATTTTTTAGGGACTCATTAATTATTTCTATAAGAAAATAGCAATTATGTAGCTACTGAAACAATTGCGAAAATCTAAAATCAATAATTATAAAATAATAAAATGAATATTAAAATTTTACGACCTCCTGAGCCTGGTAAGGTCTGTGACACCCAGCACTCACGCAGACACGTACTATTCACGCGACTCACTAAGAAATGAGTGAAGACCGCCGGAATATGTATCTAACTTCAACTACTAATAATTTGAAACCGCTAATGTACCTATACTATAGTTATAAAGTTTTGAAAATAGTTCCAGCTTTTGAGACTCCACGAAGCTCACGGAAAATAGGGTTGATTTTTGTTTACTAATAACAATTCTCTTATTAAATTTTGCTTGTCCCTCTTATTCCTAAATATTTAAACACAAAAAATTTTTTCGAGTATCGCTGTAAGTTCATTGGAATCATTTTATTTAAGAATAAAGTTAAAAAATATGATTCGTTTACTAATAGAAAGACAGATCATAGGAATCTACTTGATTGCATGACCGATAAAATTTTTGTTCGTCGTCTATAAGACTAAAAATTATGAAAGAAAGAAAATTTGTTTTTTGTGAATAGAAAGTAACGGAAATGTATATAAACTAAACAAACGATGATCTAACTTATCAGTTACTCCATACTTAATAGGCCTAAATTTAATTAAAACTCCAAAATTTACTGAGAAGGTAATTAATTAAAGTAATTTAACACGACATATGTGTGATTAAAACAATATTAACACTTTTAATAAGCACTCTTGGGTATGTTCTCAATCAAATAATAATGTAAAATAAAATTAGGAAAAAGTTGACAAATTGTTATTAATTTCATGTTAAATTTGATGTAATTAAAGTCAGAATACTTTTGTAAGATACATACTATATATATTTTTAATTATTAATGTAAAATTCCTGCACTACGATTGAAATCAAATTTTGAAACTATTTACTGTTACGTACAAAGCTATCCTAAATTTCAAATCACTTTGCCCTCATATTGACCAGTTCTTATAAATCTAGTTTTATGTAATATAGAATTTGTCAGTCAGATTCTATTTCTTATTAAAGTTTTTGTTTCTTTTTTGAAATAATTTACAACAGACCCTTAAGTCAGGATAAATGTTATTCAAAGATACAAAATATTACATTAAATCTCATTTTTCACGCGCTTGAAATTCTTGACTTTTGATAGTCAAAGTTCTCTTCAAAAATATAGGTGTCACTTTCTAATATATTCCAAGATAAAACATAAAATAATACATTTAATTGCACAGTTATTTTCAAGTGATTTTAAAAATTTCACTCACCAGAAAAACTTCACGAACAAGTTTTTTATCAAATTGTCAGTAACCTTTGTTTACTTACTCTGTATGCCCATATCCTACATTTTTTCCATCAAATCACTTGAATTTATTATTTTTTGCAACTCTACTTAATTTTATTCAATACTGATGAGTAAATAATTCTGCAAGCTTAGTTGACACATTCGTTTTATGATTAGGTGCTAAAATTACATCCAGATATGAGAGTACAATACCTGCCATTAGTGCAATATATTATATATGTATACCATAAGTTTTATCATATTGTTATCTGATAACTGACATTATATATTACATCGTTCAGTAACAGAGATACACAAAACTTTAAAAAACAGTATCAATCATAGATACCTAAATAAACATTATTCAGATAAAGATATCAAGATAATAACACGAAATAATTTTAGTAATAATTGGCACTATAAATTATGTTTAACGCCACTATCTGAACATTAATTATGCGAAAATTATCATAAGAGCACGCGGTAGGGGCGGACTCCAAATTATACCCCGAGGGCAGTGAAGTGGCCCCACGCATTGACCGCAAGCACAAATTAACATTTCCACATTGCCCTGGGCGAAAGGCGTAAATGACACGTCATGCATATCGATCATTCCCGTTCATTAATTGGGTCGGGTAATTATCTCAATAATGAACTCATTTATGATATAAGCAAATATTAATTCCGCTTTAATTGTTGACTTATATTGATTAATAATTTTTATGTTAAATATACGATGAACTGACCATTTAACAACATACCAAAGGCAATACATTTACTAATAAATTTAGGGACCGTGTTCAATATCAACAGTACTGAAAACCCTTTGCGTGTTACAAATTAATTATATTCCTTTTTTACCCATAGCGTCATATACTAAAAATTTTATATAATTAGAATCTATATAATCATGTTTATTTGAAAATTAAGTTAAGATAGGATGTGATAAGATGTTAGAATGTTATTTCCTTACATTTTGGCAGAAATCTTTAATAGTCATCTTGTAGGGGCAATTATAATACAAATTTATATAGATTATTTTTTATTCCAGAAGCAGCGCCGGAGTGAAAAATTACAAAAAAAATTTTAAAGAAAAATGAAAATTCAGAAAAATTTTTGGGGGTGCTTCGTAATTAGTAAACTTATTGTAAAGCTTTGTGAAAATTATTTAGCATTTTGTAAAAACATTTTGTAGTGTTTTGAAAATTAGGATCAGGGAAGACGTAATGTTGCGTCTCTGTAATGTTCAAACTAATAATGGGATGATCTACTGATAGAGGAGATAAGGATAACATTGAGTACTACATCGATAGATTATCAACATCACTTTACTTCTCGCCTATTACAAATTGTTTCCCTCCAAGCTCACCAGGTAGCAGGCAATATGAAGTAATGGTACTCTGATTTATATTGACTATGACGAATGACAATAACAGACCTTCTCACTGGTGACGGATGAGCCACTTATCTCATCATAGCTTATTACACTAATATCTGCGTTATATTGTGATTCTTAAAACCTTCATAGCATATAGATATTTATTTCTTCTAATATAGAAGAGAGTATAGTATACCTCTATAGTTTACTTCACATTGGGTGAATTTTAAATAAATTGGATTCTATCAATAATTTCGATACCATATTCACGTGACCCTTAAAGCCCTTTCTATCTATATTTAATAATAAATGGACATGTTAATACTTGAAAGTCAGGAAAATGATATTTTACCCATATTCTTATAAATGTACTGAATTAAAACTCGAGCTAGAATTTCTACAAACCAGACGATTTCTCACATAAAATTACGTAAGTACTTATAAAAACTTTATAGCGAGCTATTTTTAGCAGATATAATATTACTTATTATTTGGTAATGCTAGGAAGCTTCTATTTTTTGTTAGTGCTCGTATAATAAAATGACTACAATTTTTATGTACAAATGTGTGCTCAAATTTTTAGAAAAGTATAGCGGAACATCTAAACTGATTTATTTCAAAATAAAATGAAAGTTTTTGGCCTTAAATAGAAAATAAAATTATAAAAATGGTTTGTTTTTATAAAATAATTATTTTTACCTAATAAATTAGGCAAAATCGTGTATAAATTTTTATTCGCATTTTAAAAAAATTATCTCAAAGAATTTATTATGTAAAGCAAAAACGTAATTTTTAATAAAACCAATCTAAGGACAACAAAGTTTTAATAAATTATGCAAATGTAAAAATTTATTAATAATCAAACAAAAATATGACAATAGTAATGATATTAAGGCAATACCCATATTCCTATCGACTTCAAGGGTTTTAGCCCTTTATTCGTACTAAATTTTTCAGTTACTTCAAGATTATTCAGTGCACAATTAAATGAAACTACGTGATGTAATATTATTTTGACTTGCTTTAAGTTCTTTACCACGACCTAGGTTTCATTGTATTACAACGGCATGGTAAAGAACTTAATGAAAGTAGAAATAATACATCACGTAGTTTCATTAAAAATTAACGCCAAATATATTCAATATTCAATGCATTAATTCTAACATTTGCGTCATTTGTTGAAAGAATACTGGTTTACAATAACGAAAATGGTCGTTTTTTTCGCTTAAAAAAAATAAATCTTTCAATAAAAAAAATCAAATGGAAAAGTATGTAGTGAGTATACTTTTTTAAAGATAAGTTGTTGGGAGAGCGTTAAAGAACTGAGGTCTGAAAATCAAATTGATTATTTCATAATGTAGACTATAAATTATAAAAGTCGTTTAGTTTAAATTATAATATTGCATATCTCAAAAAAATCAAGCGTAGAGTTGATTCAAAAAGCCCGCCTGTTGTTCAAAGATACGGCGATTAACCGGCCCAACAGTAAAATTAGTTTATCTAAACAAGGCAGACTTATGACCGACAGCACTGTAGTTAGTGCGAGAGGATATATCTCTCCGGTTACCAACCTGTAAGCCCAGTGGGGTGACTATGGGTAAAACTCCCAAAATCTTCCTGGTGTTATCGGAAGTTCGAAGAGAGGGGCATGGTACAGTAGTTCTTAATGGGTTAAATTTTATATTTATTCTTGGCTACTTACCTTGGTTTGTGCCTAAGCTTAAAAATAATAATTTAATAAAAAAATAGTAATGAATACTTATTAACTGTCATATCGTGTACGTACGTGTACTCGTGTAAGTTTTTTGAGGGATAGAATGTTTTTATTCATTTAAACTAGAGAAATCTGGTTCATAATATTAACTTAAAGCAATATTGATCCAAGCGCCCGTAAGTCATAATCAAAAAGGGGAGAAAATAGAAAAAAAACTAAAACGAAGGAACGAATATGAGGCAAAGTAAATTTAAAAAAAATGCATGTGAAACTATTAGATATCGACATGCCAAAATTAGAAACAAATGCGACTCTGGGAAATAAACATGGTGGAATGATATTATTTTTAATAATACCAGCTATTGGCCTGAAACAAGTAGCACTCGTCGAGAATTGCGAATCAGCGTTTGAGGTGAATATGAACAAATATCCGATAAAACTAAAACAACCTTGAGTGAGCATATATATATATATATATAGAAATATATATATATATATATATATATATATATATATATATATATATAACGTCACCAGAAAACAGTATTGCTTAGCTTATAGCTAAAGTTGAAAGTTCGGTTAAGCAATTGAACAAATTGATACTGCAATCAAAACTAGATAGTGTATATACTTCCTCCCAAGCACAGATCGCTTCGTCATGCTTGAATGTTACTTAGTTCAAAGAAACAAAGTATAATTAGCAGCTTGCTTTATAGATGAGGAGGCAAGCTTGAATATTGAAGAAGAGAATGGAACGGTTTTATTAGGGTGCAAAGAAGAAAACTTTTCCATTTTTGTGAACAAATAAAAAATTTAATCAAAAGTCACATCGGTTTGTATATTACAACTGTAAGAAACGCAGTTATTTTTCATCAGATTTTTGTGTTTCTTAACAAAAACAAAATTAAAAATCTAATGTGTGATATAATACAAAAATGGGACCTTAAAACATGAAATGAACGTTTGGGAGAACTGAATATCAACAGAAAGTATACAACAACAATATGATTAGTTGTGTGGATTATTAGACTGTGACAAGATGTATATGTAGTTTGTGTTTATGGAAAGTATGCTCGTCAACTACTTCAGAAATCGAACAGGGAACCATTTCAACCAGGTGATGTTATTTAAAGTGATATTTGTAACTAGGCGATTGGATAGACGTTCAAAGTGCAATCTGTACATGGTATGAAATACTTTATTTTGTTTAAAATTGCTCCTGCATGTTTCAGATATGTGTACTCTATAAAAAACAAATGTGATATGTTGGAATGAATTTTAGAAATATTATGTATTTTTCACATGATATATGCATGTTGTATACTGATAACGGGGGAAAATATGCTAGCAAAGAATATATAGAGAATGAGGGTATTTCCCATGAACTGACTTTCCCTTACACGTCCGAACAAAATGGCTCGGATGCAAGAGAAATCAGGATATTAGTAGAAAGCGCTTAATCCAAGCTCTTTGCCGTAGAGTATAACTCAGTCTATGAAGAGAAGTAGTCAAGTTTGCTGTTTATTTATTAAATCGGATATCTTCTAGCCAGAAACCAAATATTACACCTTTGGAGCTGTGGAGGGGTGTAAAACCTAGTCTGAATCATATTAGAGTATTTTAGTGTGAAGGATATATCCACGAGTCAGATAAGCAGAGAAAAAACTTTGATCGTAAAAGTTGTAAAATTATGATAGATATTTGAGTTCAAAATCGGTTTATTGGTATGAAAATTTTTAAAATTTATGAATTTGCATTTAAATTGTTTATGAAGACATAAATAAATATATTAACTACATCAACAAGATCCACTTCTCCGTTATTAAATGTTACTGTGACGCTAAAGTATGAACACAAAAAATACTGAAACAAAGGTGGGGCAATATTGGTTTTGTTATGAGAGATCACAGAAAGTAAATGCTGGTTAGTTTCATAGAGCTACGGATCATCCTTAATGATTTATTCTTCAAGAAAAAGTATCGGGAAAGTGGATATGGGTGAAATCCAAGGACACGACCAGGAATATAACTGATTGATTCATGGAAAACCGAAAACAGATATTCGAAGAAATCTAAGTGATCAACAATTTCAGCATCGGCAATTATCACCGATTGGTACGTGGAATCTTAAATATCTATTAAATGTTTGAGCGGAGATTCCTTATGGAATGTAAAATGTAGTATCCAAATCACCTTATACCGAACTTTATAATGATCTGAAAAGTTTTGAATAGGACTGCATATTCCATTTAAAATTTACTACGTTGACCAAAAATCAGAAATTTTGGGAGGACTATAAGAGAACAGGTTATTGAATACTTTCGATCCCCCAGGAAAAATACCAAATCTGAAATGTCAGATGAAACTCTAAGTCCCATGAAGCAAAGACTGGAGGTGCCTACAGCATCATCAAATAGAACGACCCTATCAAGCTTGTTATAAGGGCAAGACGCTACGTTGCTCCGATACCTATCTTGTTAAAAACGTGATCGAGCAAAATCAGTAAGTCGAAAGTATTTACGCAACAACCAACACGGGCATAACTGACAAAGTTGAGAGTATCAGACTATGGAAGTGTTAGCTCAAGACCAGATATATTTGCAGAGATAGACCAGTTTTACTGAAAACTCAATGCTTTGCAAGCAGCAAAGCATGTTATCCTTTTTAACAATGTTCCAAGAGCAAAATTCGTACGTGAAGAAGTTGCTAATATTAATGTAGTTAAGTCTTAGATTACTATAAGACATATTTAAAACAAGAAATCTATAGGGTACAATGGCGTTTGAAAAGAACTTTTGAAAACCGGAGTGACTCCGATTCTCAAAGAATTACAAAAACTTCCAAGTGCCTTTTTTTTCGACGGGACTTTGTCCAAGTCGTGGTATGGGAATGTAGTTATACTATTCGTCTAAAAGGAAAACAACAAACTTCTCAAGAAGTAACGATCGATTTTACTTTTAAGAACGTCTATAAGTTGTTCTCTTGACTCATCACAGACCCTCTCGTCCGAAAATACCACCATTTCCAACCTTTGGAATAAACAGGGTTTCGACAATAGTGCATAGTGGAACACGTCCACATTCTAGCACCTTGGATCGTTCTGGACTTTCTGCAAAAGTACCAAGCCAAATGACCATATATCACAGGGTTGATAAATCCACATGACGCCTTTATGGTGATTGTGCAAATGGAGACCAGGAAATAACACCTGCCCAATTGCGCCGAGTAGTCAGGTAAGGCAATGTCATATCTCTGAATATATTCACAAGCGCTTTAAAAAAATTATTTAATATTATTAATTAGTAACTATTGCCTTATATCTGACCAACCTGAGACCTACCAATGATATTTTAATTTTGGCAAACACGCTGCTAGAGATGATGAAGGTATTGGCTTAGATAATTGTTAAAAATGAGTGGACCTCAGCATGAACCTGACGAAGACAAAAGTCATGTTCAACTCACAAATCACGTCAATACCGGTAAATATCGGTAAAGTTAACAACAAAGGTATTTTAAATTATGTCTATCGGGAATAAATGATTCAGCTGGGTAGTAACAATTTCGATAAAGAAGTTGACAAAAGAATTTATTTAGGTAATTGTGGAAGATTACCAATGCCACAAAAGACAAAATACATATTCAATGTATTTTGTTCTTAATTACCTACGACGCTAAATCGTGAAGACTTACGGCCCACTCACAAATTTAAAGTCGCACAGCAAGTGAGCGAGGAGTGTTTCTTAAGGATAAAATCTGAAATAAGGAAGACCGAAGAAAAATTAAAGCAGTCGATACGGGGTAGATCGACATGGGTTAGTTCTCAAGCGGAGAACTACTCCATAAACCTCGTAACCCACAAATAAACTGACGACTTTAGGAAGTAGGCGGGAAGTAATTGAAAGTGGAAAGCGAAGTACAGTATGTAGTGGCATACCATATGAAAGGCCTATGTCATTTAATATAAAGTGTTATGCATTATTAGTGCAGGTGAATTAAATTACTTTCCCTTTTAAGGTAACCTTAAAAAATGTATGTATACACACATACACACACACACACACGCACACACACGCACGCGCGCACACACACACACATATATATGTATACACATATATATATATATATATATATATATATATACATATATATATTTATATATATGTATATGTATATATATATATATATATATATATATATATACATACATATATATATATATATATATATATATATATATATATATATATATATGTATATATATTTTGTCATTGCTTTGAAAGTCAGATGGGCTACAACACTATACGATCCTAAATGGATATTTATGTAAAAAGCACACTATCAACTAAAAAGATAAAGCAAAAACATTTCTCGAAGTCAAAATGCTATTTAAAAGAAAATACATTCAAAGAGCTCTCTTCTCAACCACTATACACAAAGGACTGAAACTTCATTATTCAGCAATTTTCCTACAAAAACCTTTTTTTGCAGACAATTTACTTTCTTACGTATTTGGGTTAACTTCAGCTGAATTTAAGAATTTTCTTAGCGTTTGTTATCGTAGATCCAGTTAAGATGGCACAAAATTGAAGTTCAAAAATATAGTTTTAACTTATTACAATTGTCTATATACTTCTTCATCTATCAAATATTTAAAAATCGTTTAATCATTGTGACATTTATTTTTCTCAGTTACCGTGTAATAAAAGACTTTCAACTATAATTACAAAAAATAGAGCATATTGAAATTATAAACCACGTAATGGAATAAAAGTTTTCAAGCAGGGCATTGGAGTATTAACTTTATGAAATTACTTAATAAGTAATATATCAAAATAAACAGCATACTATTTAATTTATGTACCATTGCTACTTCTGTAAGTTCCTTAATACTAAATAATTGATAATATAAAAATGCATTTCATTTTCGAAAAATATTATTAAATTTTTAAACTAAAAACTTAAACGTGCACCATAAGGTAAGGATTGCGCGGCATCATCAAATAGCGATATGATGTCATTTAGAAATGAAGTTCTCATTTGGATTTTAATATTCACGACACCAAGGAAGAAGATATTTTAGCGATTAAAGAGGCTTAAATACGTGTAAATAGGAATAAAGACATATTTAATTGGACACTGATTATAAATAGCCAGAATAAATTACTAAATTAGGAAAATTAGAACAATGAAACTGATAATTTAATTTCTAATGCGTGTAGATTTGGAGTGTAGATTTCTTATACTTTTGATCCATAACTTTAGCTTAAATATATAAGTAATAGAACAGATTATCTCTAATATTAATGAAAATTTCACTTACATGTAGCTTGACACAGAAGATATGGAAAAGAATTATGTTAAGAAAAATACATCATATAATGCAAATTAAAAAAAGTTGACACATCTAGATAAAAGAATACGTTACACTCAATTGTCGCTACACGTTAATTTAATAAAAAGAAAAAAGTCTTTGGAACGTCTTCACAGCTATGTGGAAATTACGTTACGGAAAAGGATAGATCCCCATATTGAATTATTCAAAAAGCAATATGATAATTTCTTAAAAAAATATTACCTTATGAGATGTCGTAACTCATATACAAATAAACATCTACCTGAACATTATATGACACATACGTATACACAAATGGAATATTAGATCGCTTGGTATGTAAGTACATCGAAACGCAATTACGGGGGCGGGTTTTCCCGCGATTCTCGGCCTCGCTAAAATATTGTTTTCTCAAAGATAAGAAAAATATTATTCTTTATATTTTTATTTTTTAATAAATAAAATTTCCCTTCCATGAAAAATTAAAATTAAATTTTTCTGGTTGCCTTATTACAATAATGGAAATCTCTCCTGGTCACTAACTCACACAATGTTTGTAGGAAAATTATAACAGTAAATCTGGATACCATAATTTTTGAAATATGCACAATATTTAAACGCCTACGAAAGATATAGTAGGCGATATTTTCAGATTTCCATCTTTTCAGAAATTATATGACGTGGAAACTTGAAATTTCACAGTGATATAGTTTATTAACTTCCATATTTCAGCCCATTTAAAAAAAAGAGGTTGTAAATAAGAATCTGAAAAAAATGTTGAAGGTCCCATTATGAGAAGTACATGTTTAAAACAATATCGCAACAAATAGATAAAAATAGCGCATTATACCTTCTTTATTACCCAAGCTACTGTGCTAAAAATCGTTAAAAATAGGGTAGGTTTCATCTGACTAGAAAATTAGAGCGATTTTCATAGATTTTAATTTAATAAAAATATTATGTACTGATAAATGTTCGAAAGTGCCTAAATGCATACAGAACCCCAGTAGTGCAAGTTCGTTTCATGCTTGACAGGTATTTTATTACTCAATACCCAAACTAGGATCCCTTAATCGGCAACTAGCGCCGGACACTCGCACTATCTCGACAAGCACAAAAGGGTTGCGGGGAAACGCAGAGGTACAGAGTTACGGGACGCGATTTGCAAATAACGCGAACAGCCACGGTGGGAGTGCTCAAATGCTCTTTTTGGCGGGAAAGCACTGCATCACATAAATTCTAAGTTGGTATAACTGCTATGGTTTTATGTTTATGTGTTAGGTTAATTGTCAATAAAGTTAATGTTCCATTATAATTCGTATACTGTATAAAACTCATATAAAACACGCAATGTTGTGGATTCTCTGTCCTTAGGACCGGACACGAAAACAGATATCAGCGGATAGTGCAGGATTTTTCCCCGGTAACTCAGCTATTATAAGAACGGTTTTCTCTTTATTAATATAAATTACTAATATGAATATAATTTTATTAAATATTCACTTCTCTCCTATACTTTTAGGAGGAAGTGAGCCAGAACAAATACTGGTCGTTACTTAACAAATACTTGATTGATCAAAAAAGAGTTAAAGAAAGAATTTCTTATAAATCGGTATACCGACAATATTTTTGAAATACTTGTTCAACGATAACTCGGATATAAAAAAAATACGCATAATTTAAAACTAGGGACGATCCGTTTAAAACCATGTTTAAAAATTGTAATTGTAACTTTGGAAGTTTAATAAAAATATATAACGATGCCAAATTTTAACGTTATAGCACTAAGGTTCTCCAATTAAAACAACTGTGATACACAGAATAATAGATAGACAGATAGACTCACATGGCGAAGCTAATTTAGCTGCACAACCCTAAAAATTGCATTAAATAAATCGATTTTAAAATTAAAATTTTGGTCTCGTATGTCACTTATAACACTGACACTTTAAAATGTGTTAATGGAAACTATTTAAATGATCAATGATTTTTAAATACTAAAAAAATTATATCTAAATGGTCTACAATAAGTATTTTAGGGAGTTAATGAACTTTTTTCCCCTTATAAAAATGATTTCTTCAAATGTTGTTAAGCTGCCAAAAATTGGAGTATTTCACACTACTAGCTAATGATTTGTCTATTCAGAAGCTATACATATTTTGTAACGTCAGTATAACTTCAACATAGCACAAATCGCATTTCCGGAAACTTTTTTAACCTTCTACTTTAAGTGCTTATGAGGCAAATGAAATCTCAAGCTGACGCAGCAGCGGATCGCTAGCGACAACTTGCAGACACAGAGTCCCGTTCGAAGCGACAAACGCAAAAAAACTCTCCATTCATCATTGTCACGACAAATCAGACAATCATTACTCAGACGTCCCTTATAAGTCAAATCTCATTTCGCATCAATTTGTAAGGCCAACTTAGAAATTGGAAACAAAACCGAAGACAATTCTCGCATCTTTCCTTTTGGATTTATTTTCGTGCTTTTGAATACTGAATCACGAATTATGACCAGTCGATACGTATGTGAGGTAAGAAATGAATTAGAGATGAGACTTTTAACCCCTAATGGACATTTTTATTCGCAATAACATTAAATTTTTAATAATTCTTTGCATTTCAACTTGTCAATACAACATCATTTTTCAAAAAGTCAATATACATTGACAGTCATTTAGACAAATTGCTTGACACATTTAAAAAAAAAATTAATCGTAGTGAATTTATTACTTTTTACCTGTAATGTTGATTGTATAATTTTTGGGACTGACTTGTAACGAAAGTAAATGGTAATTAATTTTTTTTCAAAATATTAATATATCATTATATACTTAGTTGTTTCGACAAATTACTCGATGGGCTATTTAAATAAAACTAAAAGTGTAGTGAAATAACTACTTTCTTGTTATGGTAAATATTCTATTATATATTATATTATATTCTATTATAAAACTAAAAGTGTAGTGAAATAACTACTTTTCTTGTTATGGCAATTGTTCAATTTTTGAGAGTATTTTTTTACCAAAACTAAACGGCAAATAACTTTTAAATTTTAAAATAAGTTAGAGTTTGAATAAGTTATCAAAAAATTCCATGAATTTCGTCGACAACTCGTTTTACACGACAACAACCTAAAGATTAAAGAAATTTTATAAATCTATAGTACATATATACATGAACAGAGCAGGCCAGGTTATATGGATATCCAAATAACGTTATTATCCTTAGTTTTACAAGTAAATATTAAAAATAATTTCGATTACAAACTAACAAAAAATAATGATTTAAAAAAAAATAAAAATAACACTGTCCCCTATTTTTACGTTAAAAAAACAGACATTTGAAGTTTTTAAATGCCGACAAGAACTTTAAGGATTTATGTTTTTCCCAATGATATAACATACATGTTATGGTATTGAAGATAGAACAGATAAAACACACACAAAGAAAAGGAAAGAAAAAAATCCCCTATTCAAATAACTAAGACAATTTTGAAGGATATTCTAAGAGTAAAAAACACTATTATGTCAAAAATTAAAAAAATGTCGTTCATATGAACTCAAAAATTGACGAAAAAATTTTGTGCATAAATTAATAAAGAAATGAGAAAATTTATATTAAAAATGACTACTAGAAAAGGGAAATTTGAATTCTTGCAATTCTTTTTTGGTATCAAGACTTCTCTTTTGGATATTACTGATAACAAAATATTACTTAATTTAATATCATTTGAATAATACAGTATTTAACTTAATAATCGTAAAACAAAGTGAAAATTATTACATACTTCGTTAAAATAATGTTAATTAATAACATTTATGAGAAATAATATTTTACGTCGCCACTAAAGGCAAACTAGCCGCGACCTTTTGTCTTGTCACTAGAAGAAATGAGTAACAATAAATTCACGTCGGACGACATTGGAAAGAACAATATTTTCTAAAAGTTTGTAAAATCATGTGAATATATCAAAATATTTTTTTGCGACGTTAGAGAACTTTTATCATTCAATCCACAACAAATGGTTCAAAAATGGAAATGAACATTAGTTCTAATTGGAGACTTAAAATTATACTAAATTGTAATAACTGCAAAGAAAAATATTCTTTCGCTGCCAAGCATTATTTCTACCACCTGGATTCATTTCTGGGTTATCGGTATAGCTACGGATGTGTACGTATATATGGCTTAATATGTAAACAACACTGGAAAGATATATATACTGTTATTTAAGAACCCGCCTCATTAGAATATTTGTGTTTATAATCTAGACTAGTGATAAAAACAAATATTTTCTTATCTTCAAAGATTTAGCTACGTTTAGGCACGTATTTACTCGTCAGTCTGGATTAAAGTCCTTATTTAATCCACGCTTACAAGTAAATATAGTACATGTACATATTCCTGAAATAACAAACAAATATCTTTAATATTATGTTTTTTGAATACGGTGATATGACAAAACTTGAAGCAATAAATGTAACCATATAGTAGAGCTAAACGTCTTCATTAAGAATATCTGAACCTTCCTTTTGATAATAAAGAGCAAAATTAATTTTTTTTAAATCCACGACGGATGTAGTTGTTGTAAATGGAAAACAATTAAATATTTTTTTGGAAACCCACGAATAAAGTAAGAAAATATTAATATAATTACAAACCCAAGAAAAACCATCGGGTCGGCCATTGCCAATCCCAATATCAATTACATTGTAGCAGCATAGAAAAGCTGTTTGGCCACTTAAGAAAATTTAAATTAGACACGAACTGATAAAACTGCAAAATTTTAGGCATGGGTAGAGCATCGCAGTCTATACGAATTTCCTTGGGTTTGTGATTATATTAATAGGTTCTTACTTTCTTTTAGACGGAGGATTTAAAAAAAAACTTATTTAATCGTTTTTCATTTATAACAACTACATACGTTGTGGAGTTTTTAAAAACTTTTTAATTTTGCTTTTTATTTTATACTTTTTCAATTAAAATATTTATACTTGTTGCAGAGTTACTCAAATTTTTAATTTTGCTTTTTAATATTAATCTAAATAACTAAGATTCTAAAAAGTATTCGCCAAAGAGCAAGCTTAAGTGGCTCTTAGTAAAATTGATATTTAGACGGTGTAGTAATAACTGATCTAAGTCAAAGAAAACTCTTCAACAATACACACAATAGCATAGTGTTGGAAGAGATAGAGCGCAAATAAGAAACATGTTACATCGGTCACACATCAAGGAAGCCAAAAAAAGGACATAAAGCAGTTAAGTATATACGAAAAAAGTACATAAAGGACACCTGACTAATAACACTAATAACCTTCGCCGTTCAAATCACAAACCTTTTACAGTAACTGTATCTAAATCGATCAAACCGTTTTGAAGGTAAATGGGAACATTGGATTGCAAACACAATCAATATCTCACCCTAAACGCATATACCTCTTCCGTTCTGTTATGGCTAAAAATAGCAATATTTGGTCTCAAAAATTTATAAGTCTCGCCTAACTTTTATAATGATTCTTACGTAACGCTTTCTTGCTTCTGATCCGAAAACAGATAAAGCAGCCTTTGTTACAAGCTTAACACATCGTTCTACTATGTAAGTATGGCAAGGGTACTTCTTAAAATAAAGCAAGTCAGCTAATAAATAAATCATTCTTTAAGTTCTTTACCACGGCCTAGATTTCGTTGTATTACAACATCGTCAGATGGGCTATTAGCAGATTGTTGTAATACAACGAACCCTAGGTCGTGGTAACGAACTTAAAGAAAGTAGAAATAATGCTACACCACGGAGTTTTATTTAATTGTGAATAATGAATTTCTACAAAATTAACGCCAAATATATTCAATAAAAGAAATCATGTTTATAATTTTCTTTCGCTGGTTGATGGTTTCGCTATTCCCACATAATAACAAAACATTCTGTTTGCTCAAGTCAATCATCGAGAATATGCTAGCTTTGCTGAATCTTTGCTAACTAAGCCAGGCGAAATTGTGCGTCGACAAATAACTGAACATATTTAATACAAATATTTTTAATTGGTGCTTAACATATCAGCGTGTACATCCGACGACTCTATATTTATAGCTTAAAAATCTATCTTTTTATATTGTAGGTATTTTACAAGTCTTTTTCCAATGTTTTCAGAAAAACTATTAGGACTTTTGTGGTCGAGACTGATGAGTAGATGACGACGCCGTAACACATAAACCATTGTAAGGGTCGATTAAAATGTTTTCCAATTACGCAATGGCGCTGTCTTGTATGTCCTATGTTTACAACGGTACCATCACATGCAACTGCTACAAATATGTCTGTCAAAACTTTTGTCTAAAAATTTAACTATTGAACTATATTTTTCTTAATCCTAATTGCTTTCCACAATTCAAAACAAAGATATCCTATGTACTAGAATCTGGCTTGGATATTAATGAGATATATTCTTCAATGATAATTTTTCCACGTGACGTGTATTTTGTCTTAGATAAAACTAAAGTTTTGTCTTTACGGCTGTGAGAACAAAGTGCAGATATAATTTGTCACTACTTACACATCCCAAACTTCGGTGTACTTTTCGAGGCTTTCGAAGAAATTTAGTTCGATCTATTATTTTTGACGAGTTGTTACTAAAGAAAACATCTCGATCAACTATTGCAGCATTTAATATGGTTTCTGCCTATCGACCGGAAACTTTAGTTCCATCACAAGCTATAACCAGATTTTTTAGCTAATTTCCCATTGGTTTCATCGCTTTTTTTTAAGTTTTCTGAAATGCTTTACAATATTGATCTTATACAGATCAGTTTCTAATGTTTCAGTAGAATAACTTTTAGAAGAGCATTCCAAGACTAGGAAAGAAGTAGAAGTGACGAGACTATCCGCCGTATTTTTCGTGAATTTTTTTACTATCCTTTCCGGAATTCTTTATGATAGACTGAGTTGTCACCTGGTCCACAGAACCTATACGTATATTATGATCCTCTCGGTGCTCTTTTAAAAAGTCTTCCTCTAGTTCTGTTGTAGGTATCTTTTTCACAAATTTGCCCATCTATCTTGGAATATATTTACATGTCGCAAGTAACAATATCAATTATTTTTTTTTTCAATATTTTCATATAACTTTTGCTTCTTTGCTTGGTTGCATAATTTATATATATATATATATATATATATATATATATATATATATATATATATAAATTATGCAACCTATATACTAAACCTTCGTAGCAGTTGCATGTGATGATACCGTTGTAAACATAGGACATGCAAGACAGCGCCGTTGTGTAATTAAAAAACATTTTAATCGACCCTTACAATGGTTTATGTGTTGCGATTTCGTCATCTACTCGTTAGTCTTGACCACAAAGGTCCTAATAGTTTTTCCGAAAACATTGGAAAAAGACTTGAAAAATACTTAAAATTTAAAAAAGTAGATTTTTAAGCTATAAATATAGATTTGCTTGATGTACACGCTGACTTATTAAGCACAGACTAAAATATTTGTACTCAATATGCTCAGTTATTTCTCGACGCACAATCTCGCCTGGCATAGTTAGCAAAGATTCAGGAAAGCTGCTAGCTGTCCTGAATCTTCGCTATTCTCGATGATTGACTTGAGCAAACAGAATTTTTTGTTAAAATATGGGAATAGGGAAACCATCAGAAAACCTCATGTAGTTGGTAGTTTTCATTTTGAAAGTGTTTGCACCGACCTGGTTTGACATCAAGATGAAACCTTCGTGCAAACTTGTTCCCGTCCATGTTTTTGACATTGTTGGAAAATCTTTCTACTTGCGAGATGACCTCAAAGGCATCGTTTTAAGTACTATTCAACAAATTTCTTTCTTTTCACAACCAGAAAATGTTCGCTAGCTATGTGTCACACGTGAGGGAACTGACCCTTCGAAGCATAATAAAAGCCAGAGAACTAACTAAAAGCAAAATGTATATGCGTTTCAGTTGCCTCAATTTCAGATTGATGCATCTTATTATTATGATTTAATAAATTGACCGAAAGAAACGGTTACCAAACCATTAATTAAATCAAGAAACAAGAAAATTATAAACATGATTTCTTCTATTGAATATATTTGGCGTTAATTTTGTAGAAATTCATTATTCACAATTAAATATCTCCGTGATATAGCATTATGTCTACTTTCTTTAAGTTCTTTACCACGACCTATGTTTCGTTGTATTACAACAATCTTTGCTAATAGCCCACATGAAGATATTGTAATACAACGAAGCGTAGGTCATAATAAAGAACTTAAATATTAATTTCTTTATTAGCTCATTTGCTCTAAGTAGTTCCCTTGTTACACTTAGATAGTAGAACAATGTGTTAAGCTTGTAACAGAGGCCGCCTTATCTGTTTTCGAGTCAGAAGCCAGAAAGGGTTACATAAGAATCATGATAAAAGCTAGGCAAGACTTATCAATTTTTGATACAAAATCTTGGTATTTTTACCCACAACGGAACAGAGGAGGCATATGAGTTTAGGGTGAGAGATTGTTTATATATGTTTTGACACCAGATGAAAACTTAGTAGTGTAGGTTTATTTTTCAGGTATTTTTAGAGTTCTGTTGTTAAGCAAATAAGCGAAAAATACTTAGGAAACATTTTATCTGAATTAAACGATAGTTTTAAGCCATTGTAGAAACAGACCAGAGATTTTTAAATTTCTAAGGAAATATACAGGAAAATAGACAATAACACACATTATTATTTCATGACGTGTAAAAACGAAATATGAAAATAACGTTTTATTTGAGAAAACAAAATAATAACTTTCTTTATTTCTTCGTGGAGACCAAAGTTAAACTCTAATACCTTTGTTGTCACTTTTGCTAGGGACGAGTTAGATAAAATACTAACAATTAAAAGTAGAACATTTCAAGAGAAAAGGAAACGAACAAGTCAAACTTATGGCCCACTCAACCATGAGTCCCACTCATCCATGATGCTCCAAAATGAGTCTCTTAATATTGTAATATTTATAATATAGACAGTATAAAACAGTACTTCTTATAGATACCACGTAACATAAAATTTCGTCTCAGCGTATACATATTTACGGAGAGCGTCGCTGTATGACGTGACTCGATACTTGGTAGCGGGCGCGCAATTTGCTCACGGCCAACCAAGCGATCGTCTTGAAACGCTGAGTGATTATCTCAAGGGTATAGTTCAACATTTAATATTTTCTGTTCAATATTATGTTATATAAATAAAATATCTTTTAAAAAACTGACATCAAATAAAGTAGATCCTGAAAAGTAAAAAATAATTAACTCAAAATAGGTCCCTACTTATCCGCAATGTATAACTACGTTACTTATTTTTGAAGTCTGTGGCAGCATTATCTATCAACCTAAACACATTTTTAATTCAATTTAATTTATAATGGTCTCGTTAAAACTTTTACCTCTAATGAACTCACAATACGAAATAGCTTCATTAAGACGTATTTATAATATAGAATTTTACATTTGATTAATGTGTTCGACACTGCAGGCACCGACATCAAAAATAAGTAAGTTAGTTATTTATTGCTAACAAGTAGGTACATATTTTAAGTCAATTACTTTTTAATTTTTTAGTTCCTACTTTTTTGAAGTTCGTTTTTTAAAAGAGATTTTATTTTCGAAGTTTTAATAATCAATAATGTTAATCATCACACTATAACTAAGATTCAGTTGTTTTCTTTCTTAGAAAATTTTATAATTATTAAAAGACACGGGAAAAATCTAGTATATACATAATTTCCTCTTTGTCCAAAGATAGTTGTCAACAACAAACATAATCAAAGCGATAGTACTGGCCATCAGTGGTTAGCTGTTAGCTATTGAGGAGTTTCATTCTTCATACTCGAAGTTCAATATCAGATTTTGCAAAGTAACGACTGCAACTTGAGGAGCTCCGTTCTCCATATCCAAAATTTAATATCAAATTTAGCAAACTAATAACTAGAGTAACAACTAACCATAAAATCATGGTTAATTTTATCTACCATCCGTTTATTAGTTCCATTATTAATCTTCACAACTCATCATCAGACCCTGACATGGTTGGTGGTGCAGCTATTTTTCTAAGTGAAAACTACCAGTAGCAAGTATCTTGGAATTACATTTGATTTACTACCATTCGGTAAGTAGTTCCATTATTCACCTCTAGAATGCACCATCAGATTCTGACATGGTCGGTGGTGTAGTTATTTTTCAAAGTAACAACTACCACCAATAAATATCTTGGATAAAGTTTAATTTACTCCCATCCATTAAGGTGTTCCCTGGCCCGGTCGTCGGTGTTGTCATTTCGCAAAGTAACAACTAAAAACCGTTGAGGAGTTTCATTGTTCATTTTCAGAACTTATCATCAAACCCTGATCTGGTAAGTGGTGTAGTTATTTTGCAAAGTAAAAACCACGGATAGTAAATATCTTGAATCATAATTGATATACAGCCATTATCCATCAATCATTTCCGGACTTCATCATAAGATTATCATTAAATTTATTGAATGCTTTTGAAGTATCCTCTTTCAAATAAAAAATCGTCAAAATCGATCTACTGGGTAAAGAATAATAGCTGAACATATATGAAAAGAGATACCTAAACTGAGATCCTCCTCCTTTTTTGGAAGTCGGTTAATAACTGAATTTTGCCATTGAGAATTCTGATTACATTTTATTTGTATTCATTTAGCGTGAAAGTAGGAATTTGATATTTGGACTATCACTCGTAATTTCATAAATAAATATGTTCCTTTATTTTAACTAGCAATAATCTATATCTAAATCATATAAACCACACTAAAATGATGGCTACTTTGCTAAAGTGGAATTAAAAAATTAGATTATAATCTAAACGCATCGAATACTTTAAGTTACATATTTTTGAAAAAAAATTTATATGTCCTATAAATTTGAAAATATGTAATATTTGCATGGCATTTTGACCAAATTAATTAATGGTTTCAGTTCTGAAACGGAAAAGTACTTGATTTATTTTTTCCACAAATTCGTGCACTTAAAACAAACAGAATATTTCAAATCTAATTTGAAGAAGAGAGTTTAAATAATTTTCGTGCCGAAACAGGCATTTGTAAAGGAAATGGAAAATAAGAAGTAAAATAGGTTAAAATGTGTACATAACAAAGTATGATTCAATTTCAAATGTTTTCATTTTCTATTTGAAATTATTTCTTAAAACCTAGACCTTCAAATTATTAAGGACAGTCCTTAAAAATTTTGTATGAAATTGAAATCTTTAATCTCTTAAATTGTGTAGGGAATCATAATTCTGAATCCTGTGTAAATAGCGCCAACTACCAGTTTGGAAATGCGTAACGTCTTGTCAAATAACACTATGAATAGTCGCTGAAATGTTCAAAAAAGTGTTAAATACAAACCTAGTGTTCGCCAAAGTCATCTGTTTTTTCCAAATATAATTAATCGTCGTGATATTTTAATTATATTTTACTCTCCACATTGCTCCGCTCTTATTTTCTTGAATTTCAAAAAACGTATAATTTTATTTCACTTTGTTGTCAAACTTGGCAAAAAACGTTGTTTTTTTTTACTTTAGCGATCAATATTATTAAGAAAGCCAATTGTGGTAATATTATTTAGCGAACGTTAATTTTAGATGAAACATTTTCTGCACCATTTTTTATTATGACAGCTGCTAAAATAAGTTGTAAATAATATTTTAGATATGATTTTGTCCATGGGACACTCACTGAAGGTGACAATCTTAATTGTATTATTATTTTATTACACAATTCAATTACTTTCGAAACTAAGGATTTTTTTACTCGAGACATTCGCGATTGACCAATTCCACCTTTTTATTGTTTCCTAATATTGGTGAGTAAAACAAATCGTATTTGATAACTTCTAGTTTCATATTAAAAACATTCAAAGCTTCTCTTCATATCTTAATATTTCCCGAAATTATTTTCAAAACAGTAAACGTTACTAAATAAAATAATCAGCACTAAAGAGAATCAAATATGAGTTAGTGTCTTGATTACGATCGACAGTTGATTTCAAATATGCTCAATAATTATGAGTGCAAAATATAAAACCTGTTCTGTTAAATAATCAAGCATAAGACACAAAAATAGAACGAGGTCCATCCATATGACACAAATTAACTACAACATAACAAATATTATTTATTTGGATTTCGCTGGATAAAAACTGTAAAGTTTCAGGACTTTACACTGTAGTTTTTTTAGCTTCCGTATATTGGTTTTCCGTAGGTATACTTTTCGTAAATTTGGTTTTCGTTTATATATAAACGATTGTAAAAAGTAACCGCACAAACCTTTGAAACTGTTAAAATTTCAAGTCTATATTTTTAAAGTTTTGAATGATCTCCAAATGAGATATATTTAATCTAACAAACCATTTTAAGGTATAAAATACCTGGAAATTTTAATTACGCAATGTAAATCAAATCTGCAAGTTACTTAGCTGGAATTTGCACAGAATACTTAGCTTGATATTTCTAAACTCCACTTGAACTACTTTATTAAAATTTTTGTTATGAATAAAGCTAATTTTATTAGAGTTCAATCAGTAGCCTATTCACCCAATGCAAATAGAGACACCAAAAAGCTAAGCTAACAATACGAGCACTTGCTCAGAATAAAATCGTGCTTCAAACAATAATTATAAGCAAGCACGTGGCAGGAGCGAGAAATAAACTCGTGTGGGGAGTTAGGAGACTGGCTCGTACACGGTTGTTATAATCAAATTGAATTGAAGGTGAGCGCATTGCGTCATAACTTAAAGATGAATCTATACCGGTAGCTATTTGTATTTTTACGTTATAGGTTTTAATTTAATTTATGTAAGCCATTACCAAGACAATTTTTATTTCTTTAATACATTTTTACTTTCTGCAATTAGTTGATTTATGCATTTGAAAAATTTACCAATCTCTCACCTCTCCTTCTGATCTATATTAAATATTACTTTAATCAGATAAACAAAATATAAAAACTGATATAACCACTTAAGACAATATCCACAAAATAAAAGAAAAAATACAATTATCAAGTCTCTACAAGCAATATCATTTATGTTAAATTTCCTGTTTTTTATGCTTGTTTCTTCACCTTATGTTTATCGCTTATGGATGATACAATATTCATTAAAAATAAATTTAATAGTCCATATTGTACGGAGAATTATATCCTAATTGTTCAAACAGTGAAAGTTAACTTGTGTAATTTCATAATTAATTTAAACCTAACTCAATTTAACAACTCATATCCAGATGGCTAGAATGCACTACTGGCAGAATAACTCCTTTCTTTATTAAGATAATTAAAGGCAAACAATTTTTTTCTTTTTCAATTTTGAATTTAATAATAGCGTCATATATTTTATGAATTTTAAATTACAAAGGGGAAAGGTAAAGCGGAAAGGAAAAAAAATATGATGTCCGCGACCTATTTTTTATTTATTATCTTCCATTAATTATTTCATCATTTTAATTTAATAAAGAATATTTCGAAACTATTTGTCAAATAACATTTGTTATAACTTTCATTTTTTAAGAAATATACACAACGTAATTACTCCTAATTACCAGTAATTCTTTAATTGTATTGTAACAGCTAGGAATATCAAAATTTGAATTGACTCAATGCTAAGTGAAAAATATAATTTGTTAAATCAAGTATTAATATATTTTGTAATGAATTTGAAATGGAATAATCATTTAATAGATATATTTTGAGCTGCATAAAGATGGTTATTACATTCCTCAATATTTATGCAAAACTTTTAAAGGATAAGGCAAAATATAATCGCTAAATTTATTGCATTCGGTGTAAAACCAGCTCACAGAAGCAGTTTGAATTGTTGTGGTAATGGAAAGTCGCAAGATTTCGTAGTCGCTTATTACTATTATTTTTCGTAGCAAATATCTTGCTCTTTTGTGATTATTGTTAAGGTCGCGAGGATACATAATGTTGACTCATTCGTAACGTAATATACGCCCCTCTATTTATTTAGATAGCTTGAGAATAATATGGATAAACAATCTAGTTAAAGTTTACAAGTTTTTGTTCATGTAAATATGCTAATGATATAGTTCTCGAAGCGTATGAATTTCGTATCACATAAATTTCGTAGCAAAAAAACCGACACCATCTGATGAACGAAATTACAGAGGCATGTAATTAATTCATTAATATTATTATTCCAATTTCTTATTAGGATTATGTACCTTCAAAGGAAAAATAAAACCATTATAAGATATGTGGCTCACAGCGGTTTTCTCAGAAACTGCTTGATGTAGAAACTTGAAATTTGGCAAAGTAATAAAATAAATTAATCTGCATGTAACGTGATAACTAAACCACAAGAATGTCTATTTAGAAATTTAAATATTCGAAGAAAATTTTGTTTAATTCAATATGAAGTGCGGGGTGTTGCTTGGAAGGGCCAGTTCTGAAGTCAAAAACATTTTTTTCCAATTTTATGTATTATATTTTCAGATAAATATTAAAAAAATATATTTTTGATAAAAATAATTTCTACAAAGATGGAAATAAAAGGATATAGACCTCTTCCTTCAATCTTTCGGTTTACAGTTTTTGATCGCAGCCGATGATTTGAGAATTGCGGAGACCTAAGGAGTTACCAGAACATTTAAATACAAAGTCCTCACATTATCCAAAAGAATTAAGAATTCTTAAGTTCTTTTTTACAATTTCTAAGATGGCAAGACGTTATTTTCAGAGCTGTATTGAGCACTTTTTATAACCACCTGTTTTATGATAGTTTGCTGAAACTTAACGAAAGGTGTATAATACAAATAAGAAATTCATAACGGACTATCAGATTTCATTAAAAATATATAATATTCTAGCGACTATATACCACACTATTAAGTTTTATTACTTAATTCATACACATTTTTTGTTGTAATAACTGAAATAAGACAAGGTTTTTCCTCATCATATATTACATTGGTCAAAATGTATTATCAAAACAAATCATTACGGCTAATTCTAAGAAAGGTTTATAAAACAATCAGACTTAAAATACATGAAAGGTAACTTTTATAAATTACCTTTTTATTAGATAGCCTTACTTGCTTCATGCGCTATGTTCTTGCCGTTATTGGAATATGTAGAACTTTTTTTCACCTTGTTTTTCATATCGAACAAAATCTCCTATATTTAATGAAATCAAAAAAATGATTTCGTCCTAAAGAATAAGTCGCTTCGTTTCTCCTTATACAAAAAAATAATACTTTTTCCTGACGAATCGCCAATCCGTTAATATTTGTTCCTTGAGGAGAGGGAGTACCCGTAAAAATCGCTTGAAAATGGTAGGTGTACATCGAATATTTACTCATACATTGGTACATGCAATGGGCTTTATATAAAAAGGAACAAATAAAAAAATGCTATAGTTGAATAAACCGTTTTATTGTTTTAAGTGTAATTAATATGCCTACATATAATTAAATATTTTTTGTTCACTTTGTAAAATTTTTAAACTGTACAAAATATTTACTTCTATAATCGTTTAAGAGAAGCCATCTTGATCACTTTAAAATTTCATTAATAATACAAGGAAAACGAAGACAAATGTTAAAATTCGACTACGGAAAGAAATAAGTGAATGCACAAAATATATACATGTATAGCCTGTGAAATTCATGACCCTTCCTCTGTCGTAATCGAGTAATAATATTAATCAAGTGATCATGCACTTTATCAAAATATCTAATACTCTAGCTATGTATCAAGGAATTAAAAGTTACAAATCAATACTTTTTAGGGTTCCGTATATATATAGGGAAAACGGAACCATATAACTCACTCACGTGTTACTTTATCTGCCTCCAAAAACAACTTTGTTAGAAATGTTTTAAGATAGAAACTTAAAATTTAGCATAGTGATAAATCATAATAACTCATATGTATCCAGTCAACATTAAAACAAATCAAGTGGAAATTTTACAGGGGAAAAGGAAGTGTTCGTTTTTAAAATGATTTAGATCGCTTGAGACATCATTTAAAAGAGCAATTTATAAGATTTAATAAACTGTTTTAACAGAAACTTTACACTCAGTGGGTAGTATATACGCCGGTGATGTCAGTAACAAGCTTAAGCCTGCATATCGTGAGATACGCCTTTCCAAGCGAACTTACATCGTTGATAGACTTTTGTGCTTGTTGAAAATTTTTAGCACAATAAATCTCCAATTTTAAGTTCATTATAATAGTATATGGTAGTTTGATTTTCTATTTAAGGGAAGATCTGAGGAGTAAAATAACTAACACCTCTTTTTTATTTGAAAAATATTATGTCATACAAAGCTAATGACTGAATTAAAAAATATCAACATGTTATTATCAAAGCTCACTTTAATAACATTTCTGAACAGCTTGAATAATAATGTTCTCACTAGATCGCTTAAAATAAGGAAAAATTAGGAATATTCATAAAATAAATCATATAATGACAAATGAAAGATTAATGAATAAATGAGATAAGACCATAAATTAATTTTATTATACAGCCACTAATCATTACTTTGATTCCTATTTTATTAATATTTATTTTCTTCTAGATGTATTACATGACCATTAACCTTAAAAATTCATCAAACAAGTCAGTTAACGTTCCGTTCTGTGGGGGAAAAGAAAAACTTATTGTTTGTTTTGGTATCCATTCTCCTAACTAGATTGCCCCTTAAAACCTTTTTAAATTTAAGATATAAATGCTTAAATGTTGTGCAATACTTGACTTTAATAGCCCAAATTATTTCGAGCAAGTATTATTGTATTTTTTTTAAAACAGGATCTACGACCCGTATTAAGGTATAACAAGAAAAAAATGAATTCAAGCATATGACGTGAATGAAGATAGAATTCATTTATATGAAAGAAACGATTTAATTTAATAAAATATTAAAACTATAAAAAATGACACGGTCCATTAGAGATCATTAATGTCCTAATAAAAGAAATCTGACAAAGGTCTTGCAAATATAAATACAATTCGATCAAAATAGGAGAAAAACTAAAAGCAACTTGAAATTCACCAGGTTTCTGCGAAAAATTATGAAAAATAGAGAAAAAATTATGTTGGGTAAAAACCCTTGCTATTGAAATACATAAAAATGTGAATAAATTTTATAATATTTAAATTATTTACAAAATTAGTTTATTTTTGGTCTTTCACTATTATTACATACATGTAAACAATTGATTATTCTGTAATATTGTCCTAATATCCTTATTAATATTGTTATACTGAGGAATAAAATGAAATTTATTGTAAATCAAAGCATTCATGTAACTTTTAAAACATACCGTTGGTTAAAATGAACCCAGTTGCTGAAAATGAGAAAGTGGATGAAAATGTCAAATTTCGTAGTAACTTTCCATGTAGGTAAACTTATCAAAGATGATAAACTAGCCTGGTAAATAACTAAGATTATATACTGAATAATTAAATAATACATCCTAATCTTTAAAAACAAATTCGTAAAGCTTAAGCAATATTAATCTAATTAAATCTTGATATCAATCTTGTTTGAAGCAACCATTAATTCCTTCAAAACAGAAAAACAAACAAGTATCATATCTGCGAAATAATTTATTTCAGCTAAAAACTCGTACCTTACGCCATATCACAAATGATTCCCAAACTGTAATCAAAGCACATTGTGACTTGTGTAACAATATAGGAAGCACACCGAGTAATAGCCTGATTGGACAAAACGATAGCAAACTGAAAACACAGGAAGCGAGAGTTTATATAACGGAGGGGAATTTTTTAAGTTACAGTTATAGGTATGGTATTTATTTGCTTTGGTCACGCCCGGCGTTATATTCGAGAGAAAAGCTGGAATAATCTATTTAATTTGAATGGAGGGCGGTAGTGAAACAACAAGAACCGTTTTCATTTATATTCGGAGCTTTTTACTCGAAATTAACTTTTTATATTATTTAATGTTGTTAATTGCAAATTCGTTTGTAAATACTTTTTAAACTCGCTGAGCTCATGAAAACTTTTTGAGAAATAGATTGTCATTTCATATTTCTGCACAAACAAGGCGATTACAAGAAGTTAGAAATAAACGTGGATACGGAGAAATTTAATTTAATAAACATAGTATTATATAAGCTTTATTTGAATGTTAAGATGTTCTATTTATTTCTGTGCAATTTCATTTTCATAAAATAAAAATTGAAATTCTTCGTAAAATTTTTCAAGAGTACTTTTCTTTTCTGAGTCGTTATACTCCTGGCACAGTGGACGTGGTCAGCGTGTCAAGTGTGCTGCAGATGAGGGATTTGCCAGAGGATATGAAACGATTCCTCTCTATCCGCTGTTCTCCAGGTGTATTAGTGTAGAGGAACTTAAAGATATGTAAAAATAAATAAGATATTTTATTTCACTCAATTTTAAATAATGGCCTACCGTAAGAAAATATTATAAAATTATTTCATGCGGTTGTAATTACATCTAGGATACTAAGATGTATTTTCGTCAGTGTTTAGAAAAAATATGAAAATGTATGAATAGCTTTTGCCGGCAAGCATAACATTTTATTAAGAGGCGTAACTTTTATTTGTATAAAAGTTTCCCGCACCTCTACTTTTGTTAAAATAATGACTATGGTCTAATTATTGCTTCAAATTATAAAAAGAGCAATTATTACTTTATAACATATTTAAAAACAATTATCGCTCCAAATAGTAAAGGACAATTATTAATACTTTAAAGTAAATGGAAGTGCATTATTTGTTTCCCATTACAAAAAGCAATTATTGCTACTGTTTATATTAGTAACCAATAGTACTAAAAAATATTATAAAGAGTTTATAATAATCATTTTTAATAATTTAGGAAACATTATCGAAGAAAGTGCTTGTACTTCTATATTTTTTCACTTTTGTTTAAGCAGAATCGGTTTCCTTCAGTCCCCTTTTTTGCAAAATGTTTAATACAAGAATACTTTTTAAAAAAATAACCTGTATAGAAAAGTCTGTATTGTATTTAAACTATCTTATTTAGTATCATTAAAAAAATTTAAAATTAATTTGAATCTTATAAAGTTATTAATATTAAAGTTTAAATATAAGGGTAAAATTAATTGAAATATATCATAGTCCTCAATTTTATTTAGTAGAATTTCCAATTTACAACAATGTTGCATCGTTTTACAAAAATTTTATCTAAAAGTAATATCAAAAAACCTGTCAATTACAAGTGGAACTCGCACTACGATTGTTCTCTACACATTAAGGCATTTATAAATATGTACATAGTTTATCTCTTAAACATTTACAAATATAATTTTTTCACAATGTCAAAAATTAAGTGAATATTTAAATAATATATTATTCGTTCTCTCCATTCAAATACATAAATATATTGCCAAGAATAACTTTGACATGATAAATGTAAATCCCATGAGACATGATAAATGTAAATCCCAAAATACAAATTTATTTCTGCAGTTGATTTAATTCACATCTATGGAGTTTCTATGAACTTATAACAGACGCCACTACGTGTTGTCAGATGGTCGACTGTTACTTGTCAATTTACGGAGTCGTAAATTTATAATTATATTTTTGTTATATGTTTGTTATATTTTCAATACGTTTCAGATATTTAAGGACATCAGTTTAGACGGTAGAGGGTGGGGACACTTAACTCTAACAAAAATATCCAAGTTAAAGTTTAATACCAACTAAACGGATCCCTATATCGAAGAATCGCCTATGATATAACCTTAATATTTTTGAAAGATCTGTTCAATGGTACAGTATACAATTGTATAAAAAAATCACCCACACGTTAAATCTTGGGAAGCCATCTTAAAAAGTATTTTTAGATTTTATTTCATAACTATAATATAAGTATTATAGTCATTTTACAAAGTTATACGTATTAACAAAGTATATATATTTATATATACTTTATTAATATGTATAACTTTGTAAAATTTGAGATTTATTTCACTAATTTTGATTGGTCAATTGCAAGTAAAACGACTGTCAATCAAATACATTAACTATACACACAAAAAGAGACGGCGAAATTATAAATTTAGCTACGGAAACATAAACAAGGATGATATCTCACTTGTCAAATATCAGTTTTATTTCACTAATTTTGATTGGCAAATTGCAAGTAAAACGACTCTATCGACGACTGCATGTGATGGATAACCATAGAGATAAACAGACATGGGCGAAATGCATCTTTAAAAACTTTTTAATGCATTCTGCTATTATGCGCCAAAAGTTAAAAGAGCCTTAGTGAAAATTTTATTTCTATATGATAATAATATAAATAAAATTATTTCCATGGGTCACGTAAAATGATTTCAGAATAATATCCCATAAATAAATTAAACAATAAGTGTGATTTTGGATATTATTAAAATATAATGAATGTCTTACATTACGTAAAGTTATAGTGGTTCTTAAGTTTATTATTTATATGAACCGATTGTTTTACAGAGAGTTTAAACGTTACACAAATGAGAAAAAATATTTTGAAAATGAACTGGAGTCGGGTGAGAAAAATATTGATTATAAACTTTTTTAGTATTCGAAAAATCGTTAAATTTTGTTACATTTTTACAGCAAAAATGCACATTTTAAAAAATTTAATTCTGGACCTTATTAGGAATTATGTTTCTTAGTGAGACTCATCTCATAACCTCGACTCCTCATTTTTTCATTCTTGTATGCAAAATAATCATTGAGAATATTTAGTTTAAATTTAAATTCGAATTGTTAGCACAATTATTAAGCCAAATTTAATTTACGTGCTTTATTAGATCTGGCAAAACTGAAAATTTATAAAAAAATTTTAAAAACTTTCAAAAAATGGCAATAATTCTTATTTCTCTTTCACGGCTAACTAATTTATATCAAATGATCTAAGAAAAAAAATTCGAATTAGTCAGTTTTTAATAACAATTTGCCGTGGACCATTCGAAGAATTATGAAAACACTTAAACAAACTTTGGTAATAAAGAAACTGAATTGGATTATTTGTCACAAAATGAGAATCAATTTTTTTTAAAGTTAACTGAAATATACCAAGGAAAAACTGACACTTATTTTTCACCCCAAAAATCAGCGAATTATTTTCCGTTCAAATTTGCACTCGTAGTTTGCACACATAGAAGTTCTCTTATTGGACATTTCTATAATTGAACCCGCATATTCTTCCTGATACCAAGTTTGGCATTTTATGCATTTACGCAAATCGGCAATGCATTCTGTCTGGCACAACAGGTAGTACTAAACAACAATTTCCTTTCATCTTTATATTCTCGCAGATTTTTTGTTATTTATTATCATTTATCTTTATTATGCTAATCAAAAATATTTTTAAAATTAGCTGCCGTCGATGGTATTGATGTAAATTTTTTTCAGCTGCTTTTTAATTTTCTCATCTTACTTACCATGTCTTATCTTTAACCGCATCAAATATATCTTAAGTAATCCATTGACCTGTATAATATTGCTTTGCGTTTCCTATAATTTAAATTTTCAAAATTTTGAGTACAAATTAGTTCTTGAAGAATTGTTTTTATAGTCAAAATTTCAGAATTGTCTTCTAATTTAGATGAAGAAAATTCATCCTCAGAATCAAATATTTCTTTGAGTGGTGATATATAACGGCTGGTGATATACGTTCCTTTTAAAATGAAGATCTATTTTTTTAAATATTCGAACCCTAAATAAGAGATAATAATACCAACAGTTCTAGCGCAATGTTGATATTGATTCGAGAAAAACAAATTTGCCTGCTACAATTACTTTCGGTACCGAAGTGTTTTAGCAGAAGTGTTTGCTTCCTTAGGATACGGCTAAACGGATTTTATAAGATATATTTCTACATAGTAGTAAAAATACATTTAAAAACAAAAATAAAATAAAGTAATCAAGCTTGTCTAGCACTGAATATTTCAAAATGTAAATAAAACGAACCGCTTAGTTTCTTTAATATTAGCAACGAAATTTTTAAAAAATTATCGTTGAAGTGATAACTGAAATATCGTATTGCTCTATCACTAACAAGGCGACTTCTCTCAAGTGGCAGCAAATTTTTTAATGACGTGTTCTTATATCCGGGCAAAATTTAAACTTATTTAAGATAGAGCAAGTATTAGTTTATCTATGTGAGCCTTCTGAGAAGCCAGGCATTGTTAAGGACAATAAGTTAAAAATTGCAGAAGTTAAAAATTTAAGAGTTTTTTATTAAATTATGATACAAAAATAACAAATGACTGGATTGTACGAAATGTCTATAAAAGAAAATCAGTTGATTCAACTTTTGTCCTTAAATGAAGGAAAGATGATTATATTTCTTTTGCATAGCTGTGAAATAAGGAGCGTGATGGATTTCAAAATTATTTGTTAAATAATAAATAAAATTTTAAAAAGAGTTTTCTTGAACGCTGCAAAATATTTGAATATTTGGGAAACTCATTTGCGTAATGCATGCATGTCCTAATGATGGCATACAAAGCTCATGCAAAGAAAAAACATAAAAACTAATCATTCATTTGTATCAATTGATCTGAAGATAATTTTACGTAGAATTTAAATGTTTAAAAAGTATTGTTTATCGAGCGAATCACCGTAGTCAAAGAAATCTCTGCTTCTGTTCGAATAAACTACAAATTTATTTATTTTCCGCCATTAAGATGGGAAGTTTTCTGCAATATGGGCTATCAACTATGCAAGAGTACAAGTTAACTTTACAAGATATGGGCATTAATGAGTTCGCATATGTATACGTAACTGCGACGAAGTTTTAACAGATTCAGACGATTCATGTAAAGAACTTATATACGTATATATATGTATGCATATATATATATATATATATATATATATATGTATAAATATATATATATATATATATATATATATATATATTTATATATATATATATATATATATATATATATATATATATAGAGCGTCCACCATTAAGTGAAAGAGTCAATATAAACCCTTTAAAGAAAATTATGTAAATTCAACCACAGACAACAATATCGTTAAAAACAACTACTCAAGAACACCGAAATGAAAGAGTATAACATTATGCAAATGACATATATTAATAAAAGAAAAAAGGAAAAGTATCAGGAAAATAATCAATTGTAAAAATGGTGTTATGAGGTCAATTATTTTTTACAGTCATGTTTCCACCATATAACCATGCATATTTGAAATATCTAACAATGCTAAAGAAAAATATAATACTAGGTTTTTTCTTTTGCACAGTGATTACATTACCCACAGTATTAACAACCGCGTGCAAGAATTTTATAAAGTAACTCAAATAAATTCCAAATTTTTATAAATTCGAAATCTCTTCCATTACGATTTTTTACATTATAAACATTTTTATTATTTTTAACGTTTTTTGCATTATAAATTACATTATAGAGTGATGGTAAGTAAGTCAATTACATACCATGTTTTTTTTCTAAGCCCAACTTATATGCTAATAATGAAGTAATGTAGGTGCGAGTAATATTTTAACTATTTATGAAAATGAAGACTTAACAAGTGATAACTTGAATGATAGCAGCCGGATTTGTGACACGGATGATAAGGTCGAACGATGATAAACATTCTACAAGTGAAAGGCGACAACGGTGATGTAATTTTATCGAGATCGGAGATCTTGAAGGAGATCGAACAGTTCTACACTTCATAAAAAAAAATCTCCCAATAGCACTGCTAAAAATTCAATGAACAATAATGAGCTAAACCGACATCATTCCGTAGGTATCACGAACATCAGCATAGAAGGAAAATTTGCTCTCAGACTCTTGGACAAAGCACCGGTTTTGATGGAATTACCTCCGAACTCTCTCATATTTCAGGGCATTGTAATTCCATCATACTCTAGGGAATTTAACCAGAATGTTAAACTTGGGGCACAGTGGTTGTGTCTTTTAAAAAGGCGTCAACATTCTACTGAAAATTATAGACATATCATTATCTTGAGCCACGTTTATGCGTTGCTTCAAGAGTCATCACTAATTGAAGCACACGCATGTGTTTAGCTTCCTATAAAAGCCGGTTTCAGAAACGATTATGGGATCGTAGACCAAATTAATACGCTAAGGCAAATGATATAAACGATAATCTGCTACTATGTCTAGTGTTTGTAGACCACGAGAAAGACTTCGATTGTATCAAGACCTGGGGCGTAAATCAGATTTTACATCAATATCGTATTAACCACGGGTATATTGAAGTGTTTGTAAAATAAAACCATCATGTTAGTCTAATTACGAAATCAATCCAGTTGCAGACGGATGTAAGGCAAGGAGACATAATTTCTGTAGAGGTTTTCATCACTACGCTGGGATATCTCTTTAAGCTTTGGAGTGGAATGAATTTAGCATTAAAATCGATTGCGAATACATCACTTACCTTCGATTTGCCGACAACAGAATGGTTTTCGCAGAATCACTTAACGACCATGGCATAATAATGAAGGACCTAAGCAGAGTTTCCCAAAAATATATGTCTAAAATGAACATAAACAGCACAAAATCATATCCAAGGATCATGTCGTATTTATATGTGTATATGTTGAGAATGTTGTTCTGGACATAAAATTTGAATAAACTATTTAGGACATATTACAACGCCGCGGAATAAATATCCCCGAAAAATATACCACAATTTTTAATGAGTGTGTATTGCCAGTAATGCCAGACTTACGGAAGCGAGAGGTGACCACTTACTACCGGTCTATGTCACTCAGCGATTTATAAGGGCTATGTTAGAAGTTTCTATAAGAGATATGATCAGGAACGAGCACATCCCTCAAGGTCACTGTCATAGGCTGTAAAATTGGTAGACAGAAGGGCTAATGGACAAGTATATAGTGTGCAAAATTGACGACCGCTGGGAAAGAGTAGTTCGCTACTGGTGCATTAGGGCCGTCACTAGGTGGACAGATGAAATTATAAAAGTCGCACAAAACTGTTCGAAAGATTAATCTTTGTGATAATGTATAAGAACAATTTCTGGGTGATGATGGTGATATTTTATTACGCTATGTTATTGAAAGCTTTTCGATAAAATTAATTTTTACTCTTTTTAATCTTGCAGTATCACGAGCACTAGTGTCATTATAACAAACATATTAAAAGAAAACTAATTTGTAAAAGTTTACTTATCCCCAGAAATATTTCATACAGATAACCCTAAAGTTGATGAAACATAGTGGATGTAACTATGGACAAATTATGTAATTTATTATTTTTTGTCGACATTTGACACAAAAATACATAAAGTACCTAAATTTCTGTGACAACATCTTATTTTTTTGAAAAATTCTGCCCAATCTAATGCCACTTTATGCATTAAAATCGCTACAGCCATTAGATACTAGAGTGATATAGTCACTCACGCATACACACAAACATACATCATAAAAACATCACCCTTTGAGGCAAAGTGAGTTTAAAAACCACACTGTGAGAGTATGTTAAAAAAATGTACATATGTTCGCCATAGGTCCTCTTTTTATCCCGGTTCGTTATCTCTTTTGTCGCTCCGTCCATTTTTTTAGTGAATGCTCTCAATGTGTTATTGTGAATGTTGCTTTCTGGTTTGATTTTTACTTTTTCGTTACTTTACTACTCATTTAATTTTTCGTTACTTTACCTTTTTTGCACAAAATATTAAATTACGATAAATTAAGACCTTTTTATATCCTGGACAATAATTGTGTTCACTATTAGCAGATCGATGTAACATTTAATAAGAACATTTCTGTTCAGGTACTTAGAATAATTGGATACTTGCATGGCTAATCTAATTTATAAAAAAATACAAAGGTTTTGAAGTCCATGTTTTCTCATTTAATAGATAGGGTCTTTTATGCCCGTCTTGTCCATCTCTTGTTGCATGCCCTTCACATAACATACATTTTGATAATGAAAATTAAAATAAGTGACTGGAATCATTCAAAGTTATAAAGAAAGTATGAATATTTGACCTGTTTTATTTTCTAGTTCCCAATAATGCTATTTGTCATAGGTTTGTTATTGTTGTATAATTTCGTGTTTTAAAAATCTTTGACCTTAATACCAGCATTCCGAATACTATGTAAAGAATTGGCGATTGTGATACACTTTTCATAAGAAATAATTTCTTAATGTTATATGTAGCTTGAATCTTATAGACACGATGTTTTAAATAATTTCATTAGCAGACAGTAATTAAATTCATTGTTTAAATAATCACAGGTAATAAAATATTACACACTTTTAAATCCTAAGTAGCTCACAAATTCTCCAAATTTCTTTTCTGCCTTCTTTTATTTCCAAAACCATGATTATATTATATACACATAATATATATATATATATATATATATATATATATATATATATATATATATATATATATATAAATATATATACATATATATATGTATATATAAATTTCGGTCTAGTGAAATAATTAAGGAATAACAAACGACATAATTTCTTAAAATAATTTAATGATATTCATTTTGAATATTCTAATAGCCTTTTATTTTATGAAATCTATTCTCGCTAGTTAAAGATAAATATTATTTAAGATGTTTTCTCGTTTGTCATCTTATAGATCAAATACATAGCTTACCACTGAAGAACTATTAACGCAACCCGTCCATTAAGTACCTAAAGAGGCTTCGTGTATCTCTTTTGAGTGGAGCTTCCTGAGACCGTGTCGTCGAGTTACGTCAGATTTTGCCATTTAGGGCGCAGAAACGGTCGCCGGTAGTCTTGAAAATGTATACGGTCACCAGATATGCTACTTCGACGTACCGGAAGAAGAGCTTTTAGAACACTATTCAGGAAGTAAAGTTATTGAATTAATTTTGTTGCATAGGGTAATCAAAATATATTTAGATTAATTGTGACACATACTTAAAATTTTAATGCCATATTTCGTAAAGGTCGAATTTAATTTTATTTCAACGACTTTTACATTTATTTATCTATCACTGCGCTACTGTGTACATCTTTATTTATAAATTATTCAAAACTATAATATCCAGATTTAGGTTGAGTTTGTCTGGAGAAAATACAAATATTACGTCAGCCCTCTGGAAATTACAGTAAACTGTACTCATTAATAAAGTGCTAAAAGGGTTAGAAATTAATAATATACCTGATGTTGCTAACTTAATAACATAGATTGTTATTTAAATACTACTCATCACCAGTTTAAACTCATAATTAATTAATAAAATTTAAAAACTTGCATCTTTATTTTTTTGTTCTAGTCCCATACTCTCATCAGTATAATTACATACATTTACAGAATAAGGATAAAGAAAATATCACATTAAGTTTGTTATTTACAAGTAATAATTTCTTCCAAATGGCTTTATAGATTAATAACAAAATTAACAAAATGATGTTTTATGAAACTACAATTCGTCGAGAAGGTTTTCGTACTAGAAAAACCAGGGCTGGTAAATAGAAATGGATTTAGTATTGTGTGTACTTCACAAAAATACAAATATTTTTACATCTATATTATGAAGAAGTTTTGGCTTTTGAATTACGATATGATTTTACTTCATGTTAATTTAACATGGTCCTTGGACGTAGAGCGTAGTGATGTAGGTAGTTACGCCATCTAAACTAAATGTAAATACATATTATGCGGATGACGTCGTAAAACAAAAGACGTTACGTTTAATCACGTTAATATTAAAAGATAAAAACCTGTTAAAAATGTAGTAAAATAAAATTTAAATGATTTTAAAAAGTTATTAATATAAGTTTTCTTTAAAAGTTAACTCCGATTTATTTTTATTTTGGTATTGATATCATATAAAATAATTTAGTAGCACCATAACGTTAGTTAATTATTAATGAATTATCAAATTTGCTTAAATATGTATTAAACATGCTGTCCAAATATAATCTCGAGGAAGAATAAATTGTAATAAAATCATTCCCCGATTTTTTTAATTTATATTTCAAAAATCATTTATTAAAAATTAAATTAATTTTTCAGATGTTTTAAGAAATTTTTCGTAATCATTTAAAATTGTTTTTAAAAAATATTTATATATTAAATCTGAATAAATGTAAAATATTTTGGCGGAAAATTCACATTAATGTTAAAGCGGTTTTTTATTATATACTCGGTTTTCTTTTTACTTTATTCAATTACTTCCTTTGTCCTATTAAATGTTACGGACATGCTGCCAACATCCTGTATTTATATGACATTTGGATGATATTCGTTAAAAGAAAACATTAGCTATTCTCATAATTTATTCAAGCCTTCTTGGCAAATTAAAATGAAAAATCATAGACCCGATTTGGGAGTCGATTCTCGATTGTTATTTTAAATGTGTAGAGCTTAAAGTGTCCCGCTACAAACATATCGGTGAAGTAAACCACTAGTTTTTAGACACCTAAAAAAATTTAGTTACCAATAAATGTCCGTTACTGTTGATATTTTTACATCCATTGAACGGTTGTTGATAGTCACGACATATGTGGGTGTTAATATTATACCAATTCTATATTATCATAAATGATAAGTCAGTGCTTTGGAAAATGAACTTTTAGAATAATATTACTTATTTTTACCTCCATAAACATTATATAAAAATTAAAATTAATTGACAGCTTTTATTTCAAAAAAGCTCTTAGGGCGTATTTACATTTTCACAAAAGCTTTTTTTTGCCAGTTCACTCGCAACACTGGGAATATGTAGGATGATGATTTTGATGTAATAAATTCATGTATTTCATGGAAGTCAGCTTTTTCGGGGCCACTGAACCCAAATTAATAAAATATGGGAGTTTCTAGAAGCTCATGCAAAGTTGGTTGTAAAACAACAGTAGTAAATTTAGATGTCATAATTTTTTAAAATGCACCATGAATTTATGCTTTTGAACGTATAGTATGCAGATTCATGGAACTCATGGAATATTTTCTCAGAATTCATGGAACGTGGTAATTTTAAATTGGTATCTTATTAACCCATATATTTTTTCTAACTTTTGTAACTTTGAAATATTAAATATCAAAATGAGATAAATAAAGGCTTTAATTGTGCTTAAAGTTGTATATCTATGGGTATCATTTGTTTTTAAGACGTATACAAATATTTTAAATTGGATTGTTAAAAATATATTTCCAAGTTATGCTCAATCCCCCTCATTTCCGAAACTACTGAATATATTTACATAATAAAAATTTAAATTTGCAAATAGTTTAATCGAAATACTATATATTTTTAAATATTTAAAATTACGTAAATATGTACGGAATGATGGTCTGAGAGGTTTAATGTATTTTTTATAAATGCATGTACACATTACAATTCTGAAATTTCTCAGCCGTTGTCATTCTAGCTTTATATCCATAATCAAATTAATCATCTCTCAGCGTTATAATTAGTCTCGATTTTATTTCATTTATTTGACTAACGTATTTTGCTTCTTTGTTCTAGTAAATTATATTTAATTAGTTTAGTAAGTAAACTCTTAAGATGTATTTGAATTACGTCATCCATTTGTTTGTTAATTTTGATTTTAATTTCGGTTATATGCAAACGAGTGAAACTCCACGAATCCTGTTCTTTTTATAAAACGACCATACTTATATTCAGAATAACATCTATGTATTCCAATTGTGTATTCAAAACATATAAAAGAAAAACAGGATTTATCTGACTTTTATTCGTGATTTCGCTCACGTGCAAATCCGTCTAGATTGATTAAAGGAACTTAAATACTAAACCTTCATTTTTTGATTTTATGATAAAAATGATAATGAAAATAAAAATATTATCCCCTAAATTAGGGATTAAATTAAATGCTACTCTTTCAAATTTGTATAGCGTGTATGGCGTTTCAAAAATGACGTCTATTATTGATTCCATTGCCACGTTGTTTCGTTATTCCCATTGCGTAATTTTTTGTTCAATTAAGTATATTCTCGAGGGAATAATATTTCCCTTAATTTTTATTTTATAAAAATTAGCCTTTATTATATCCCGGCCCGCCAACTATCTCTGTATAAAAAATTACGTCCATCTATTATTCCCTTGGAATGTCAAAAAAAACCAAGAAACACATTTTCGGATTCTTAATATAAGTTGGGATTGTAATGTTAGTTAGAAAAATCGTCCATCCGTAGCTCTGTCGCAACGTAATAGAGGAATAAATAAAGGCATGTTTGTATTATTATAATATTTTATTATGATTATAAAATTAGTTGGAACGATTTTTATTGGCCCAAAAAACAAACTTTATTATTTCCCAGATAGCCAACTCTCTCCGAGCAAAACATCACATCGACATTTTGTTTAGCTATGACTTGAAAAAAGGACATACCAAAACATTTTCTCATTTATAATATTATAAACAGGACTCTAAATTAAGGATTAAACTAAAAGATTCTGTTGCTCCTTTATACTCCGTGTATAATAATTGTTTACGACGCTGCTTCCTTATTTATTTTGGGTATTTTTTAAGTTTCAAACAAGCTTTTTCTAAGGTAAAAAGTATCCCATATCACATCACAACCCCAGTTATTATATTGTTTACAAGAAATTACGTCAATCCCTTCCTCTGTTGAAACTTGAAAGAAGGAAAACCAAGATACTCTCTGATTATATTAAGTAGGATAATAAGTTTTTAGAATTGATCTGCCTGTACATCAAAGAAAGGTATTAGAGAAGATATTTATTTTTATTTAAATTATTATCAACGTAATAATATGAAAATACGTGGTTATAACTATAAGCCTTGTTTTTAATTTACAGCCAGAAAACAAGTAGACCAACCAAAGCGCATAAGAACAATATACACTAATTACTGCGGTCACGAGTTATTACTAATTCGATAAAGCTGCATGTATAAATTAAAATTATTGCATACAGATATTCTAGTTAGCTGGCCTCCATATCCTAATTAACACAAAATTAATAAAACTAATTACCAAACAAATTTTGAATTTATATTTTAATTCTAATTAAAATAAAAGCCATCAAGTAATGCGAATATACTATAATATGCTGTATACCACAAGCACCGCCGCTACTCTGTATTAGTGATTATACGACTAATTAATATTTGTTATTTAGCGGCGGGATTTCATAATACGTAATTAAATACAATGATATTAGTAGCATTTTGAAAGATTTATAGAACGATACACCTCGTGATAACGGAGGTGTGTTTTTGTTATTATGTTAATCCCTTTCTTTGTAAGTTATTTGTATTATTTTTTTAAATTTTACATCATATTTAACATTGAGAGCATCATATTTAATTTTACATCATATTTAATTAACTCACATTTGAAAGCAAATTTTCTTCCTATTAGACGCAAAAATGGGTGCGTAATTAGGCGGTGACCTACAGATGGACAGATATAAAGAAATTATAGGGGTTGAAAACCCTTATAATTTCTTTAGCTACGGAGTCATATAAAACTTGTTTTTACCTTTTAAACATTTCCATAATGCGTAACATTTTCCAAAAATGTTTAGTTTTCCACAAAATCCTAATTCCCAAATGAATTTATATGAGAGTGTCGATCTTTTTTTGACAAAATTTTACAACATCACTTAAATTTTTTAACATCGTGACAAAATTTTCGAAAAATTTCAAAGATTTTCGAATACCCCAGCACTCGAAACATTTTATTTAATAATGGTGATATTTGTCCACCTCAATGAATTTACCAAGTAGAAATGGCATATTGTTTGAAATCTAATTGTAATAATGAAGAAACCACGATGTTGCGAACAGCTATGTTTGTGATATTCTTTTATTTTTGAAGAGGCTCTTGAACTGAATATTATTTAAATAAAGATTATTTTTAGAATCAGTAAAACTCTAAAATAAATATTGATTTTTTATAATATAACATTTTTTACATAACGACCAATTTCTAAAGTCTAGAATTGGTAACATCATAAAGTAAATATTAATTATGTTCATTATGACACTTAACTTTTATCTTTTGAAAGACCTTTCAATTACATTCTGTAAATAAATAAGGCCCAATTTCTAGTTTATTGGATCAATAAAATTCTAAATTAAATAATAATTATGTATAACGTGTAACATATCGCACTATGCCACGATTTGTAGATAAGGAAATATTGTTAACTAAATATTATAACACTACGTTTCCGTATTGTTTTAATTTTCTAATGCTGTGAAATTTAAGTAATGGCTTCTGCAAGACAGTTTTCATAAATATATATTTAAAATTATATGAATATACCTATCGAATCAAGATTATTCATGTAAACTGTGAATTCATGCATTTCCGCACATTTCGGAATAATGCTCCGGGACAATGGTTCCGGTTGTAAGCACGCAGTTTGATTGATGGAAAAGATAACGTGTTGGGAAAAGCAAAGCGGGTCAAATAGAGCTCGAATTGTTATTTTTTACGCACGATAACATCATTCGTTCCTAATTTATATTCGTTCGTGCGTTTCGATCTCTTTCGGTATTTCTATACGAGAGAAGAACTAGCTGTGTTAAATTAGTTTTAGTATGTATTTTATTCACTAATTTGAAATAAATTAAACTAAATAACTTTCTTATATTTAAATTATAGATTTGCATAACATAACGTTTGAGAATTCATAAGTGTTTTTTTGTTTCATATCACAATATTTACAGAATACAGTCGATACTCTGAGGACATGCTTTAACTTATGCCACATTTTGTTGGGTTCTCTAATATCCCGTAGATGTAACCAACTTCTATGGGATATTAGAGAACTCAACAAAATGTGGTATAAATTAACTGACTAAAATGTGAAATGGAAAGCAAATATCATATAGTAAATTGATCATGGATCCAAATACACTAAATTATGGAACGAAAATGCGATGAATGGAAAAATTAGAAACATTCACGTATTGTCAAAGAAGATCGAGGAAAAAGAGTGCATTGCACATAAAAGTTATTTTTTATAAATTTATTTTTAAATATATTTTATTGCAAACGCAATTTAGTGGAATATATATTGAATCGTGATCGAATTTAACGCTATGAAAAACGTAACAAAATGTTAAGTTCAAACCATAACAATTTACACGTCTATAATAAACATTTTTTTAACATGGTATACATAGTGCAAAAGCTATGTAATTAATTTGGAAGTGTTTAAAAGAACTGTATAGATTTGGTAATGACACCTTGATTAGAGAGAAAACATAAATATAGACATATTTTGTTTTGGATTTGCCAATAAAACTTTCGATTAATGTTAAATTGGATCAGGATATGGTCGTTGAAGTTTATTTTGAATTTAGATCATTACATTTGAAGTCAAATAATAATACGTTAATTAATGAAAACTTTCAAATTCAATAAAGTAAATATCGAATGACTGCCAATTCAAATTTTTCTTTATTTCTCTGTCCTCCTTAAATATTCATTGGTAAACCCAAGAAAAAACTGTAAAATAAAATTTAAATACTTCTTTGAAAATATGCCACCCTTAAAAATACTCTTTCAATGTAAGACTTACTTCAACATACTCGATTAACTCATATTTGGCCTCTACCAGATACTCGTATTTTCTACTATACATTAACTTATCTTTAGTCAATTTATGACTTTAAAAACAAGACTTTATTTCGATTCGGTAGTTTGGGATTTATTCCAGACACCAAACATAACTTCATGACACTTTTTCTTCCCTATAAATAAAAAAAATCGATACAAACTTTTGCTATTTGTTTTATGTCTTGGTTTATGATCTATATCTATAACTAAAAATAAAATATTCATATGTTTATAGATTTCGGCTACTGCGTCTTAGATTTATCACAATATATCTAGTTTAAATATTCTCTTTGTGCGAAAGAGTTTAAAGGTAGATTTAAATATACTATTTATGCCTCAGAGTATAAAAGAATTTAAAGGTTTAGTCCTGGTATTTTAATATGATGAAAGTAAAAAAAGGTTTGTATAAAATATTTATTTAAACGAATATGTGTATGAACAATATCTGATAATTAGTTTAATATTATACTGAAAAGTCAGTTTAAATAAATTTAAGGGTATTAAGTAAAACCTGAATAATTATATTAATATTTTTTTTAGCTAAATCTTACATTTTTTAGCTAATTCTTACATTTTTTAGCTAATTCTTACATTTTTTAGCTAAAACTTACATTTCCGAAGGTTTAGATAACTTTAGAACACAAGATTACTACATGTTTTCAGACAACATTTAACGATATCGTTAAATGTAAAATAATCGTAAATATGGATAATGGACGTCCCTATGACTATGTACACATTTAACCCATGAAGTGGAGCTAATTAAATATGTACTTTAACATCGGAATAATTAACTCTCTGGAAAAATTAATGTGATACATTTTGAACTCTAGAGCATAAAATTTTGGGATATTTTTAACTAATTTAAAGTATAGTTAGGACCAAAGGGTTTTTATTATACCACACGGTTCTTATTATACTTGTTTTAACTAATTCATAAACGGGACTGTATCATGAATATAGCAATTATCTGCACACCATTATTTAATAAATGTTATCTTCTCAGATTAGTAAATAAAACAGAACTAACGCATTTATAAGTTAACGTAGGTTAATGTACCCCATATTTTCTGTAGTTTTCGTTATAGATGGTATAAGTTTTTCCAAGGGCTTTCCAAAATTAAACAAAAGCCTTCCCAAAGTTTAATAAAAAATCTAACAAAAGTTAAATAAAACTTTCGCCTTAAGACTTGGGTAGGAACATTGATTGTAATACTTAAAACTTACGAATTAAATAGTGGTGTTAAAGTAGCGGTAGAGGACAGCAAATTAGAACCTTTAATTTGGATGTCTTAAGAAATATCGCATATATCGTTATGTTGCCAAGATAGTACTCATTTATATAAACCGGATAAATGCCGGTAAAGTTGCCATTCAAATTTATTTATGTGTAATTTTATTTTAATTTTACCTTGAAATAATTATATCCTTTATATTAAATCAAAATGTACAAAATATTTCAAGAAATATATTATATAATATTAAGAAATATAGAACAAATTTAGCTGAATGAGCCCAATATGCATTTTAAAACCTTTAATTTTTGCTAATGAAAAAATTTCAAATTCGACCTTCAAAACATTGTTAGATAATTTGTATTTCTCTAAACTCATTTTCCTCTAAAATAACTATATAAATATATAACGATGTATGAACCTGTCATAAATACTGATAATTAACTTTTGTTTTAGAGTTTTATAAATACCCATCTTAATATAAAACTTAACATTACATAGGCGGTGGATGCTATTTTGTTTTCGTTTACGCCATATACTCGTACTATCAACGCCATCTAGTGATAAAAGGTTATCAAACTAATAGTATTATATAGTATAGTTTGGCGAGTAAATTATACAATTTGTAAGCGCGTTCGCAAATGCGGTTCGCAAACACAATAATTGAACTTGATAACGTCATAGAGAGCGCAACAAATTAAAACACATTAATTTCTCCATTCTTTTATTAAGTATTAGCTTATTATATTTCATTATAAACACCATGATTAGTTTATATTTTTTTGTCAATATGACGAGAAAATTAAGAATAAAGAAAAAAAAAATTATATATATATATATATATATATATATATATATATACATATATATATATATATATATATATACATATATATATATATATATATATATTGTATATATTTTGAGATAAGATTAATTATTAAAATAGAATGAATACAAATATCTCTTAAATAATTACAATGATGATTCGATGATGAATCGCAAAAATATTCTACCATCGTGACTCTAAAGTCACGAACTAAACAGCAGAATAAGAGAATCGGGGCAATGCCTTCAATGTAAAGTTAATCGAATAAAAAAAGGGATAATTGGAGGTAGCGAGCACATACATACGTGCACATGGACGAAGAATAGTTGCCGCACTATCCCTCGCTGATAGCACTAATTCCGTATTACATCGTATATGGGTGAAGCTATCCCGTCTTTTGGTGTTCCTTTACAATCCTGATAATTCTGGTTCAATCTATAGTTAAGTCTTCAATGTTCATGCTTGTTTTCAAATTTTTTGAGCTTTAGTTTTGCTGATAATTTTTGGGGCCAATTTTTTTTTTATTTTTACATTCGACCGTGCCCAAAATTAAAACCAACGATACATGTGTAGCAGCTATAAATTAAAAAAAAGAGATCGAATTAAACTTTTCTGGTTTCTTCAAGATAAGGACATAAACTACCTTATTATAAGAATCAAAATGAAAATGTTTTAATTATTAAGAAGGTTAAATTTTAATTAAGAAGGCATAAATGTTATACAAAGCCTTAATATTTTGATTTCATGGATTCTCTGGGAGATCTCATGACAAATTTGAGTGTCTTAAATGCAGTTTTATATGTAACAATCATATAATCGTAAATAAAGTATCCCATATCCGTTATTATACCAAAGTCTATGTTGAATAATGCATGCAGGCTTGAAATAATCTTTTTATTTCACGTTTAACACAAAATTTTTTGCGGAAAAAAGTACTTTGGTTCATTTGAATGCGTTTAATTTTGGAAATCAGACTAAAAGATTTCTTCGTTTTATTTTTATCTAAAAAATATATATCCAGAAATTCAAAGCCAATACTTCCAAGTTCTGACTCCAGTAGTTTGTCAATACCCCAATTACACAGTTCGAGAAATGACACTTTTCTTACTTTTTGAAATAGTTAATTTAAAAAAAGAAAACTGAAAAATTAAAATGTACAACACATATATCGTCAAATGCCAAGTTTCAAATTCCTAGCTAAACTAGAAATCCCCAAATAGTATGATTACATAATCCCACAAACCTATCCAAAAACATTTGCAATTCCAAGAAAAATTTATGTAAAAAATTAACTATTTAAATGAAATTAATTTTTTTTTCAGAGATCTTCACAAAATATACCTAGTACATGGGAACAAACTTGGTAATTCAATATTACTATGAATTTCAAAAAATAAAAGGAATAAAGGTGTATATTTATAAGACTCCTTTTTAATATGTTAATATTAAAAAGGAATTTTATGTAAAGGAAATTATATGTTTTCAAAGGGATAAAGAAAAAGGTTAAAGTATAAGTAAAGTTCGTTTATAATGGTTACAATTTTGCCCCGTTTTACTTTAAATAAAATTTAACTCACTGAATATAATACAACTTTAATGAATAACAATCTGCAACCTGTAATCAATATAAAGACTTACATAACAAATTTTAGGAAGAATGTCGTTTTATACCAATAATCCTCTTGTTTAATATTTGTCTCTTATTATTATCTATAAAGAACATTTTCACAAAATAATACACACCAATCAATAAAAAATATATATATATATTTATTATAAATATATTAATACGGCAGACAATGCAAAGTCTATATAATGTAGTGAAATGTGCATTCAATGAATTAGGTAATCCAGTTTATAATTAATTCAATAAAAGAGAACAAATGCAGATTTAAAACGATGATGTCATTAAGCATATAAGTATTTTGGCCGTTATTTATATTCGTTTGTTGTCCGCCTTATTATGTCTTAAATCAAGGTATTCAATTTCAGCAGCGAGGTGGCTACTTTTTGTTAAATAATTCTCTAACATGTTTAAAAGTATAAAAGCAAGGTTAAAAATCGATTCAAAGAGGAACTTATGTCTACACTACGCTTGCAACAAAATATTTCTTTTACTTTTGAGTTGTGTTTTTATGTAAAACCTGCATTATTTCTTTAAAAAACATCGATAAAACTGAAATATATTTGAATGGTTTATAAATATAAATTATTATTATTTGAATGTTTAATAATAAACCGTAAAATAATGTGAAATAAAGCTAAACCTCGAAATTAAAGGAGGAAATTTGTCTAGACCTTTGTTGTAAATTTCTAAACACAAGTTAAAAAGACGTCTTATAAGTCTTTTTAACTTGGGTTTAGAAATTGACAACAAAGGTCTAGACAAATTTCCTCCTTTCATTCCTCTATGCGAGCCACGAGATCAGAGGTCACATGTAACGAAAATAATTTTTTTGAAAACATTTCGTTTCATATACCTCCCATGGCATTTAATGTTTAACAAAACTTGTAGAGCATAAAGGTCTGCGCATTTACTCCTACTAACTTTTTGTATGATTAACGCTTTTCGAGATATAGCGGGAAGAGTGTGAAGTGTGCATTCGTTTATTGGATAACACTATGTAAACTGTTGATTACAAAGCGTTATCCAATAAACGAATACACAGCGTTTAACTGATTGATTACATAGCGTTATCCAATAAAGAAGATACAAAGTGAACTTAACAAAGTTAATCCATGAAAACATATTGTTTTTCTCATTCACAGAGTTGAAAAATTGTTCCTTAGAAATTGTGTCCATAAGCAAAAAATTAATTAAAATTATACAAATTATTTGTAACTTTAACTAACATATTGTGAAGTAATTGTAGGTTATTTAATAAAGTCTGTAGATATATACCATATTTAATTTAGCTATTATTTATATTTTTTTTTGTAATTTTTCCCTCCTTTCGGAGATCAATCCTTTTAAAATGTACTAAAAGATATTAAATTGTTCATTAGGAAACAAAAGCACAGAAGTGATTCTAGATACAATTTTACCCAATTTTTGTTTGTTTTTTTCTTAATAAAATCATTTGTTGCCGACCTATTTAAGGGAAACATGTATTTTTTCTTAATAATTTTGATATAGTTATTAAGATCCATTATTAATTTGTAAATAAAAACAAAGAAATTATTCTAGTGAGTAATACATTATAATAACAAAACTTAATAAAAAATAACACGTGCAAATTAATAACACGTGCCGTGGCATGGAAACATACGCTCTTAACAATTTGTATACTGATGCAATTAAGATATATCTCAGCTTTAGGTCAGTTCATAATTAGCAGCACTCGTACTAAACAAAGTGTTTTATTTGAATTCCGCGACGAAGAACGAAATCGTAAATAATAATCAAAAAATGTTACCGCTTAAAAAAATCATTAAATAATTTACTAATATTTATTTTAGTAATTAAACCATATGATCTGCTCCATGAAAGTATTAATCAGTCTTTGTCAATTTATAATCCATATGAGTAGCCCAATATTAACAAGGTCTCTAAGCCCAATACGCCAGTGAACAGGCATCATGTGTCATTTATAAACGGAGTCGACCGACGCTTTGTAGCTATATTATGTAAGGGTATATAGCCATTTACGTCAATCGAAAGTCGACAGTAGCCACGATAACTTGTGGGGTTACAGGACATGTTGCTACAGTGTATTGTATTTAAATGTGTACGTATATACTTTAGATGTCACATTTCGTGTTATTGTTAGTTAATTTAAAATATGGTTTTCTATTGTCTTCAAACATATTTTTTTTTCAAGATTTTTGATTAATCGAAAAGGGGATCTGATTACAACTTTAATAGTGATAATGGAATAATAATATTGGCGCTTATAATACCAAATCTATGTTAGTATTAAAATTTAAAATATATGATTTTACTTTTCTATAAATATGTGAATCGGAATTATACTTACATAGTTAATAAACAAATTTGTACTATTAAAGCAAGTGTTCTGACATTTATAAAAATTTTAAGAATTGCATATCTCGGAAAATTATAATAAACACAAAAAGCGTTCAATTAAATTTTTTTTATGACAAACATTACTCAAATATATTTGTATTCCAAATATAATTGTATTATACACCTTGATATATAAGACAACAAAACTTTGAAATATATTAGTTTTTTATAATGACGAAATTTCGATGGGGTAGTCACTCCAGTATTTTTTCTTTTACATGGATATGGGTATAATATATAAACTCATTTTTTAAATTGATTCTATATTCTTATAGTAGGTAATAATTTGTTTCACTCCTTTTTATGATTATAATTAAATGAAGGTAAATCAGAAAAAACTTCTACTTATATATTCACATTTCTCAATTTATTTCATACTCTCCTTAATATTTTAAGCCAAATTTACCATAATCATACCAAAATATAACTCTCTAATACGGCAATTTTCCCCTAAGCACCTTGCCTTTGACTTTAATTAAGTGTGAAAAATAATATAATGCAGTGAGCATAAATAAGGAAGTTGTTATTTTTTTAGTTGATTAATGAAACAACTCTTTATTTAGGAGTTGTTATACAATACTTCTTAACTCACTTTTTACGGTACATTAGATAAGATTGCTATTTGGACATAATTTTTAATTTCTTTAACACAATATATAATACTAGGCAACTTTTACACAATATATAATACGAGTACACAATATAAAATAATTTAAAACTATATACAATATAAGGTAACTTTTTGAATCTAGAAAATAAATAGTCACATTAATTTAATTCTTTCGACACAGGTTTTTAATAAATATAGAAATAAAACTCAATATTTGGAACGATAATTTTACCTTAGATAAATATTGATATGTCCTGGTTTTTGACGAAAATTAAATAATTATCGGACGCATATGTTCATTCATGGAACTCTAAAAATTCAATCTGTTTAGGTGCACTAAAATTTCTTAAATGGATCTTTGATTTAGCAGTTTATTCATTCGAGTTGGGTTTGTGTCTGCGTACATTGTAATGACCATAAACGAATAGTCAATAAATCAAGATCAATTGACACTTATGTAATTAGTTTATATAACAGCTTAAAAATGATATTCTTACGAATTTTATTATCCAATTATTAATTCAATTTATTTAATTCATTGCTATATATCACATAGCCAAGAAATATTGGTATTATTCTCACACAATTCCCTCGTAGAAAACCAAGGTTCTAACAAATATAACTTTATTGTCATTAGGCAATTGTTCGCCTACCAATAGGTAGGCGAACAATTGCCTAGCGACAATGAAGTTATACAAACCTAATTAAGGTTTGTGTTATTCCTGTATGGTAAAATTAAGGTGTATTCTATTCGCTTGAGAAATTTATTTTTTAAAACTAACTACAAAATTTTGTAAAGCTCGTGAGAAGCCTTCATTTTGAAAGTATCCCTTAATAAATAGCTGAGTCTCGGCATGTCTTTGTCCTCTTTGCTACATCAGAACGGCTTTTATTATTTTTTGTTGTATACTTAAGCGTTCACAATAAGTATATACCTAGGGACTCGTTTTATATACAATTTTACACAATAGTCTGACTTCCTTCGTACTCCACGATAAGTGACTTCACGAGGAAAGAAAAGTCTGAACTTCCCGAATGTTTTTATTTCAAAGTATGTGAAAATGTAAACACTTTGCTTTCAGACGAACAAAAATTATTTATTCAATGAACTAGTTGTATTTATAAAATTAAATATATTTAGGACCCACTGGTCTCACACTCTATTAGCATTTTTATCGTGTGGACGAATGAATAATACAAGAGATGGCCTCAATTTCTGAAACTTAAGCGCATAATACGTGAAAGATGTGTAAACAATTTTTTTTGTAGTTTTTGATAACAAAGTATGAAAAAGCTCTCTTTCTATCGTAGTTATAGAAATAATACCTATATATTAGAAAAGTCAGCAATTATTTTTTTGCTAATTTTCTATATTTATCAAGTTATCTAAGCTAAGTTTGTCTGTTATTAAGATAACGGCTTACAATCGATCTACATTTATTTTTCATTGATTTTATTTTACTATGGATTTAAAACTTAAACTTTTTGGCATTACATTTATACATTTTAGCAATCCTGCATCTCGAAATTTTCTTTAAAGTAACATGCTACAACTCTACATCTTAAAGCAATAAGAAGCACGCGAAAGACGCTATGAACCTTTTAAACTGCGAAATGTGAAAACCTTTGATTTTTTTATTCTATCGCTCAGAAAGGATGAGAAAATCTCCGCTTTAGGCTCACGGGAATTTCACCTGAATTTTTAATTGGCTCTCATGGTTTTCAAAATGAATTTTTTAACTAAAAAGCATTTTCCACAAATTTGAAGCTCGTCACACGCGCATCCAATCCTTAAGTTTTTAGGTTTTGCTTCCAAAAAAATATAGTTACTAATATCTATTTCAATACAATACTGTATTTAAATATATAAACTCACCATTGACTAAAGTTTCCTAAATCCTTACGAAACATTATACATAATAATATAAAATATTGTATTAATTATTTGATGTTTATTCATATACTAGCTGCGCCCATGTATTTTACCTGCGTAGAATTATCTTCTTTTATTGTAAAAAGTATGAGCGTATTTTTGGACTCTCATATTTGTGCTTTGGATAATACTGTATGTCTTAAACTTATTTTATATTAAAATATTAAAGCAGTAATTGGCTTTACATACTCCACTTACCATGCAAAATTTATGCATATATTGACACTCGCTGGCTTATTGGGAAATATAGAATCCTAGGCGGCATTTTGTCGTGCTCAATGTTGTAGTATGAGATTACATTTTTTTCTTCTAGTTTAGTAAAAGTCAGCTAATTTTTTTTTTAATTTGAAATTTGTATACTTAAGACAAAAGGTATTTTGCACAGAGTATCATTTTCATCGAATATCGGTTCGGTTTTATGTGAGGTCTTGTATAATTCTACAACTAAATACTGCAATACTTGATACTATTCTCTTAAAAAATGCTTTCGTTGACATTAATTTTAAACTTCAATTTTTCTTCTAAACCTTCATGTGTTTTTGATTACAGGGCCATTTCATTTGAGGAAATTGTTATATATGTCGGTCTTGTATGTCGGTGTTATAAGTATTTATGTGATAAATAACAATAAATCATTCTATTATTTTTAATGTTTCACTGAATTATTTTCAATTTTCAAATCAGTTCTTTTAGAATAGAAGACAATATTGCTTGATTATTTTCTTATTTAAATGTAATTATTATTCTTTTTCTTGGTCTTATTGGTTACAATATGATAAGCGACAATAAGCGATACTTATTTATCTGAGTGATTCTAAAAAAACTTTGATTATTCGTTTAATACATAAATATGAATTAAAATGCTGCTTTCAAAAATCTAAAGAAAATTTTAGGTTCAATTGAATAATTAAAATTTTCAAAAGTAAATATTGTACTCTTTCGTAAATAATATAAGAAGACAATGAACAACGACATAGACAAATAAATAAATACAACATACAGTCTTATATAAATAGATAACTAGGTATATAAGACTGTATGTTGTAAATATTCTATAAATATAAAGAGATATAGACCACTGTAATCCCAACATTATAAGTTCTCCGAAATGCACTTGCCTGGTTTTTTATTTGAGAAACGCCCTCATATAAATATAGGATGCAAATACATGAAACACGATAAAATATAAACCACTAAAAGTCATGACATGTGAATAAAATTTCACAAAGAGTATGATTGACCAAACAATTTGTTACACTAAATTGGTCAATAACTATTCATTATCCGTTATTTCTAAGCGCAGAGCAATGCGCAAATTCATAAAAAAACCGGTCCTGCGTACACATTTCGCGATTTACAAAAATCATTTCGATTCAGTCTTAACTCACCTCTAACTCGATATTTATTTAGTTATCAGAGTTATACTGACCGAGAAATGATAAAAACCTTAAAAAAAATCTAGTTGGCTTGGAGATTTCAATTTTGTTGTAACTAGTATTTTGTATATACATAAAGCAAACATTTTAAAATTGGTCAAGGGTAAATTAAAACGGTCATTTCACAAATTTATTATTACATTTTTGTTATCTAAAGCTTTTTAGTGCATTTTTGTTACCTAAAGCTTTTTATTTTATTATTGCATTTTTGTTACCTAAAGCTTTACAAATTTATTATTGCATTTTTGTTACCGAAAGCTTGTTTAGTAACGCTGAAAAATGAAACTGCCCTAATAATTTTGTAAAATGATAAACGATTGCAACCATTTTATAAATTCGGTTACAATATAAATAATTTTTATTTTAAATTTAATTGTTTAGTAAATAGCGAGAGTTAAACTTCAAAAGTTCTATAAATAATTTTCTGATATATTACTTTATGTATCAAATTTGCTAACGGAAAATTAAGTTTCAAACAAAACCTGTTTAAAAGACTACACACGGTAACTTGATATTATTTGCACCATACAGTAAACAAATTACGGACATTACAAGTTTCAGGGAGTATCCCGCATCAAGTTTAAACGGAGCTTTTGGAGTCTTTGTTCCCATAATAGGCAGGGTCGCCCTTTACGGCAAATTAACGATCGTAAGTAACCATGGCAACTTTCTTGGTTATTAGGTAATTATATTACAGCCTTGGAAGGATTTTTTTTACAAGATTTGCATAAAGATATTTAGATAATTAAACCACTAGTAATGCTTAAATTTTCAAGCGTAATACACATTTGGTGGGACATTCGTGTGACTTACTACGTGATTAATAATTTTTAATTAAATAAAATATTATAACATTTATTGCAATATACCTGTTCAGTGATAATGTAGTTTATTTTATTACGTTTAGGTATTAATTATGTTTTGTTAAAATCATTGAAGAAACAGCTAGAACCTAATTTGAAATAGAAATTTCTACACCTAATCAAACCACACTGCGGAAGGACGGGTCAATATATGTCGTATAAAAATTTTGATAAAAATATTTTTTTTAAACTAACGTATAAATAAATACAAATTTTACAACGATCCATAAACGATAATCAGCCATATTTTAAATCCGTGTTAACGTGTTTTACATTATAAAAAGTGAGATGCAAAAATAAATGTTTAGGGTGAGAGGGTCCAAATAGTGAACACTGAAGGAGAGTTAGAGATTAGTGAGGGTTATGAAATTCTTATAGGTATCAAATAGGGTACCTAAGTAAAGCAAATAAAAAACGTTCAGCATAATCGTACTAAATCAATGTTTATATTTCTCGTTGTATTTATTCGCGATAACCGTTCATTTAAGAAAAAGAACGAATGTAGCGAATAAAAAGAAAGAAAATAGAAAAATTACAATTTTTTTTCCTAATGAATAATAATTGACACTGAATAAAATTCATATTATTATTATAATTATAAGTATATAAATTTATAAAAGTATTTTACTGTTAAAAATTATTGATATATCGTCAAAAATCTCTTAAACTTAAGAATGCCATGGTATTTTTTCAAATTCTATTTTCACTTTTGACGCTGAATTCTCTCAAATGCGGCATAAGTTTTAACCGACTTCAAAAAAAGGAGGAGGTTCTCAGTCTGCCGGAATATTTTTTATGTATGTTCAGCCATAATTTTTTACCAAGGTTACCTATTTTACTAATTCTTTTTTAATTTAAAAGAAGCTTCTATAAGTATTATTCCACATAAATATGATGATGATGTGATAATGGGGTCCGAAAATAAACAATGAAACTCCTTAACGAATGACAGTAAATTAACTATGATGAGAGATATTGATTACGGGTAGTTGCTACTTTGCAAAATAACTACACCACCGACCATGTCAGAGTCTGATTATAGATTCTGGCAATGAACAATAGAACTTCTTATTGGATGGTAGCAAATCAAAAATAATTAAAGATATTTGCTGCTGGATTTTTTAATCGGGAGTTCTTGGAAGTTAAGTTATGAATCAACAACGATCAATCCATTTCCAGGAAAAAGTTCGTTTAAATAATTTCTTAAGTTCAAAGCACAGTGATAGATTGTGCTGTGGGTTTGAAATATTATTTCTCTGCATGTTTACAAATCTACGTCACCCAGAAGCGCCGTTAGATTGTGTATTAAATAATCTAAGCGAGACTTCCCTTTTAAGCGATTTTCTATTGTGTGAATGGCGGCAATTAGCTGCTCATTGTGCTTAACTAGAGATTGATACTAAATTATTCTTGGAAATTATATTCGTTCATAATGTTTACATGTTCATTCTCCTAGGAATGGTAATTATGAATGTTTCATCATTTGTTCTAAAACGAGAATTTTCATTTTCTTTCTGCTTTCTTAATATTTTCCTACAAAATAATTTTCTTCTGTCACAATCTTCAGTATTAAATTGATGAACTTTAGTAATTAGATACTGATAGTACCATTCCTCCCGAAGAATGCAACTTATCTCAGATTCGGCGTTCTATTATTCTTATACTTTTTTACGGGTCTCTTTAAATTTCCTGGATAACTTAATCAGCCACAACTGGGTATCTCATTGTAGGTGGATAGCCAGACCTGGTCCATAATATATGACTGTGCATGGAGTTATTACTAATTCTTAAAACCATATGGGGGTCATCTAACCGCTCATGTTGAGGTTCATATCTACGATGTTAAGGTTCCCTGTACAATTTTGCTGCTTTCAAGGCATTCTCTCTCTTTAATTTCCCTCTCTAATTTTAATTACAGTGCTTTTCTGTATTCCTTTTGGTACAAATGCCACGACGATTCACTCTTTCCGGGAAAATCGAAATAATTTTCTGTTCCAAGTAGCAATATCAATATAATGAGCAGTGTAAAAGTCTTTTAATTTTTCCTAAAACATGAGTTCTCAGCATGTAATAAAACTAATCAACATTATTCGTCCCGGGAAAAATAAAAAAATTAATGAAGACTATAAACCATAAAACGAATGTAGTTTAGCATTAAGCGCAAAAGTAGACAGATGACTGATGAGACTATCCCTGTCTTCCTCCTCTACTTGTTTACTCAACTCTTTTATTTTTATGGAACTTGCCGAAAAATCCCTGTCTCCAACCAATACTTGTTTTATCTTATTTTTTATATTCATGACACTTGCTAAATAACCCCATATCTGTTTAACACATATTTAATCTTTGATTGCATTCTTATTACACTTGTTGAGAAGTCCTCTACCACTTATTTCATATTTTGTTGTGTCTTTACGATATTTGTTAGACAATTCCCGTCTCAATATAAGATTCGCTTAACCTTTTGTTAATTTTTTTTATACTTGTTGGGCTACTTCGACCAGCATAAGCAGTAATATTCTCAAAGGAAGAGTTAGATAATATTAGTACTCTTTATAATGAATACGCTTAAATTACAACATTTTCTTCACTATTTGTACTGATTTGATTTTACAAAGATGAGTATTCACAAAAATTCAAATTACTCACATATTACAGTTAGGACCCATTTTGACTCAATAGAATTAGCCCGGTTATATTTTTCAATCAAATTACTAATAAAACTAAAATGTGTTGAAGTGTGTGGTGCAAAAATGTTTGTTGGCTTTCTTTTTAAAATGGCATCAAAAATTAAAATCGATATCTGATGATTCATCTTATTTTTCTGCATTTTTGGGAGCACGTTATGCTGTATTTAAGTAAAAATTATCTTCCCGATAGGTGAATTGGTCAACTAGTTAAAACAATCTTTCATTATTCACGTCACAAAGAAAATAATTGTCTTTTCTAATAATAAATGTATTTTTTAAGAAAATAAATTATCCATGAGTTAAACAAAAAAAATTTATAATTTTTTTTTATTTTGTGGGTTATCAATTTATATTGTTTTCTATAAAAAGTCGTAAAACATACATAAGAGTGCAAATGTAATTTCGCTTGACAATGTTTCAATAAGAATTATTATATACCACAACTCTTTTTTCTTTCAGCTTCAGTCAATAGTGTCGACCTTATTACCGCATAAATGTCAAGGAACATCTTGCCCTTACAATGATCCACTTTTCCTTTTCCCTTTTAAGTGAGATCCTTACCCAAAATTTATTCGGGAGCTTTTGCTTCCTAAAAATATACATAAGAGCAAATATGCTGATTAGAGCGAAATCGTGCACGGGCCGAAATCCAATACTTTGTCCTTTTAGTCCTCCGAATAGTATATGTGTGAATCGACACATATTTCATTTTCGAACGGAAAACGCTCGTCTGCTGTAGTGTTTTATTATATGAATCAACAATAATTTTGAGCATGGAGCATTAGTATTTTGTTGCATATAATCGAAATAATTATTTTAATTGTTACTAAATATGTCAGTCAAATATTTTCACTCCTTTAATATTTTTCTACTGATGTGTAAAACCAAACTTTCAAGTATGAACCATCAAAATAGATGTTGGAATGGTCGTAAAATAAGATTCTGCACTAGTTTATAAATTGTTTATCTAAGTTAACAGTAATAATTAGATGAAAAGTCCTAATCGAAAATTAATATCTAAGATTATGTCAAATTTTTCAAATCCTCGATATTGTTATTAACCTTTTAGCTTTGTATCCTAATACTAGCTTAACATGTGATTAAAATACTTGATATTTCGAATGCGGCTTGAAAATGAATGAGTACTGAGTAAAGAATTAAATAGATACAGGTTGGTCCAAAAGTCGGTTAACGTTTCATACGATGATAAAAAAAATTAGTTCTATGAAAGAAAAAATGTTTATTTCTTCTGAAAGTACACGATTTAGGATTTTATTTCTTAAAAATCATATTGACCATATGCAATCCTTAATTTTTTTGACACTGCTGCAACCTGGAGCAGAAATTATCAATGACCGACTGTCAAGTGTTCTGGAAAACGTTTTGCATTTCCTCGCAAATATGAGCTTTTAATTCCTCAAGAGTCGCTGGATTTCTGTTAAAGACTTTACTTTTACGGTATCTCCAAAGGAAAAAATTCATTGGGGATAAGTCCGGGCTACGAGGTTGCCAGTTAATGTCTTTTGGATATAAATTTTTAACCGAAAATTTTGCGAACTGCAATTAAAGAGTAGTTGGAAGTGTGGTTGTGGAATGTTGCACCATCTTGCTGAAACCACGATCGTTAATTGAAACCATCAAAATCCTGAAGCGCTGGAGCAAAAAAAGGTCTGTAGTATTACAATTTACCGCTCTGTATCCACTGTAACAGCGTTTCCTCTTTGATGTTCAAAAAAATATGGACCAATAATACCTCTTGCTGATAAAGTTGCCCCTACAGTAACCTTGGGCGAATGCAAGGGTTTTTGATGCTTAAATTTTGGATTAGCATCACTCCAATATCTGCAGTTTTTTCTGTTTATATGTCCATTTTAGTGAAAGTGGCCTTCTTCTGAAAAAAAATGTTGTTAAAGCTGGTGAACCCCTAGAGCATTTCGTTAGCAAACTGAAACCTGTGAGCATAATCTTGAGACTCAACAACCATTTAGATTTTGTACGGATGCAAATATAAATCCATGTGTAGATTGCGGTTTAAAGATGATTTGGATACGTTTAAGACGCTAGACCACTTTCGAGTAGAGAGTCCAGGTTGTTCACGAAGAGACGCTCTAACACGCTTTATGTTTTTGGGATCCCGTAATGTTCTAGGTCGACCAGATAGTGGGTTATCTATTATTGAATCAGTTTGTTTAAAGTTCTGGACCCATTGTTTAATCAATTGTATCGATGGAGCTTTATTTTTATGCCGTATATTTCAATGATAGCAAAATTTTCTTTGCGCTGGAGTCGAAGAATCGTTGTTTCGAGAGTACTCGCGTACGCAGAACGCGCAACGCGCGAAAATTCCCATCGGCCGCTCTAACATTCCGTATCTCGCTCGCCCCACTTCTCCCTCGCTGCTCGACGCAGCTACCGATTCAAATGACTTTTGGACAAACTGTACCTTTACAATTATATCGAAAAAATTTACTCCTGCTTTGCATATATATATATATATATATATATATATATATATATACATATATATATATATATATATATATATATATACACATATATATATATATATATATATATATATATATATATATATATAAATATATATCCATGTTCCATATCCAAAGAATGATTACAATTAACTCTGAAAAATTTCAATGATATGCTAATAATTGTGGAAACTCAGACGGTGGACAAACAGACGCTAAGAATTATTCATGACAAAGTTCTATGCACTAGTAATTCAAAAATACCATTAAATATACTAATAATATTTGAAATATACGTAATTCTCCGGCGATAAACGGTTATCAGAAATTTCTCAAAATTATGATTATTTCGTCAGTATGTCATTTATTTTTGTAGCCCGTATTTCGGTCTTGTATAATAAATTAACCACAATGAGTGACTCGTAAAATTACAAATGAAATCATTTAAAATCTGAATTCCGCTATTTTGATAGGGTGCTTTAATTTCAATATTAGACAAAATTGTATCTTATACCAGTGACCAACACTTACAAATAATATTTTAGCCTAAAATATTTCAATTCTCATTTACACTAATATTTTTGTTTAAATTTTATGTAAACGTTAAAATTCGAAACTCGTTCAATATTAATTATACCCAGAATTGCAAATAGTTAATGTACTAGTAGTAATGTTTAATTATACATCGCTTAAATTAATGTTCTTATGAAAGTTAATGTGCCATATTGTTCAGATAGGTCCATGACCATTTTGAATTTATAACAGGGTCAGAGATGATTAGGAGTTAATAAAATATAATTGTAATATTATTATTCAAACTAACATAATAAGGGAGTAAATTTTATGAGTATTTTATTTCTACATAATCTTCAAGACTCTACAATTTACTTCAAAAACTATTTCACTAATGAATAGATAATGCAATTCCAAAATAGGCTACATTTTATCAGATAAGATATAAGTATTGAAACGATAAAAGTAAATGAAAAATTCCTAATATTTCTCACGACGATTCTTCTAATACACCGCACAGTGAATTAAAGTTTGTACATATACTTTTAAAAACATCTTGTGTAAAAAAGTAAAATCTAGAATCATTATTCTAAATGCAAGTGAAGTTTTTAGTGAAAAAATCAAGGAAAGTGAAAGAAACGGCTTTTTGTCCGATTTTTTTAAGCGTGAGGTGTTTAAAACTCAGCTGTCCTTGGTGTAAACTAAAATAATTCACCAGGTATGTTACCCAACAACTTACTTTTTGCTTGCCTTTTTTTAACTTGTCCCAATTTGTACACTAGATTCAGTTATAATCTACGCCCGTTAGATACGCCTGACCAGAGTTTTGTCTGATCGACAGTCCTTGCCAAAATAAATTTTCCGCCTATATCTATGATTTCGATAGACACAACATTCACTTTCAATTGGTAGCAGTTTCCAGTAAAAAATATAATTGGCTTTCACAATAAATAACTCTTTGAAAAAACCAATACATTTTGTTCCCACGAAATGAATTTTTAGAAAATTTAAACGGAATATGCTAATAAGGAATAAGTAAGGTATGTTCTAAACACAATGCCAAAAATATTTGGGATAAAATCGTTACACATTTATTTTCTATTTTGAATGCAAAAGAAATATTTTGGATCTTATTGCTTCAAAGTCTATATGAAATGAATATTGTTGGAGTCAAAGAGAATCAAAATATTTGATAGAAATTTATAATGCTAGATTTTGCAAAACCGCTCCAGGTATCGATAAACAATGCGTGAAAAAATGTTATTAAATAACGACTGCGAAAAGAAGAAGATTTAAAACAATGTAAGTCTAGCGACTATTACCAAAAAATAGATACTCTTTACAAGTTGCCTCTCTTTGTAATATATTTAAGTAATCATAAGAGTTATTTATGAGTTAGCTCCGAATTTACTGTAGTAGGTGCCTATGGTAATGTCTGGAAATGCACTTAAGTACATGCTGCTGAGCTGCATAAGTTGAACCAAGAAGTGCTCCATCAATGAAAGCATTCCAACGTCCACGATAATATTTATATCGTTCGAAACTACTACCTAGTTCTCCGTTCTCTCTCTTTCTTTTTCTTAAACTTCTTTTCTTCCTCCCTTTCTCTAAATGATTAGATTTAAATACAATTAATTCACATATTTATAAAAGAATTGGAGAAATTAAAAATGAGTAAACTTTTAAAAGATAACGAAGAACAAAAAAATCGTAAATTAAATAATCGTATAGTTAATACGAAAGTAGTTTTGCAATATTATAACTCTAAAAAGAACGACTGGCTGATTTAATCAAATTTCAAGGCGATTATAGTAATTACTTTAATTATTATTCGATAATGATTAGGAGGTTTTATACCTCACAAAGAAAAATAGGAAACCTTTATGAGGACACTCAAGTGTTCATCTTCCTTTGGGAAAAATTAATTTTTCTCTGAAATTATGTGATATAAAAATTTAAAATTCGGCAAGGCAGCAAAGTATTTTACCTTTTGCAGGTTATTTTAAACATTAACACTCAATAATTTTAATATAGAAATTATAGAAGAGAAAAACTAAATAATACATTTTTTCACTTTAGTATACCATGTAATGTTAGAAAAAGAACGTTACAAGGATTACAAACATATTTTGTAATGTATTTTATTTAAGATAGTTCTAGAGATATTGCTAAATCTGTCCATATCATTTTTATAGAAAACGGCTTAATTTGTGTTCTTTCAATTTGGTAAAACGGCGACGAATAGAAAACCGCATGTATTTAAATATTTTTATCATATAAAATTATTTGCCTAAATATTTAAAAATGCTTAATTCTAGGAGAAGTTCATATAGGATATGAAATGAAAAAGCACTACATATACGGATTACAAAATACTTTTTTTATATAATGAAAGATAGTTCCAGAGATGTTATTTAAATCTCTACGAAGATATACCCCTTCCCCTTCGAATCCACTAAAGTAATAACTGTAAAAAATAGCGTCGCTCAATTTTACTTAAAGTTTACCACAAAACTGTTACAGTTATTATAAATATGCAGTTATTATAAAAATAATGTTCAAATTTACTTAAAGTTTACCACAAAACGGTTACAGTTATTTTAATTTCAACATTTATGAAACTCTTAATATTACGCATGTAAAATATATAGTGAACAATATACTTATTTTATAAATATTTATAAAACTAATGTAAATATTTAATTCAACAGAATTACCATGCATCCTTAAATGTTATTATACACACGATGTTTTTTATATGCAGTGCGAGTAAGTAGATTACTTAGTGTATGTTACACTCGTATTTAACAGATTTTATTGGGATAAACTTTTACAAATTTAATCTCGAATAATATTGCTTTGCAATGAATGCTTTACTCTTCTTTCAATGCATGTTTTCTTTATTTGTATAAGTACGTAAAAAATTAAAATAAGTTCAATTTCCTCAATATATAGAAAAAGTCTCCATCATTTTTTTTTAAATATCTGTTAGGAAAATAGGTACTGAATATCGAATAAAGTTTCCTGATATATTTTATCATTAATATGTGCATTTGTCGATAGGTGTATCAAATCGAAAAAAATAAGACAAAAACGCAGCACAACAAACTAAGTTTCTGAATTCATAATATTCTTAATCAAAGGGCCTAAATATTTCAGTTACAAATATTATGATATGTATGATTTTCATTTATAAAGAGCGTTAATATTATGTATTCATAGAGACGTACAAATACACAATACATATAAATATATTTATCCATTATTTATAGAATAAATCTAAGCTGTTATTCGTTTGTTATTCGGTTTTCAAATCATCTCCTAACACATTTATGTTACTGTTAAATATTTTGTAAAAAAATCCGCAGAAAGTTTACCAAAAAAAAAACCGTTAAATTTTAATGGAAAATATATTCATATTCATTCATAGAACATGTTTTGTTTCACTCGAGATGACCTAAGCTTACTTCTAATAACTAAATACGAAGTGTAAAATTTGTACTAAGAGATCTCAATTTCTATAAATTAAATATTAAAAACTGACCCGTTTCATATCAGGACACGCAGAAAGTCGAGTTCGTTAGTTGCGTTTAATTCTTGAAAAATAAATGTGGATGTAAGTTAATCGAATTTATTTTATTTGAAGTTTCTAATCAAATGCAGGATTCCAATATTTTAAAAGATTTTACAAAAATATCAATAAAATAATAGAAAGTGGGTAATACCATATTGTTCGTCAATTAGAAGCTTAATATTTCACAAACAGAGCTTACAAATGAAAAACAGAAAATATTAACTAAATTTCATTTGATGGGATGTCGCTATATTAATCGATATTTCTATACGAAGTACTTATCTTACAAAATTCTTGATCATCGCCTTAAAACTATAAGAAGTGTAAGGCTAAGACAGACGGACCGATGAATGTAAGAATGGTGATATCGAAGTATGTAAATTATTTGTTCCCATACGGAACTCTAAAAAAGAGTTCAAACTTATCGTATTTAAATCGATGTCCGAAATATCATAATTCAATTACCTGAATAAAAATCAGCTGTCATGTTCTGGCCTTCGTCTTATAGTTTAATTAAATATTTGTATTTGGAATAAAATATTATATTTTATATAACACTTTTAAATTTAATTAATTATAATTTGATCAAATCAAGCAATAAGTTCACTTTACTTACTCGTGTATAATATAACCTATAAATAAATAAATCATATTTCAAATAGTTTTTTCTCTTGCTATGGCTGTTTGCATAGTGCGGCAATAATATTTTATGGGTCGTTATCTAGAATGTTTTGACATTAATACGTGTATGCCAAAATTGGCGAAACTTTACTCTATTTATTATATTTTACCTCTCATTTTGTTATCTAAAAATAAAACAAAACAAAATCATCGGTCAAAATTTATATTATCTGATACTAGTCCAAGATTCTAGTACAAGCACTATTAAATAACGTACGAATATTCGTCTTTGTTTTTGTATAATTTCGAAAGAAGAAAACTCAGATGTGTACCCGCCCTTATTTCACGAAACTATAATGCTACGAACAAGAGGAAAGGTAATTAATCTTATTTTTGCCGCAAATATAGATCCCAAATGCCTAATTTCACATCATCAAGTTAAAATTATCATCCGGGTAGAGCCTAATGCGGTCCTTAAAGTCACTATAATTATCAAATGCCGACCCTGACTCCGGCCCTATCCCTATTGCTTAATTAATTAATATAGGAAAGTTGTTTACGTAGGTTGGCTGTAGCAATGGAAATGTATAATGTATTAAAAGGTAAAGGGAAGGTTGGATAGTCAGTGCAAATGTCTATTATTTATTTATCGTCTGCTTGACTTTTGTCAATTTGGTACTGGTTGTGTAAAGCAGAGGAAATTGGTTCGATAATTACAAAGTAACTACAGGGAAAATTAGATTGGTTTTATTCAAATTGTAAAATTTTGTATGTAGTCGTAACAGTATTTTTTATCCCTTTATTATTGTTTTATTTATGAATAAGTTCATAAAAAAAGTCATCCAAATTATTTTAATATTTAATTAGGCATTCGACCACTCTACTTAAAAATAGTTCAGTATAAGCACTGTTTGCAAGATAGAATATTAGTACTTTAGAATTCATTCATATAAATGGTGTTTATATGTCATGATAAAGGTATACAATCTAAATCCCACGGAATACATTCGTACTCTATTTTGAACAAGTACAGTGTTCAGAATTTATTTCAATAAAAAGAATTATTAATTTCCCAAAAATGTGGGAAAATAATAAAAAGGACATGGCGCATATTGATAGGTATATGCGTAGTGTGAATAAAATATTGATTCAGTCGTACTGTTTGATTTTTATGCTATATTTAACACAAATTCCGAAAACCGGGAGTGCTGTTTTGAAGTATTAATTTTAGTCAGTTTTATATGTATGTATTTTAATCCACACATATCGATTCACTTTATCAAATTTTTTGCTACAAAATTTTACAATTATTTGAATTAAATGGCCCAATAGAAAATTATATGCAATATTATTAAGAATTCTTTGAAGAAAATGAGTTTCATTTATTTTTTCCAAAACTTCTGCTGATTGTTTTCAGCTGACAGACATTTTAATCCAATCCCTAATAGATACAAATTTATTACTTCAGTCTTATATTGCAATTTGAAATTAAAGAAAAATATTTTGGATAAAATTTCAACAATATTACGACACAAATTTTAAAAAAAATATAAACATGTCGATCTGAACAACTATCATGCTATTTCAAAGTTTTCTAATAACAGACGTAACACGAAAATTGTGTAAAGAAAATACTAAGTTTTTTGTATTACTAAATTTAAATTAGGTAATAAATTATCATTAATATTCCGTAATAACGGTCCACAAGAAGCTAAAATTTTCTAAAATTAAGCTCTATCCATTCAACTCTATTAAATGTGCATAATAAAATTACATTTTATTGCCGTAAGTTTACTCAGATCAAAAAATGTGCACACGAAGCTAAAAAAGTTAATTAGAGAAACTTTAAATTCAGTTGAAAGAGTAGATCCAAACATCGAGCGTCATTTAAATAATATTTTTTATTACTTTTCTATGGCTAGCAAAATCTATGCCCATATATGTCACTTTCTTTCGATAAATAAATCTGGGCATAAATTATAAAGAACAATTTTTTAAACTAAAAATAATTGAATGAAAATACTAACCTCACTTCAAGAAAAATATTGATTATTTTAAATGTACAGTTGAAATTCTCAAGAGCATTTTACTGTTGGACACTTTTTTCTCATTTTACTATTTGTGTCAAAGAAAAAAAAATATTTAAGGTTACTTAGGCGTTATCGAAGTTGGTGCAGATTCATTCTAAACCGATTTTAGTTATTTTGGGAGCTAAAGTATTTTGTTAATATTTTAATAAAATACTGTTGTATTAAACTTTGCATTATTTCGAATTATGAGAAACTTCCAACCCCATCGTAAACATGTAATTATTTTTGCTCTTATAGAGGCAAACCCAAATTTTTCCAAATTTTTTTGATTATGGGACCTTAATATTTTATTACGCTGGTTTAAGAAAACAGTTTAATTTCAAATTCGCTACTCTATGTACGAAGGTTAATCCATATAAAACATTTATTTGACCAGTCATCTTTTATTTTTTTAGCACTAGACTCGTACAGAAGCTAATAAAGGTGATGTTTTATTGTTCATTTTCAAAAATTAGCAAGAAAAATATTTCTGGAAATAAAATAAAGAAAAGGAGGAGAAAAATAATCAATACGGACAACTTGATATAGTATTAGTTAGTAAATCTTAATAAACAATAATCATACCGAAAATAGAATACTTTTTACATACAACAAGTGAGATTTCGTAGCGCTATTTGTACAGTTGATAGTCATATCGAGATAGTATAGTAATTAACAGAAAAATGGGAAAATCCCGACATATGTCTTTCGTTGAATAACAAAACTAATTTGACTTTTTAGAACATGAATCGCTATGGAAATCTTTAACAGCAGCACGTGTCCACTATCACAAATATTCACTTTACTTAGAAAAGTAGAATTAAGCTTGAGTATATAGGGAATTTTGTAAACATTATAAGATGAACATCAGGCAAGGAAATCAACTACATTAAAAAATATTGCACCAAATTATGAATAATTTCATATAGAATAATAAAGGAATAGTCACGATCGGAACAAAATAATTCGCTAATTTTATAAGAACCGTCATTATCTAACACTTGTCACCAACGTGTAGTCAGAGCTAATGGTCCGTCCTTGTAGAAATCTTTGGACCTCTGACTGAAAAACCGGTAAAGTTAAAATTTTATATGACTTCAAATTTTCTATCGAGTAAAGTATTAAACAGACACCGAGACAGATGGCAATGAGATGGCGAAAGACGTGGAGAGGGCGGTGGGTGAAGTAGCATACTCCATCCAAGTAGATGTAGTTTTACACGCCTTATGTTGGCTACGTGGGGTCGAGCATTGACATGTAAAAAATAAACTTTGCTTTGATTTGAAGGAAGATTAGTGGAGACTTTTCTCAATTGTTCACAGTAAATCTTAGCTTTAATTTTTCTGTGAATTTGAAGAGTTCCGAATTAATAACTCAATGAATACTTCTATTTTTTCCCCACCATGCATTCTTAAGTACCTTTTGTCCAATATTACATTTTGGTCTAGATACACCTTTTTCTCCAGCTACTAGCTACTAGAGTTTACGCTAAAAATTAATATAAGCCACACACTTTTCATCTCCTTTATGGGAACTCAGTAACTCCAAGCCCACATTAGTTCTCCTCTGTAGTTTGAATGTATGTAGTAGCCAAACGAAATATTTCCATTTCTTTCTCAAAGCATGAAGCATTAAAATAGCTCTGAAAAAGGATGCGAACTTAATCTGAAATAGTTTTCAAAAAATTAAGTTGCCTAATCAATAATTCATTAGCTTATGGACTTCGGTATCCAAAAGCGTAATCAAGGGCGAATAGAGTTCACACCGATGAATGCCGAAAGATCTGCAAAATGAGTTAGTGGAAAACGAAATAAGTGATAGTCAGGTGAAGATTAGTCCGGAATATGCGAAGAATGTACACGAAATAACCAATTTAAATTCGGAAAATTTTCACAGGTGGTCGGTGTCAGATACGCTCAAGCGTTATTCTGTAAACGGTACATAATTTCATGTTTCAAGATTCGTTACAATCTCGTCAAATATGATTTAATAAAGATCAGCGTTGATTACCGTCTCAATTGTAGGAGTTTTCCCTTAAATTTTCTTGAATATATTTAACGTAATTATCGGTATTTTTGTTTTTTATTTGACTGCTAGTATTCTCCAACGTTTATTCTATGGTTTACGTACAGAACCTACTTTATTTAAATTAAGTTATAATTATACATACTTCGGTGTGGACACATAAGAGTGTGGACGTATAAGCTTCCTATAAACGCTATATCTGTTATTACATTTTATTAAATGTTTGCTTAATATTATCAAAGACACGTGCGATTTGCATTAAACAAGTAGAGGGTTCCGAATACAAATTTCTAATGACGTAAAAACATGTTCACTTGACGCAATTGCTAAATTAAACTTTGTCTCATAAATTTATTAACGATGTTCGTATAAGTTTTATGGTGAGATCATAATTTTCGATCTGTAACATAATTAGCTTTATGTAGGATCATATTTGTTGAAATTATTGCCGTTATTAATTAGAAGACTTGATCTTTTATGGTTGTATTCTGTCAGTGATACTGTAATTGGTACATTGTCATATTTCATATGTAAATGTGTACCGCAATTAACGCGGTTTTGAACATCGATAATATAAATTAATTACTAAGTAACTTATACTCCTCTATACTCTTTTCGAATGTAATCACAATTTTCTAGTAATTATAGATGAAACATGTGGGAAAACCACATTTTTATGTTAAATGTACAAAATTTTCCTTTCAATTGATACAGCATCGTTCCGTTAAGAAGTTTCAATATATCTTAAAAACAACATTCTAAGATTATGAAGAATATGTATTCTAAAATTATCAATTATTATTTAATATGCACAACAGTATAATCGTATATGCGTAGATTCTTCTAAAATTGTTTTTAATGCTGAAATTTTTATTATTGCAGAGGAATATCGCAAATATTTGCCAAGAAAGTAGAGTATTCGTGAGAAGCAGCGCTGAAGTAGTTTTTTTTTTAAATTTGTCATTTAATTAGTACAATCAATATTTATTAAAAGAAGTTCAATTATTATATTTATTAACCTAAATATGCTAACCTAATATAACTAGTTTATGTTAAAAAATAGTAAAATTAAAAAACTTTGAAGTTTTAAATAACAATATGATTATTATGCGTAATAAATTATTTTTCCCTGCACATAAAAATTAAACGATATGTTGACATATAAGTAAAAAGAGCATATCTAATATTTCAAATATTTTCTTCACATTTGAAATTAAGTAGAAAATGAATATATATATATATATATATGGATACCAGAATTTTGCGGGAATAAAACTAAAATTTATAAAACTATTTAAATATATAAATATTCACACTATTAAATAACTTTTCTAACAAATTATCGTTAATTTTATGAGAAAATATTAATTACTTGTTTTTCTATAATTACGTTAATTTTAAAAAAGCATAAATTTCATTCAAAATAACTATGTGAAGATATGCGGTGCTATGTCTACATTATCTGTATAAAAACTATAATAAATTTTCACGAAAAATATACAATTTACTTCAAATTAAAGAAATAGTTAAAGGAAATGGGATAATAAAGAGTTTAAAAATAACCCACGTAGCTAGGTAATGCCTCGAGTCAACATTTCGCAACCAAGAGAAAAATATCTCATCCAATTTAAAATGCGGAAATGGTAGAATATAAGTTTTTCTCTATTCCATTTTATGGAAAAAACCGTAAATCACTACAGCAATTGTACTGTAACCTGTGTGTTTTGGAATCCGTGTCATATAATATTAGTCAGATTTCGGCAGCGACGGAGCCACGCCCTCCACTTTTGATTTCGCTTTGTTCCCGGTTTAGAACATGACGGCGTCTTGTGTTAATGAAATATTAGTGCATATTAATGATACACCTATTTTTAAAACAATGCAATAAACATAATGAACATTAACAATTTAATTTTTAGTGATGGAGTTGGCTTCAACAATTCTTAAATATCTCAACTGTCTACACCACATTCACACACTTTTATTAAATTAAGATTACAGAAGTAAAGGACCATCGATGTGTCCTTTAATTTATTACCTTATGCCAAAGTCCATAAGGTAATAAATTAAAGGTCAGATAGCTTAATGTTTTATAAAATAAATGACTACAAAACTGCGGTAACTCCGAGTAATAAAAATTGAAATAATTGGCAATATTGCACGGTTTATAACTCGACATTTCCAATGTATGTCCCAAAAAATTTAAAATAAAAAAAACTATTTAATACGAGTAGAACTCGCATTGGAAAAGTACCGTTCACAGAGCCAATAAAATTTTTAACATTTAAGGATACACAGTATTACATACTAATATTATAAGTATGTGATACTGTGTATCGTTAAATGTTTAAAATTTTGCTGATAGAAGCGAAAAAATCATAATGAAAAGAAGTGGAAATACTTACTAATGTGGGAAAACGGGTGTAATATTGGCTATTAAATATTACCACATCAGAAGTATAGGTAAATTTTCAGGCACGATGATACGGATTCTCCAAAAAGAATTACTTCAATCAGAAAGATAGGCATGTCTCCCACCTGATGAGTGCAGAGTATTAAAAAGGGCTTCATGATCGTAGTTTTAATATCTTTGGAGCAAACTGACCTTCAACAGAACAACGTGAAAAAAGTTAAATGAGACAACCTTGGCCTATATTTGGCTCTCCGCTATTATTACTGCTAAGAATATAACATTTCATCTGATAAGCAATTAACAATAGTGCCAAGTAATTGAATTGCTGTTATTTTGTATTGTATTCTCTTCAAGTAATCATTCCTTATTATTATTTTCTTATAAACGCTAGATTTAAGCTGAAATTTTCTAGTTATTTCAACGTCAGAAATTACATTTGCTTTGGCAAGGTCAAACTACCTACAATTCTATTTTACACCAATTCCTATCCTTTTATTCTATTGCCAGCTCTATTTAACAAAATATTTTCCACTCGTCCATGCGTAAAAATATACGGCATGTAATAAAAATAGGTTATTTGTACATTAGATTTCAAAACGCATGAATTACGTGATGAAAACGCCTATCTAATACGCATTTGCATTACAAATAACATGGCTTACCTTTTACGTAAAAAGATGTTTACAAAATTTGATTACAAACTTTTTTCTAAGCTCAAAAGCAAGTCAAGTTTTCAGAATATAATTTATGATTCTATAATGTCGCACAAAATCAAGAGGAACAAAATATAAATATACCCGTACCATTTTCTCTTTCACTTGTACCTATTTCAAAAAATGTTGTGGAGGTTGTTGCCCCAACAGTTGTGCTACCGAATTGTAAATGTTATGCTAACACATCCAGAAGATGGTATTCGGATGTATAGTGTATTCGGTAGATATTGGAGTAATGCCGGTCATTTAGTATCTACTAACATTAAAGCAACTCTACTTGCAGATAACAAATTGCATACCCAGCGGAGTGCTGAATTATGTAAAGTACATTTATATTCAAATGAATGGGAAATCTTGTTGCGAAATACAACTGCATCAAATACCTTCACATTTAATCAAATAGAAAGTAGTAGATAGGAAAAATAAGAAATTATTCTTGTTTTTGAAAATGCTGAAACTATGTCTAATCAGTTGTACCCCTATTGAACTGGGCGTATCCAAGAATGTTTAAAGTTTCCTAATAATATATCTATATCAGCTTCTTAAGTAGAGTTAGTAAAGCGGTATTACTATTTCTTCTATTAAAATATAGGACTGTGGATAATCATGTCAGGATATCTAACCTTTTCAAAATTCCTATATCTACGCTAGAGTACAAAATGGGACAGATTACTTCTTTCCAGAAAACAGAAGAAGAGTCATTTTAGGAGTATTGATGCAAATCATCATAACTTGACATTTTACCACGCTTTAAAGCTAATTTCTTTAGGACCATATCAGAAACAGCAAGCTTGTTCTTATTACAGTGTGCATATTTGATAACAAGTTATTTACGAAGTCAAGGTATGTCCAGAGTTATAGTTTTCAGAAGAACTTAAATTGTACATTGAAAGTGATCATCCAGTCCTATTAAGAGGTTACATAAAGCCTAGACATACATCTAGACGTGAATATTTCACCTATATATTGTATAATCAGCAATCTTTAAGTCAAAATGAATCAAATAATATTATCTTGAGCCGTTAGTGTAATTGTGTTGCAGGAACTCGTACTGTTGGTTGCTGTGCACACGTCATTATGTTTATATGGTATTTGAGCTTGGCCAGATATTCAGGTATCAACTGCTTCCTTGAATAACATATTGATTGTAATAAAAGATTAAATAGAAATGTAAATGACGTCCGTATTTTTTCTTTAAAATTGTTGTTGTTATTCGTAAGTAAATATTTTTTAAGACTAGTTAGATAAATTATATTTTAGTTTTTTTATCATAAAAATAATAATTGAAAAGTGTGTAATTATATAAAAAAATGTGAAAATGCCAACGATACTCTTGATCACATCTTCTCATCTACTGCTACTTGTGAAATTCATAGTTAAAAAAATCTGTAGTTTCAATATATATTAAAATCATCTATAGAAAGTTTAAAATCACAACAAAACATGAACACTTTTTTCATTAATTTAAATTAACTTTTTACATTTAACTTCGAATATTCAAGAGTTTTGTTAAAAACCAAAATATCTGGTAACTTTCCACATAATTTTCACACTGAACCTGGTATGAAGCAAGCATATGGAATATTAACTTGTCCAATAATATGACATGTGAAGAATATGATTCTGTTATATAGAACTTATTTTAATTTATCTTTCCTAAAAAGGTTCATAAGTTGAACTGGATGGCGTACATGCATCTGTTATTGTTTTGTGCCTCTTGCTTTTATAGTAGTCGCATATATTAGTCGTCACGAAAAAAGACAGAATGCTTACCATATATCATAACAGGTTTCTGCGAAATATCATATGCTAGTATTTCCACTCCACACAAATGCTCCGTAATTGCACAGGTTAATATATATGTATATATATATATATATATATATATATATATACATATATATATATATTATATATATATATATATATGTATATGTATATATACATATACATATATATATATTCTCCACTTCTATTCTAAATTTCGCTGACTCTATTCCAAAGCCTTGTTTCTTCTCACTAAATACACGTTACACTCAATACAAATTATTAACATTTGAATAACATTATCATTTTACTCACTTTTCGGCGCCATGATGAAGAAATTAGGGCAAGAGTGACAAATCTTCCCATAACGTAGCATTTCTAAGACGTTATAAAATACATTATAGCAGGCACAAAATATACAGCTATATGGTGATAACTGTTATTAAAAAAACAAATATGTGAATTATATGTACACAATATGTTCTTTTTGCTTCAGCTTTAAACGCAATGAAGGCTTAGGCAGAACACGTTGGAACCGATTTATTCATCGAATAGTTTAAACGTCACATACACTTCAATAGAACCTACGCACGTTTATACTACTACTGATACGCTAGCTGCATACCTGATATTGGCAAAGTATGCTGCCTCGTGGTAAGATTCAGCATTATAGTGCATTAATTATTTCACTGTCCTATTTGTTGTTTTAATTTTTTATCTCAAATCCCAAAAATTATTAGAAAATCCACTTCTCAGTATTGGGCTGCTTTTCGAACCAAAAAAGGCATAAATATTAAAAAGACTATCCATCATATAAGTACCGGGTGTCAAGAGCAAATCGACAAAACAAAAATTTATATTTTCCTATGATTGCGGTATCTTACTCGGTAGCTGGCCTTTTCCCAATTTAATTACGTGTTTCTTTTTTAACCATCTTTACGTAGTTAAAATTTTTTAAAGAGTTTTCCATTAATATTAATAAGATTTTTATTTGCTTTCTTTCAATTTTTTTTAGATTACATTAGCTCAATGAAAATAGATCAATTACAATGACATACATATTGAAATGGGGAAAAAATTGTATTAAACCTATTTTACCCATAAATAAATCAGATTTAGTATATTTCTTTGAAGTGTAGACTGCAAATCACTAAATATTTTTTTAGTTCACGTGGTTTTTCATCTATATTAGAAAAAGTTCGGGATAAGTACGAACGAGAAAAACAAAACACGTTACTTTATCCAAATTGTTTTCTTAAAAAAAATAAATAACGACTAGTGGCAATGACATTTTCACATAAATTTCATTTACTGTCATGATTCAATCCAATTTGTATACGTAATATTTTCGGTGGATTTGTGCCGAGGGTTTTTCGGAAAAATAATGGTAAGTGAATCTCCGAAATACCATTACTTTGTAAATTGCATCCAAGAACACACAGCAAATTCCAAACAATGTTTCCGTTTTGAAAATTTTAGTAAAAAACATTGAACCCGATTTATAAAACATGTTGCTCTTGTTCTGATAAAACCCATATGACACTTTTTAGAGCTATGTGGCTAGCATATATGGTCCACCCGTATATTTCTTTTACAATACTTATATTTCTTGATCGACATCAATATTTTAATTTTAGATAATTAATTAATTATGAACACAACACGAACTTACAAACCGAATAAAAGGTTAGTCGTTTCTGGACGCATAGATAGTATTAAATATCTCCCGATCCGTTATCTATTTGCAACGCCACAATTAACATAGCCTTGTGTATTTTCCCGTTTTAAGCCGTATTTTATGGTTTGTAAATAAGTGGAGCACTCACTAACAAGAAACCTATATGAATTCTAAGAATACGACAGTATTATTTATTTTTAACTCGGCGTCAAAAGAAGTCAGAATAAAAGTAACACACCACAAAACATTCATAATCCTGAAATTGGGGGCAGCCGTTAGTTCCAATGACAATTTGTTTGTTATATTGCCAGATATTGTGTACCGTATATAAACCTAAAATATTATGTTTTTTTATTGTTTTATATTGATTCATAAGTAAATATGAATTAAAGTAAAAAATAATTTCATTAAACGTATTTGCTGTGCCTAAAGGTATTAAAAAGGATATCTCGGCGCCTAGGAGAAACATTTTTTCTGTAAGCTTTATAACAAAATGATGTTACTGGGAATCCTTATTCTGTTATGATAAATTAAATAAGAAAATGGAGGGAGAATTTGACAAAAAATCTTTTATCATTTTACTTCTTTTCTCAATTGCTACCAATTTTTTTTACTTATTATTTTGTCTTAGGACAAACTCGGTCTCGTTTTGACATTGTCCCTTCTCGTTTTGGCATTTATTTCAGCAAGGTCCCTCTCTATTAAATTTTGTTTTCCATTCGTTTCTATCCTCTTGTTTTAATCACAGCTCTACTTAATACAAAACTTTTCATCCCTCTATACGTTAAAATTAACGGTTTTTAAAATGTAAGTCGTTTGTATATTATATTTCAAAAGAAAAGAATTACATGATACAAACGCGCACCTAATATGCGTTTACATTACAAATAAACACCGGCTTGCCTTTCACGTAAAGAGGTTTTTACAAAATTTGTTTACAAACTTTTCCGCAGAGCCCAAAAAGGATTTAAATATGGTATCATGATTGTGAATTTACGAAAATTCTACTCATTTTCCAACATGCCGTGTGAAAATATTTTATATGTATTTCCTTGTGTAACAATCCACTTAGATTAGCCACGTTTAGACACAGTACAAATCTGAACAATGTAATCTTTAGTATTAAATTCTATAATGTATTTATTAAAAAAAAAGTTTTTCGGCATTGCTTTCACTATTGGACTTCAGTAACCATTGGATATAATATTTTATTATTGCAACGAAAGTTTAATAAATAGGTGGTCATTAATTTTTTCCAGTAATGTTTATATTAATGAGAAGAAACAGCATATGTAAAATAACATTTTTAACATTAAATTAATTTTTGGGTATATTAAAATTTGTCATAATTCATTATGATCACAGTTTGTTTCTTGAGTCAATATATACATACATATATATATATATATATATACATATATATATATATATACATATACATATATATATATATATACATATATATATATATATATATATATATATACATGTCTATTTTCTTGTACATTGCGGGACGATTTAAAGGTATATCCTAAAAAATTGTTTGCATTTGAATAGGATAATTTTCAGACTTTTTGTCTTAATGCATACATGGCAGGGTACCATTGATTTTATTATAATCGTAAAAGCCGATTAGAATATATGGAAAGAAAGGTATTGTTTGGAATAATAGAAAACTAGGTAGGTTTGCTATAAAAAGATTAAGGAAGTCATGCGCGTGCAGATAAAAAGGTAAGCCTATTGCAGTCGTTGCTATGATTACATGATTTACAATCCAGATTTACGTATGAAATTTAGATTGCGTCATTAAGTTGATTGTTCGTATTTAGTTATGATTTCAATATTTAATTACTACCTTATAAATAAATTTATCTTAGAAAAAAATGTGGTTATTATTTTAAAAAACCCAATATAAGGAAAAGATCTTATTTATATGGTTCAAATCGTTTTACACATTACATCTTTACTTATTTTTTCCCTATTTCCCATTTTTCATATATGTATACATATATATATATATATATATATATATATATATATATATATATATATATATATATATATATAATATATATACATACTTAAAAATAATAAATAAAATAAACAGTTAAGACAGTAATAAAAGAATTAATACAAACATTTCTAGAACTTACTAAGTAGTTTCCAAAGTTTAGCATTGATTCGCCGGACATTTCTTATAATGATCATTTCATGTCTATTTTGTGATATCTGCCATATTTATCGCCCGAAGGCAAAAGTTAAGGTTATTCTCACTTTCTTCACTTTATCTTCACTTTTTCTCACTTTCTAGAGTATTTCACTTTTTAATTATTGTCTTGATGTATGTTTTTGTCACGTCCATGTGTTTTATTTTCGTTGGATATATGTATTCAGAATGAATAAATATTATATTTGATTTTCGATACTTGCTGTTTAAATTAAGCGGTATCTTGCTCTTTATTTTGTCCGGTGATTAGAAATTTAGGAACTCGTTACATATATACTAAATGGAAATATACAAATTAATTTTCGTAAGCGTATTTTATTTATTTTTTCGTATTACTTTTTTTATTTTCGTAATAATTTATTCTTTATTCGGTACTGTGTCAGGAGTTACATAAATTATTAAAACTGTCAAAGTCTTTATAAATTTTTACACCAATAACCCCCGGTATATGATATTTAAAGGTTTCTAAAAATTCTGCGTAAACACTGCGGGCAAAAAAACTAATATAATTATTTCGTAACCTGCGAACAATATTTGGTAACATCGATACTGAATACAGTCTTATAATGGACTAATAGACTTGTTAATTTTGATGTTTTGTAAAATAGTCAGTACATTGCGTTTTTAATGTATAAATAACTAATCAACATAAATCTACAAATAAAGTCAAATTAATGTCTGCGAAGATCGACAAGAGGTTCTTTATTGAGCCCAAAATATTGAATGAGCATTATCGATATGCGTGACGTCATTTTTGCCTTTCGCCCAAGGCAATGTGGAAATGTTAATTTGTGCGTGCAGTCAATGAGCGGGACCACTTCATTGTCCTTGAGCTATAATTTGAGGACCGCCCCTACCGCGTGCTCTTATGATAATTTTCGAATAATTAATGTTCAGACAGTGGCGTTAAGCGTTATTTATAGTACCAATTATTACCAAAGTTATATCGTATTATTATTATCTACATATTATTATCTGATAATGTACATTTAGGAATTTACGTTTGATAGCTTTTGGTTTAATATTTTGTTTGTTTCTTTTACGTAATGATCTGAAATATGATTTCAAATAATGGACAAGGATATGGAAATAAATGTGGCACGCTTATATGATAAATAAATGGATATTGTTGTACTCTCATATAAGTTTTATGCAGATGAATCATTTTAGCGACTGACCAAAATAAGAATATATGAACTATGCTTGGAGCATGATACACTTATGAATATTGGTTAACATGAAGTTACTGAAAATAATAAATGCATGACGATGTATGAACTAAATATAGACAATGTGCTTGTAAAGGAAATAAAGTATTAGTTTATAGATGATGTTTGTTGACAATAAATTAAAAGAGCATTTATGTATTTTAATAAATCGAACTTTTAAACAAAATTGGGAATAACTGTACATTGTAGTATATTATTTCAAGTATGGAAAATTTTTCATGCACCGCTTTGATTTACCGAAAGTCAAGAATTTGAAGAGAATAAGAAGTGAATTGTTAGTATAATGTTTTATTCTTTCATTAAAATTTCTTCCGATCTAAAATTCGAAAGTAAACGACTTTGACAATAAAATAAAGTTTTGACACAAATTCAAACCTTACTGACAAAATAAAAAAAAAATTGTACCGTTCTTAAAATTATATCCGTATTGTGGATGGGTAAAACGAAAGAAATTTCGAAAACTGATAGTTTGTAAAATAATATTAGACTAAATTGTATAGTAATTATTTAATAAATTTTGGGATATTATAAATTTCTTTTTGATAAAAAAATTACTCTAGTTAAAATGCATCCAGTAATAAATAAGTCTTTATGGATTTCGAAAATCTTAAGAAATATTTAACAACTTTTACGGTGGAAGAGCCATATTTTCATTTTGATTGTGAATCAGTGTCATACAAAGGTCTTTACTAGTCGTATATTGTTCGCACGATTCTCTTAAATTATGTTATTATATGCGGTAATACTATTGAAACGTCAGTAAGTGAAAATTGCCTCACCATTATCTAAACCCAAGTCTAACTTGCTTAAGGTATACCTTCCAGAATGATAAAAAAGTACGGCTTTCAAGTTTTAATGAATAATTTATCCATAAATATACTAAACTATACGAGACCGATGGTTATTATATGATTATTGTATGTGAACTCGTTCCAAATCATCTTCTCTGGAAACAGCTTCAGCATGCCAGCCGTTGCTACATAAAACAAGCAAGTCGACCTCTGGAAAACAAAGGTTGGATAGTGGACATGGCGGTAATGTGAATGTTTTCCTAACTTACCTTCATATGCTATTCAATGCCTCTATATTCCAATTCGTGTACTCTTTTTCTGTATAGGATCATTTACACGTTAAGTAAAATGATTCAACTAGCGGAGAGTGATAAATAATTCTGAAAATTTGTCTATTGTTCCCCTTGATAGAAACTAAGAAAACAACTCAGTTTTTTTTTCAATTTATAAGAAAAATGTTAATTGTGTGTTTTTTAAAGTTTACCTATATTTGCACTTTTATTTACTCCAATATTACTTCCCGTTACATTAATATTTATTGAGTTGATTATTTTTCGTTACTGTATTTATTTTTACGTATTTTCCATGCGCCTATATAAGGTTTTCAAAAGTTCCTTAGCACGATGATCTAAAAAATTGTCTCTCCTACCATAATACCGAGGGATGTTTAAAAACATTTGGTTTCCTATCATCTTTTTTCTCCATAAGCTAGCAATCATTCCTAATACAATCTAGAGTAATATAATCTCAATTGATTTATTGCATTTTTATATTAAAAATAATTTTATAATAATTCTTTCATTTTCTTGATAATAAACTTTTTACTAAATAAATTCATCCGCTTGCCCTATAAGCATATTTATCTCATACATGATATTATATTCATTCCATCCAGCAAACATTTACTCTACCCAGTTTTTAATGATCGGTATTCAAAAGTAGATCTTTTATAAGGCATAGTGGGTACATTCTTCGGTGTTCTAAGAGATTACATCATCTACTTACAACCGATGTATGACATATTGGCTCCGGAGAGCATGTTTGAATATATATATATATGTATATGTATATATATATATATATATATATATATATATATATATATATATATATATAGGCGTATGCATATATCATTATACATGGCACTGTTGCTTACACTTAACGCCGTAGTTGGATCATTAATTATATGAAAATTATCATAAGAGCACGCGGTAGGTGCGATCCCCGAATCATACTCCGAGGACAGTGACTTAAGCCTGCACAAGCGCAAATTAACACTTCGTTATTTTTGTATTATAATTAAAAGTCACAAAGAAGGCAGCAGACATATCGATCTTACAAATTCAACCTCTATAACCTACTCGTTTGTAATATCGGAAAAATTAATTTGTGCCCAATTTTCACTTCTAGTTGATTAGTAATTTGGACATTAAACATGCCATATAGTGACCATTTAACAAAAGTACCAAAAGAAACACAATTAGCAGTACATCTAAAGCTCGTATTTAACAAACTAATTGTGAAAACTCTTTGCATGTAATTCCTTATTACATAACAAAAAATCAATATAATTTTATAATATATTAGCTAAAACTTTAGGCAGTTTTACGTATATCTGTATAAAGTTTGGTAATTAGAACCATTCGTGCTACTGAATCTGAAATAAATAATTGAGATCTATAATTGAACATATGATTCATGTGGATTTTATTCAAATGTTCGTGATTTTATTTTACACTGACAGATAATAAATGGGTGTTTATTGTAAGAATTGTAGTTATTTTATTTACATCTAAGTTACGTTAAATTATTTTAATTAACTGTCTTTTCACTCAATAACCAAACGAATTAATATCTATTAATTTTATAGAAGTACAAGATACAAACAGTTAAAACTATATTTTCAAAAAATGTGCAATTATATTTAGCATATAGGTATTACATTATATTTTTGTTTACATATTCAACTCATCAATGTAAGAAATGTAAGTTAAAATACTGCTTAAATTAATATTTGTAATACAAGTAGCGATTATCAATAAATTTCCAATCGACAACGTCAATGAGCACATATCAACAACACATTAAGGTAATAAATATAATTACATAAAGAGAAACTCGAAATAGTAAGAAATAACCTTAAATTTTTCCTTTGACTAAATAGATACTTTGCGACTACTCTCAGTAGACATATATGGCAAAAAATATCTGACACAGGAACGGTAAATTTCAAGAAATACTTTATTTTATATAAATTTAAAGAAGTATCTTTTAGATTTAATTGTTACATCAAACGTTTGCCAAATCTATGGTCAATCTCTGTGTGCGCACTAAAATTTTCAAGTCAGGCTTATGCTGAAAATAAAAATGAGGCCGCGGATGAGACACTTATATATTTGACTTTCAGTATTTTGCGGTATTTATTAGGTTATAATGAGTTTTGTTGTTTTTTATTCACATTGACTAATTTTACTTCTTTTAATGGTTTTAAATATCATACTCGATAAAACAAAAATGTTATGAATAATATTTTTGTTACTCTGTAAACCCGCCTTTTTATTTGTGATCGAACGAAATTTTTTTTTAATTTTTGTCTTATAAAATTCGATACAAACTAAACGTACAAATCCGTAATATTTAGGGATGCAAGAAGACAAGCAATATTTCTGTAAAAAATTGTAGGAAAATTAATATTACTGAACGAAGATCAAGTTCGAAACTTCAGATTTAATATACAGATAAAGAAAGGAAATATTGAATGTAAATACAATTTTTATACAGGAACAACGCCTCAACCAAGTTGCTTCTACAGCCTCATATGGACACTTCACTTTATGTACAGCCAAATTTTAATCCATTTTTTTAACGTACCTTCCCATATATGCAAAGTGGAAGTGAATTGTTTTCGCACGTCCCATCGACTGGGGTGCTTTTCGATAGTTCTTTGACATGACACGGAGATTTTATTTACAATATTGCCATTTTTCTGCTCCGTTTACGAAATATTTTGCTTCAAAGTGACATGATTGATATCCTCCACGCCACTGTAATTTTTCAGTTTTGAAAAATCCTAAATACTTCTTTGATTGGGAATTTTAAATTAAATTACATTTGTTGAATTACATTAAACATTTTAAGAGTTTTACATGAATATGGAATCCTCATTTTCACGTATCCCCAAATATACTAAGCTAATTTTATTATTCCAAGAACTATTCCTTTCATTTTGCTTTTGATTTACTAAAAATAACTAATATACTCGTAAATATAGTTATTAACATAGCTGACGTTCTTAACTCTTTAAAATTCTTAACATTTGGACGATTTAAATTTAATATTAGAATTATTATTTTCTAATTAAATAATTTGAGGACTTTTACTCTCAAGTATATATTTCGGTACGAACACAGCCTGTATTATTTTATTGTAAAGAATGTATTTATTAACACGTTTTAACAACTTTTTGTTTAATGTTATAGCAGAGACGTGAGATTTGCATTAAACAAATGGAAAGGCTCCAGAATTGCTAATTACATGAAAACACGTTAACTTGACGCAATTGCTCAATTAAACTTCGGCCCATTTCAATTTTATTAACGACCTTCATATAAGCTTTATGGTGAGATCGTTACTTTTGATTTATGACATTATATGGCTTTACGTGGGATCATATTTGTTGACATTATTGTCGATCTCGGTAGAATATAACATAGTACTTTACGATTGGGTTATATCAGCAATGCTATGATGGGAATTTTGTCACATTGTACTCGTATACGTAAATTTGCATCAAATTTAATGCGGATTTTAATACTAGGAATTGAAATTAATTACTTAATAACATTTATCTATCAATAACTTCTCTTATTTAACCACATTGTTGGGCACTTTAATACAGATGGTGTAAAAATAAAATTGTCGTAGATACAATTTTGCTTAAGTCACTATTAAAATTATATGCAGCAATTTTTTCTTTCATAGACTCTGCACTGTTCCGTTAAAAAGGTTCACCATTTTATATTCGAAGGGAGCGGGGTTCCCATAAAACATGTTTCATTGACTTTATAATGCTAGAATTTTATTTTCATCGTTCCAAGTTCAATCGACGTAAAAATATATTGATTACAAAATTACCAGTAAAACCTAATACGCGCTTATTAGTAATATCTGTTATGCGCCTATCCTTCTGTTTTTTCATTAATTGTTTTTCACTGCTGAACTTACATTATTGCAGTCGAAAAACGAGGGTACTCACAAGAAACAGCATTTTCATTTTCGTGAAAGAAGTAAATGTCATTATACTGTGGAAAAGGTTATTTATTATATGCATAAACTTAAGTAAAGAAAAACAAATTTGTATGGCAAAATTTTTTGAATTAGGAAATGTGGGTTTAAAGCATCAAATGGGTATTAAAATTTTGATTTTAATTAAATCTTCTATATAAGTATTAACTTAGAGGTTAAACATAAAATTACATGCTAATATAAAGAGAAAATATATCTGTGATGCGAGAATAAAAATATTTTTTTACATTTGAATTCAAAGGAACAATAGAAACATGAATACAATTAAATAAAAAAAATTGGTTAGGTACTAAAATTTTAATTTCATTTTAGAAGTAATTCGAATATTTAATAAATTTTATAACATTTGAGGGACTATTTTACAAAAAAAAAATTTATACGAGTTTGACCATCAAATACTGTAAATTTTAATAAACGAGATGAATTTATATGGTAGTATGTTAATGAGCCCTATGGTCTCTAACTGAACACAAATAAAAAATTTAAATGAAATATTAACCGTTGAATGTTATATATTGCACGTTGATGTTTGAAGGTCTTTTTTTTCGTAACTTGTGAATCAAATTGTTTAAATAATATATATTTTATATATATATTTTAAAATATATTTTAAAATAATAATGTTAAATATATGTCCAATATAATAATAGATAAAAAAATTTTAATTTTCCAGAAAAACAGATAATATAATTAAGTGAATACTTATATAAAGATGTTAAAAGTGGTTTTAATCATTTATTTTTAGTCATTCATTCCATCCATCCATCACTACATTGATTTTCATTACAATCGAAATATTTTTTTGCTGAAACGTTTTTATTTTCTACTCAATAAAAACGGTTCTACATTGTGAAAATGATGACTAATGTTATGATACCGCGAGTTGTTCTAATGAAAAATCTTTCTAAATACTTAACAGACTAACGCAAATTTTGAACAAAGCTTTGTTAATCATTTATGTAATTTAAACATAAGAACAATATCGAAGTCGTATAATCGGATAGAAGAAAAATGATTCTCTAAGGGATTGTTAAATTTTCTTTGTCTCCATTTACGTAAGAAACGATATTTTTCCTATTGTTAAAAAAGTACTCTAATTGTCATAATTAGAGACGAAGTCACATTTTTTAAACTCTTTGAGATACAACTTTTACGTATTCGTTTAATATCATGTAATCTCATTTTTGAAATATTGGGATCAAAAAATAATAGACATATAAATAATTATGACAAAAACTTAGAAATGTTTTCCTTCTTTTTCGTTCTCAAATCTGGAGGTAAAAATATCTTACCTCTCTCATTTAATTTTTCTCCACCTTCCTCCCTCCCTCCTTTCATTTAACTTTATTTATGGCTTGCTCTCTCCGCTATTGATACGCAACATTTTTTGTGTCACTCATATTCCTCAACAATTATCAACTATTTCATCTATTTATATCATAATCACCCATTTTTGATTTGACTGAAACCAAGAATTTACCATATAGCAGATTTAGATAACCTTCGATACACGAACCTTGTCCGCACTTGTTCATTTATTTGTCAAATATATTTGCCCATGTGCTAATAAATAAAGAATGATCTACCAAACATTTATAATACAAATAATTCCAACCCTGCCGGAGTCATTGAGTGAAACAATTTGTTTATGTAATTATTATGCATAATTTATTAATCTTTATTTCAAATTTACATCACATTAAACTCACAAGGTAAATAACCTGTTAATTGCGAGTGAAGCTAGCGCCAAAAAGTACCGTAAACCATTAGATACTTAAAAAAAGTTGACATATGAAAATACCCAATGAAAAATACTATCCCGTCTTTTAAACTCTACAAATATGTACATCATTTTTCAACATATAAATACTTTGATTAGTATTACATACTGTTTTTCTGAGACACTATCTGAATTAAACGATTTAAATTTGACACAGTGACAGATCATATTGATTTGCATACGCACGGTGTCTCCGTTAGCTACGGAGACACCGCAGCTAACATGAACAATTAGAATACACGTATTACCTATATCATTATAACAGTTAATTATATTACATACGCAAATTGTTTGACTCAGTGATTCCTCGCATGTATGAAATTATTTATATTGTAAAAGTATGGTAGCCGACTTTTTATTCATTACCATATGGACTAAGATATTTAGCAAATAAATGACCAAGTGCGAACTCGGTTCACGTACCGAAGGTTATGTAGATCTGTTATACGGTAAATAGTTTGTTTTAGTTAAATGGAAATGCGTTATTATTATGTAAATAGATGAGATAGTCGATAATTGTTTAGGAAAAAGAATGACACGAACAATTATGCATGTCGATACCGGAGCGAGCAAGCAATAGGGTTAAATAGAAGGAGGAAGGGATGTGGAGAATCATGAAATAAGAGAGGTTACGTATTTTACCTCCAAATTTATGAATGAAAATTTAGGAAAACCTTGCTGTTTTAATCCTAATTATTTATATAACTATTATTTTTTGACTGTATTTTTTTCAAAAATAAGTCCGCTCGGTTTTCGACGAGCATGTAATTATTGTGTTTTCAACATTTTTAAAAGTGTGACTGGATATTTAATTAATATAATTTCAGTAAACTTTTTAACAAAATGAAAAAGATCATTTCTTTCTGGAGCAGATATAAAGAAAATTTAACGGTTCCTTTAGGAACCATTCTTCTTCTACCTAATTACATGACTTCGATATTGCTCTCATATTTAAACTATATAAATTAGTTACTTAGCTTTATCCAAAACTTTTCTTAGTTTTGTAAGAATTTAGAAAGATTTTTATTTATAGCAACATGCGGCATGATAATGTCAATCATCACTTCCGCAGTACAGAAACATTTTTAGTTAGTATAAAATTCAGAATATAATAATTCTATTTTAATGAAAGTCAGTATATTGAAAACATTGCTGGCTAACTATTTCAACATCTTCACGTATGTATACACTTAATCAAGCCTTCTTTTTTTAACGAAATAATTTATGGAGAATATTTTCTTTAACAATTGTTCAGGGAACTGAAAGGAATATTTTATTTTATAACTAAAATTAATATATTCCGTTAGCATAAACGGCTGCCTCGCTCAAAAACGGGAATATAGCGGAATCAAAAACCGAGGCCTTGGTTTCTTCGCAGTTGAAATCTTATTTCCATAATCCGACAGAGATTACGACATGCGAAAGTAAACAGTAATATTCAATTGGCTGTAATTTTTGTTATTACTAGGGAAATATGAAACCTAGGCATTTCATAGTTATGTGTCTTATGCCTGGCTGTATATATTGTCTTATTTCTTTAATATATTTGTTTAAATTTTAAGCTTATTGTGTTCAATGTATTTAGTCACAATTTGATATAGATCATGTAGACACAAAATATAAAATAATAATAATAATAAGCCATTTATTCCCATATTATCATTTTAGGACTTACAAGCATGCAAGTATAATGTTCAATAATGTGAAACTTCACGTTTCTCACATATTTAATATGTTATTATTAGAATATTATTCAATAAAATATACATTAGAATATTATTTAATATTAATAAACAATTTGCTTCATAAGTTAAGAATAAATTATATTTAAGAAAAACTGACTTCAAACAAGTATGTACCAAAAAGTAAAAAATTATTAACTCAAAATAGATACCTACTTATTCGCATTAAATTACTTATTTTTGAAGTCGGCGTCAGTACTGTCGACCACCTTAAACAAATTTATAATTTAATTAAATTTATAATGCTAATTTAAAACTACAACGTCTAATGTACTCATAATTCGAAATAGATTCATAAAAGGCGTATTTATAATATAAAATTTTACATTTGTTTAAGTTGACCGGCGGTGCTGGCACAGACTTCAATCAATAATTTCCTCTTTTTCTAAAGTTGTTTATCAACGACACACTGCAACGAAGCAAAAGTAGTAGCCACCAGTGGTTAGTGGAAGCTGCCGATTAGTTAGGCTGTTTCCATTCTCCGTATCGGAAATCCAATATCAGATTTTGTAACAACTACCACAAGTAACAACTACCACTTGAGCAGTTCCGTTCTTTATTTCCAAAATCCAATGTTAAATTTTACTAATTAATAAATAAAATAACAAATAAACAGTGGCATATATATTGAATAACGTTAGGAGTTGTGTTATTCATCTTCAGTACTTATTATCAGACCCTGACCTGATTGATGGTGAGTTTATTTTGCAAAGTAAAAACTACCAATAATAAACGTTTTGAATTATGGCTGATTTACTATCATCCAATAAGGAGATCCATTGTCCACCTCCAAAACGCATCATCAAATTCTGACATGTTGATGGTGTAGTTATTTTACAAAGCAACAACTACCAGTACTAAATATCTTGAATCACGTTTGTTTTACTATCGCCCGTTAAGGAATTTCTTTGTTCATTTCCAGAACTTATCATCAGACCCTGGCCTGGTCGACGGTTTAGTCATTTTGCAAAGAAACAACTGCTAGTAGCAAATATATTTAATCACCGTTAATTTAATAACTTCTGTTAAGGGGTGCCATTGTTCATCCCCAGAACTCATCATCAGACCCTACTCTGGTAAGTGGTGCAGTTATTTTGCAAAGTAACAACTACCCGTAGCAAATATCATGAATCAGAGTTGATTTATTACCTTTCGTTAAAAAGTTCCATCGTTCATTCCCGGACTTCATCATCGGGTTATCCTCATATTTACATACGACCACTCCTAGTTTATCCTCTTTCAAATAAAAAAAGAATTATCATACATAAAAAAATATTCCCACGAATTACGAACCTCCTTTTTTGAAGTCGGATAAAAAAACATTCACACATCAACGTGTAACATGTAACATATAATGGTTAATATTTTAAGTAAATCTTTTATTTGTATTCCGTGATAGACTATGGTGCTCATTAATGAACTGCCAATTAAATTCATGTCGTTTATTTAAATTAACAGAATTTAATGATCCCATTGTTTTAAAAATTTCTAGTAAAATAAACTCTAAGATGTTATAGAATTTATTAAATGGTCGAGTTATTTCCAAAATTAAATTTAAATTTTAGTACCCCAACCAATTCCTTATATTCTTTCATGTCCGTGCGTGTACTGTTTCTTTGAATTAAAATGTAAATAAATATTTTTGATCTTAGATCATAGATATTTTTTCATCTTTATATGCGTCTGTCATTTTATTTTTAACCTCAAAGTTATAAATTATTTATTACACTTAATAATCATTAAATTTTTAATACCTTAAATTTTTCAAATTTTAAAATTTTGCATTGCAAACTAGTTTCTTTTTATTAAGGTTCATAAACATTTAATTCTTCGAATAAAATGAGCTCAGCTTAAATGTTCTTTCTTGCGAGTACACAGGATATGCACCACATATTTCACTGCAGTAATGCACATTTAAAAAAATTAATTCAAACAATCAAACGAAAAACGATCAATGAAAATACTATTGTGCGTATTAGTTATTAAGTGATAATTTTATAATCAATACAATTATAATAATAGAATAAGATTGAACTTGGAACGATGAAAATATAATTCTAGCAATATTAAGTTAATAAAGTACAGCCTGTGAAAACCTTGCTTTCATCGTTTGTAATATGGTGAACCTTTTTTTAACGGAACGATGTAGAATTAATTAAATTGAAATTTGCTGCATTTGGCTTAAAAAGTGACTTATTCGCAATTTTTATCTACTCCAATATTATTTTTAGATCAGCAGTTTTTCACAACGGACACCGTATGTTTTAAAGAACATGAGAGTATGGATACAAAAGGGAAGTGTATAGAGGAATAGAATTATTTAATAATTAATTTATATTCCTAGAATTAAAATTTGTATTAATTGTGAACCAAACTACTGTATACGAGTACAATGTGACATAATTCCGGTATCTTGTTACGTCCAATTGAGAACGACAATAACGTCAACAAATATGATCCCACGTACACTCAAGTAATGTTACAGATCAAAAATAACGATCTCACCATAAAGTTTATATTGACGTCATTAATAAATTTAAGGGACGAAGTTTAATTGAGCTATTGCGTCAAGTTTACGTGTTTTCACGTAATTAGCAATTCCGGTATGGAATCCGCCACTTGTATAACGCAAATCGTACGTGTCTGTGATAATAATATATAAAAATATATTAAAATATACTAATATATATAGTATTTACAGGAAAATGATACAGGCAGTGTTCATAATGAAATGTATATAATTAGAACTTCATGTGTTTAAAACCTACGTGCTATATTTGATAGTAAAAGTCCATAATTTATTCAATTAGGAACTACTTAATTAAAAACTGATAATTCAATTAAATGTGCCAATTTTTTCCCTTCGTGGTAACGTTTATTGTTTTAAGTTTAATTGCAATTGCGATCGTAATGATGAGTAACAGGTTAAATTAAAATCGTTATAAATATTCCGATTTTTCAAGAGTTAATGAAAGTAAGAGATTGTAATAACTAAATTTGTATAAGTTATTTACAGTTACGAAAAATAAATAGAAAATTCTTGAAACAAAAAACCAACTTATTACGTGTAAAACTGTTAAAATTCTTAATGCCATTCAACAATAATAATTAACTTTAAAATTTGTAATCAAACGATTATTTAAAATTTTTCAAACTCAAAAAATTATAACAGCCTGGAAGACATAATTCATATCATCATCAGCACTTTACATCATGTGAGATATCTGCCCTTCGATAGATCTGTTGAAGTGATACAGAGATTTTGTCCAGAATTTTGCCATTTTTTTGCTACGCTTGCAAAATATTTGCATTCCACGGGACGTGCTAAAAAGATGGTTCCATTTTACGTGTATGGGAAGGTATATTTAAAAAAAATTTTATAATTTTTCTGTATATGAATTGAAGTCTCTATACGAAGATTTCAAAACCAGAAGGTTGAGAAGCTATATTTATAAAGCAATTTTACATATTTGAAATATTTTATTTCATTATCCATACGTTAAATCTAAACTTTCGAACTTGATGTTCCTCCACTAATATTAATTTTCCTAAAAAAATTTTGTGAAATTTGCTTGTCGCCCTGTATTCCTAAATATTCAAATATAAAATATTTTTTTTTCGACTTCCAATTTACTTTAAATTTGAATCAAATTTTATAGGTCAAGAGATCAAATTTAATATTAAGTTCCGATTCACAGAAAGGTGAATCAAAAAAAAAAGAGTGACAAAATATTGATCCCTAAAATATTTGATTTATCGTTTTTGAGAAAACCATTAAAGGAAAGAAAATTAATCAATATGAATAAAAAAACAACGAAAATTATTATAACCTAAAGATGATATAACTAATGATCTTAAAATGACGAAAGTCAAATATTAAAATATCTTATTCGCTGTCTCGTTTTCATTTCACCCTAAAGTTTGACTTGCAACTTTTAGAGCATACACTCAGGTTGAACGTGGTTTTGGTAGATGATTGGTAGATGATACTTTGTTAGATATTTATAACTATAAACATTATATATTTACTTTGGGTTATCTGATATTTCTTTCGGCGCAAAGAAAAATTTAAGGTTATTTCACATGTACTTCCTATTTCAAGTTTCTCACTTTATAATAATGTTTATTATATTAATGTACTCCAATTATATTATCGTGGAAACTGATACAGACAGTGTTCTTTCAATTGGGATTTCTTTGTTATTTGACACTCGCTATTTGTTTTATAGGTATCAATTTAAGCATTGTTACACCCTATATAATTTCCATTGGTGAGTTGATTTTACCAATTCAACTCAAAAGAAAAGTAATGTAATGTAAATGACAAATGTAATGTAATATGTATATACTAAATACAATCGCATATTTTAGGAAAATACAGTTTTAACGATTCGGTTAATTTTATATTTCCATAAAATTAATTGTTAACATTGAACTAAACACATAATCAATTAAATTCTTTTAATATAATAAAGATGTGACTAAAATAATAATAGTGCTAACAAGCATCAATTTATTTTCTGTTAGGTAAAAATAAAATTAGAAAGAAATGGTCGAGATTTCTTTTTAATATCAAATCGAGTGCATTTGAAAAAAAAAACTGCAATGTTAACTTTAGCTATTCAATTACCCATAGTATTATGTGCTATTCAATTATTGATCTTAATTACTAATTTCGGACTCCTGTAGTACGACTGGATCAAATTAAAAAATTATATGTTGCTACATGCAAAACTTTCTAAAGTTTGCGCTAATATTTGCTAAAATTATATTTATCTTTCGCTACCCGTCCATTTTTGCTCAAAGGTCGTATGACATGAATTTCTTCCTTGATTTACGAAGCAATGGGTGTCATGCTGAATGTGTTTTTAGAGAAGATGATTCACGACGAGGTCAACCGTAATGAGGGCGCGAAGCGCAAATCGACAATAGCATGGATCTCACATAGACTCGTGTAATCATGGATGAATCATGCATTTAAGCTTCAAGGCCGTATACTCTATGACTTTGGAAGATATGTTTATCAATGCTTCTACGTACGTCAAAAGCCAGACATAGATTTAAACCGTGTTGAAACAGCCATACGACTCGTCGTTTCAACAAAAATACTATTCAATATAGGAGAACCGTATGAATAAAATATGACGCGTAAAGTTCTTTGGGTAAGATCGAGACACTACCGAAAGTAATATATGGCTTTTTGATCTTAAAAATGATTAAACATTAACTTTCATAGCAGTCCCAAATCTGTAGAAAGATATTTATCACGGGAGGCGATTCAATTTGAGTCATACTTATTTTGCTAACAAAACGAAATTTATAATATTCCATAGTTTTAACTACTTTGATATTTTGTTTGAAATTATTTTACACGGTATCGGTTGTCAAATTTTCATTATTTACCCACCTTATTCGGATATAATTTAAAGAATGGTACAAATTTTTTGAATTTTTCAGTCAGGTTTAAATTCGTGTAAAAAATTATTGTTTTTTAGTCGACACTGTTTCCTACAGAGTGTCAAATCAGGTTTCCTTTTTAACCTGAAATTAAAATATCATATTTAATGTTTACTTTTCATTCATTTCAAATTCTTGCCTTCTGATAAATAAAAGTGGGTCTATAAAAAAATCATGCATTGTTATCTTTTTATTTGTCATTTCCTAACAAATTCTGAAATAACGTAATAAAGATCTTACATTTGAAATGATATATTATAATGTACAATTATCCATAACTTATTCGCAAATTTAAATTTTTTAAGACACTTTCATATTAACTCTTTTAACTTATCGCCCATAAATTTTCTTTTATTTACGTAGGTAACGTTCATTTATTTTAAACATAATTTTACATTTACTATCTTCTGCAATCTCTAATTTATATAATTAATATTCGTCATTTGACCTTTCTCTCTGCGTAAACGACACAAATAACGTCAACTGCGTAAAACGCATATAAGAGTACAGGACTTTTCATTAGTTTATCATATCATTTAATTATACCATATTTTTTAGCATATCTTTACCGAAAATTTAAATTTCATTTAAGATAATTAGGCAACGGAAATGAACAACATTTAAAACAAAAGGCCAACAAACTCATACTTTTAAATGTATTTCATTATATAAGGACTAAAAGATAGTAATAGCATATTATAATTTTAGTGGTAATTGACACTATAAATTACATTTAACGCTACACTCTTAACATTAATTACACGAAAATTACTATAAGAGCACGCGGTATGGGCGGTCCCCAAATTAAACCCGAGTTTTATAATCAAGATAAGAATAACTGTTTGGCGATGCAACATTTTTTAAATGTTATTTTCACACATTTAATTAGAAATTTTAATGCAAGAGCTATGGGTTAGTAAATTCATACAAAGATTTTAGGTGTTTTTTTATTCCCAATCCATGGTACACAAAATATATGTAAATATAAAAATAAAGTTCATAGTTAAACAATATAAATTGCCTTTAAAATGTTTTGAAAGTGCATTTGATTTGGTGATAATATTGAAATTAATTTTGTTAAAATGCTAACCAATAATTTATTTGTACTTTCCTATTTATTTTACATGTTACCTTTTTACGTTATATTTTTTTTCGAATTTCGCATCCACTTAAGTTTAGTACCAATTATCAAACGTCAATCAAATATTTATTTATTTTGTATACATAAATTTAAAGAAAAACAATCCACAAAAGGAGATAATCAAGAAAGAAAGAAATAGTTAAACGACCTGAACTTTTGCCTTCCGGCGAAAAAGATGGCTAATATTACAAAGTAGATATAATATTTATATTTTTTTAACCTTTAATATAGATATAATAAAGAGGTAAAATTTGCTTGATATTTTTCTGTTTTTGTAAGGATTATTCTCTGGAAATACTAATCCAATTCTAGGATTTTTTCAATGCGTTATCCTTGAATAATATAGGCCATATTTTGTTTTATTAAAAAATATTAGTTTGTAGTTCGAAATCCCGACATTAGTAAATCAATTCGGACGAAAAATTCCCCTGTATTGTATACCATTTTGTCTCACAGTTTCGGAGATATAATGAAAATCGTATTCTTCCGTTCATCATATCGATCAAGCGCGTCGGCGCTTGCTTTTTATGATGAACCGAAAAATATGATTTTCATTGTACTCGTTTTGTCCACGATTAGTCTCAATAAAGTTAGTGTAACTTTTAAAGAGCAAAGTATCCGCATCTACAACAAAATCCCTACAAAAGAGATATAGAAAGAAATCCAGTGCTAACATTAATGATCTTTCGCTACTAAAATTTTTTTGAGTAATAGCATATGGATTCCGAAATAAAATTGAAATATTTGGTGTCTCTTATTGTTGTTTGCTTCACACCGTATCTGTGAGAGAAAACATGAAAAACGTATTTAATTTTTGCAACTCACGAATTGAAACGGGATGCATTTATGGGCCTTTTAGCCTTACGGAATTTATTGCAAACATTACTGAAATTCAAAGTTTAGTTGTTATGATGTTTATTTTTCTAATTTTTAATAGTTGGTTCCAACGTAAGTAAATAGTGCATATCTTCTTTTGTCGTCTTTAAACACACGATTAAAAATGAAGGTAGTCTTCGATTTTTTTTAAATAAATCTAATTTCAAATAATTAAAGAATTAAGACCGGAAGGAATGATAATACACACGCGACAATTTTCGTTGCAAAAGATATAATTGAATTATGTTACGTCTGTGTCAAAATGGAAAATAGCCGTATGAATTTCTAGATTTGTTAAGAAATTAAAAAAAACAACCTGATATGCAGCGATATGCAGATATGTTGTCAATACAAATGTACTGATTTAAATTTGTGTAAGATAATTTTTTAGTTATAAGATAATTATAGCATTCCTTATCGTTAACGTTTGAGAACCTTGTTTAGAATTCCGCATCTCAAAAGAAAAAAAAAACGGAATTCTTATTAGATAACTCCCATGTCAATTATCTCTCGGCTAAAACTGTTTTTCACTCAGGTACAGTACAAAATAAACAATTCAAATTGGCCACAGTGATAGCGTATATTTAACCGTATATTTGTCAGTAGCTAACATTAAAAATATGTACATTCATTTGATGATATGGAATTTTAGAGCATGTAAATTAACTACATCATTGTAAACAGAGCATGTAAATTAACTACATCATTGTAAACAGTGCATGTAAATTAACTACATCATTGTAAACAGAGCATGTAAATAAAATAAGCGCTTAATAGATGGAATAGTGTTTTTTCATTGTGTAGGATACACATGAAAAACACTATTCCAAATACATGTTTATTTTTATTGATATCTAAGTGTTTATGGTACTTTTTTATGTAAGCTCTACTTATAACTAACACGTTATTTAACTTGTGAGTTACATATGATATAAATTTTAAATAAAGAATAACACATTATAATTAAAAAAATACGCACGCAAATTGTTTTACTGGGTTATCCCCTGAAGGTAACGGAATTATTTATTTTATAAAACTATAATTCCTTTTAAACATTGGCATTTGGGGAGAGATTTGCACCCAAAAAATGACCAAATGCAAACTGGGTTCGTATATCGAAGTTCATGTAAGCCTGCTACAGGGTAAATACTCGTTTCTGTTAAATGAAAAATGTGTAATTGTGGTGTAAATAGATGAGATAGTTGATAATTTTTAAGGAAAGAGTGTGGTACAAAAAATTACGCGTGTCGGTAACGGAAAGAACAAGCTATAAATAAAGTTAAATGAAAGGAGGGAGAGAGGTGGAAAAAAATTAAGTAAAAGAGGTAAGACATTTTTACCTCCAAATTTGAGAATGAATGTAATGAAAGTCTTGCTATGTTTTCGTTTTAATTATTTATGTGCCTATTTTTTGACTACATTATTTAAAAAATAAACTTATACGGTTTTCAACAAGTACATAATTATTGTATCTCCGAATATTTAAAAAGTGGGATTTGGTATCTATTTATTACAAATGCAGTATCTACTTAAATAAATGAGAAATAAAACGTTTCTTCTTGAAGTGGAGACCAAGAAAATTTAACAATCCCTCAGAGAACCATTATTTTTCTACCAAATCAGATGACTTCGATCTTGCTCTCAGATTTAAACTACGAAAATTAGTTACTTGCTTTGTTAAAAAATTGTCTTGGTCTACTAAATGTTGAGAAATATTTGTTTATAGCAACACGCGGTATACGTTTTTATGTAATAGAAAATAAAAATAAAATAATTTGGTTTAACTGGAAATAAATTTAGTGGCAACATAACCATGGCATATAATAAATTATCAGAACCTCTTTTAATATCTATGTAAATTCACGCACTCAACCAAGACTTCTTTACGGAAATAATTTTTGAATATTATTTTATATAACTATTATTAAAAAAAATAAAAAATTCAAATAATACTTCAATTCATAACTAAACTGGAGACGTATATTTTATTAGCATAGACGGTTGCCGTGTTTAGAAGCGGGAATGAAACGTAATCAAAAGCCGAAACCGCAGCTCCTTTGCAGTTGAAATCTTATTGTCATAATACGACAGAGACTTTGAACCAGGGAAACAATATGTTTGCTGTCGTGTTTTATTGTTTTCTACATACAATCAAAGAGAGAGAAAAAAAGTTCATGTACTAAGTTTCTGCCGTTTATTAATTTCAATTGGATGTTATTTCGTTTCATTACTTGGGAGCGATCGACTTACTCTATGCACTTCATAGCAATATGTCTTAACTCTTATATTGTTTATTGTCATATTTGCTTTATATAATTCTTAAAATTTTTAGCTAATTGTACTTTTTGTTTAATTAGTAATATTTTTAAACAGATCATTTTGACAAAACATATAAAATAATAAAAAAAATAATGAGTTCTTGACTCCTATCGTACAATATTATACAGAACAAAATGCTAGTTTAATATACAGTAGTATGGGACTTCAAGTTTCTCATATATTTAACGTGCCATTATCAGGATATAATTCAATAAAATATATATTTACATAATCAAACAATTTAATTCATACCTTAAGAAAAATAGACATTCAAACATCAACGTGTAGTATATAATGTATAACACAATATTATAAGTGAATTTGTGATTAACCTCATTAACGTACTACCATTTAAATCGATCCTGTTTATTTAAATTGATATAATTTGAGCATCACATTGTTATAAAAAATTCTTTTAAAAGAAATACTCAGATGTCAGAAAATTTATTACATATTGGAATTATTTCTAAAATTAAATGTGAATTGTAATGTCACAACCAATTCCTTGTACTATGTGGTGCCGTGTGTGTAATGTTCCTTGAATTTCAAATATAAAAAAATATTTTTATTCTCAGATCTTTTTTCATCAATATTAATGTTATTTATACGGCTTAATCTTCTTCAAAATTTGGATACCAGTTTAGAACTTTGAAACAACATTTTTAATTCTAAATATTTTGAATAATGACCTTTTTTTCTTAAGTTTATAAATATAATAAAAACCTTTTTTGCCACGACGTAATGAAATTTAATTCTTCATATAATATGAATTCTGCTTTAGAAAAATACTCTCATATTATTGTGCGTATTTAGATACTTGCTCATAATTTTTTAATCAATAAGTTTTTACGTCGGTTGAATCGATTGAACATAGAACGACGAAAATAATATTCCAGCAATATGAAGCGAATGAAAAATATCTTGTAAGAACCCGGCTCTTTAAAGAAACGATACTGAGGCAATTAAAAAGAAAAATTCTGCATATGACTTTAAAATTGATATATCTACAATTTTTTGTTGTCCAAAATTATTTTTAAACTGTTCATTATTGAAGTACATGGTAATGTGATTATATAAGGAAGTGTATAGAGGAGTAAATATTATATGATAATTAATTTACACTCCTAATATAAAATTGTGATGCAGATTTACGTACAATGTGATTATACATTGTTTACATAATCTAACCGTAAAGTATCATGTAACTTCCAATTTGGAACGACAATAATGTAAACAAATATGATCCTATGGAAAGCCATGTAACGTTATGGACCAAAAATAACGATCTCACTATAAAGGTTCTAGGCGCCTCATTAACAAATGTATGGGACGAAGTTTAATTGAGCAATTGCGTCAAGTGAACGTATTTTCAGGTAATTAGTAATTTAGGACCGGAAACCTCCTCCGGTTTAAAGTAAATCACATGTGTCTGCGATAACATTAAAGAAAAAGAAATTATTACAATTAAATTGATTAAAGAAATTATTAAAATATACTAATAGATACAGTGTTTACAGGTGACTTATAAAGCAGTGTTCAAACCAAAGTATATACTTGATAGTAAAACTCTTTAAATATTTAATTAGAAACAAATAATTCTATCGTTAAATTATTGTCATGAGAAATATTTAGATTTTGAAACAGTTAATGGAAGTAAGGAATGATAATAACCATATTTATATTAGACATTTTTTCGTCATCCAACTTTCGATGTAATCTTAATTTTCACGTTTCGACACGTCAAAATTAAGATTACATATTCATGTAAATCTCTTAAACGGTTTAATAGAATTCAAGAAAAAATATTTATTTTAAAATTTCTAAACAAACCAGTATTTAGAAAGTTTCAAACTCGAAAAATTACAGTGACGTGGAGGATATAATACATGTCATTTTGAAGCTAAATTGTTTGCAAGCGGAGCAAAAAAAATGGCAAAATCCTGAATAAAATCTCCATATCATTTTTTAAGGAACTATCGAAAGGCAGGCACCCCACTCGATGGGACATGCTAAAAAATTGCTTTCACTTTTCGTGTATGGGAAGGTATATATTGAAGTCTCTGTATGAAGCTATAGAAACCAGAAGGTTGTGACGTTTCTCTTAATTTTTGTATACGAACCAAATGCTTTGTACTGTCTTCTGAAATTGAATTCGGAGTCGACGGTACAATATCGCCAATATAGCCAAATCTGCCGTTTTCAAATATTAATTATATTTGACGTTAATTTTGTAGAAATTCATTATTCACAATTAAATGAAACTAACGTGATGTTGTATTATTTCTACTTTATTTAAATTCTTTACCACGACCCAGGTTTCGTTGTATTACAACATCTTTGCTAATTGCTCACCTGAAGATGTTGTAATACAACGAAACCAAGGTTGTGGTAAAAAATTTGAACAAAGTAGAAATAATACTTCATCACGTAGTTTCATTTAGTTGCGAATTTTTTTATATTTTAAATATTTTATTTCATTACGATATACTTAATCTAAAGTTTCGAACTTGATCTTCATTCACTAATGTTAGTTTTCTTAAAACTTTTTTAGAAAACTTTGTTTCTTGCCCTGTATCCCTAAAAATTCAAATGTAAGCAATATTTTTTGGATTATATTAAATTTCTACGTTAAATTTGTACAAAATTTTATAAGTAAAGAATTAAAATATTATGATCCGATTCATAGAAAACGAAAATAGAGAGTGACAAAAAAATTATCTCAAAAACTAATGTTTTATATATAAAAATGTGAATAAAAAACAACCAAAATTATTACAACAGAATAATGATGTAAGTAATGATCTTAAAATAACCAAAGTCAAACATTTGAATGTCTAATCCGCGGTCTCATTTTCATTTTACCTTAAAGTTTGACTTGCAACTTTTGGTGCCCACACTGAGGTTGAACTTAGATTTGGCAGACGTTTGATGCTACAAATATTATTAGAAATTACTAAGTATTTCTTGAAATTTATCATCACTTTGCTAGATATCACCATAACCATTATATATTTACTTTGTGATATCTGCTATGAATTTTGCACCAAGACAAAATTTCAAATTATTTTATAGGTTCTAACTATTTTGAGTTTCTCACTTTATAATTATGTTTATTACTTTAATATTTTTTCATTATGTGTTCGAATGTATTGTCAAATAAATATTTGTTTTGACATTTGGCACTCGCTTTTTCGTTATTGGTATGTATTTTACACTGTTATACTAATTATTACTATTACTAATTTTTTCTATCAATAAGTTGAATTTGTAAAGAAAAATGTAATGCAATATGTATATACTGAATACAACTGCACTTTTTGGCATTTGACACTCACTTCTCGCATTATGGGTATATATAATTTAGCAATATTATGCCCTATATTTTTTCCATTAATGAGTTTAATATATAAAGAAAGATGTAATGTAATATGCGATTGTATTTAGTATATGCAACACCTATATACTGAATATAACTAGACATTTTAGAGAAATAAATTTTGATCATTACAATTTTTTATTTTTGTTGAATTAATTGTTAATGTTGGACTGGACAGATAAAAAATTAAACTCGTTTAATATAACATAGATGTGACTAAAACAATAATAATGCTAACAACAAGCACCCATTTATTGTCTATAAAAATAAAATTATAATAAATTGCGAACTTTTATATAAAATTCTTATTAATATTATATCGAGTGCATTTGAAAAAAAATTGCAAAGTCAACTTCTGATGTTCAGTTACTGATAATATTACATGCTATACAATTATCGATCTTAATTATTAATTTAAAACTTCTGTATTAACGTTGAATCATATTATAAAATTGTATATTGTTACATAATTTTCTAAAGTTTTAGCTAATATATAATACAATTATGTTGATCTTTTGTTATGTAATAGAAAATTGTATTTAAATAGTGTTTCATAATTTCCTCGTTAAATATGAGCTCTCATTGTATTGTGAAATTGTATTGGGTTTGGTACTTTATGGCATGTTAAATATCCAAATGACATATCATCTTAAATCAACAATTAAAGGCAAATGAGTATTGTCCAAGATAATAAACGATCGGTTATTTGAGATAATTATCCCGAGTCAATTATTGAATAGGCAAGATCGATGTGTGTGTGTATATCTCGAAAGATTTACTAATGTCATATCCATAAACAAATATACCTAGTTGGTTTACGTAGATGATGGCGTCATTTTAGTTCCTTTTCACAAAAAGTATATCTGAAATAAGATAATACATATCTTACACATGAAATGATACATTATAAAGTACAGTTATTCATTTCTTTTTTGTAAAATTAAATTTATTAAGAAATTTTCGTATTAACTCTTTTAATTTATGGCCCATAAGTTTTAATTACTTGCTCTGTAAGCACATTACATACATTTATTTTACACATTGTTTTACATTTGTTATCTTCTGCAATCTCTAATTTATATTAATTAGTATCCATCAGTTGATCTTTCTCTCAGGGTAAACCGACATAATTAACGTCATCTGCGTAAAACGCATATGAAAGTACAACAATTTTCATTAGTTTATCATATAATTTAAATAAAACATATTTTTAGCATATCTTTATCGGAAATTTAAATTATGTTTTAGATCATTAGGCAACGGAAATAAACAACGTTTAAAACAAAATGGTTCTCAAATGTAAATTTCTAAATATATTTTATCAGATAATGACATCAAGATATTAATGACACGATATAATTTTGATAGTAATTGACACTATAAATTACACTTAACGCTACTGTCTGAACATTAATTATACGAAAATTATTGTAATAACACGCAGTAGGGACTGTTCCCAAATTATACCCCGAAGGTAATGAAGTGGTCCCGTGCATTGACTCCAAGCACAAATTAACGTTTCCACATTACCCTGAGCGAAAGGCGCGTCACGAATATCGATAATGCTTATTCAATAACTGGGGCTGGGTAATTATTTCAATAACGTACTCGTTTATGATCTCGGCAAAATAGTTGTAGATTTCAGTCGATAAGTGATCTGTAAGTTAAACCTGCGATGAATTGACCATTAAACAAAACATCAAAGCCAACAAAATTAGTCCGTTGAGAGACAGTATTTAGTATCAATATTACCAAATATCTTTTGCAGATTACAAATGAATTGTATTAGTTTTGTGCCAGCGGCTTTACTTACTAATAATTCAAAATTTGTCTGGAACAACTTGTGGTGGAAAAATAGATAAGCATGATTGTTTGAAGACGCAACATTGTTTAAATGTTATTTTCACACATTTTATTAGAGATTTTTATTGCAGGGGATTTTCACGGCACCCAAAATATATGTAAATAAAAAAATATAGTAAGTAGTCAAATAACAAATATTGCGTTTGCAATTTTTTGGCGGTGCATCTAATTTGATAATAATATTGAAATAATATTTACCAAAATATTTATAATATTTAATATTTACCAGAATATTTCTACATTCCTACTTAATTCATATGTCATATTTTTAAGTTAAATTAAGTTACATTTTTCTTCGGAATTTCTGATCTCTAATAATCGAAAAAAAATATAAGACAAATACCGCTTAAATTTAGTAGCAATTTTCAAACAACAAATAAACATTAATTTATTCTGTATACACATACCGAAGAAAAAAAAATCCACGAAGGGGGATAATCGAGTGAGTCAGAAATAGCGAACTAACCTTAACTTTTGCCTTCTCGCGAAATAGATGGTGGATATCACTAAGTAGACATAAAATAATCATTGCAACAAATTTCTTGCGAAGAAACGCTACTTTTGAACCTATCTAGTAATTACTAGAAGTATTTGTTTTTATGCTTTTCTTGCTGTACTAACTGTATATTTTCAAACATAATTTTAATATATATATATATATATATATATATATATATATATATATATATATATATATATATATATGTATATATATATATTTATATATATATATATATATTTATATATATATATATATATATATATATATATATATATATATATATCCTCCATTAACAATACTGTTAAAATATGAAATATGAAAATAACGATTTCACAAAAGCTTACTTTAGCGAAAAACTGTAGTAATCTTCCTAAACCATATGGTTCCCTAGAAATTGAAATTTCTTTTACACAGATGAATATTGACTGTGTATATAGGTTGGTGTATGTAATAATAATTTATATATTTGTATGTTGAAAAATTCTGTAAATATTTGTAAAGCGTTTAATAGCGGAATAGTAGTTTTCATAGTGTATCTTTACATGTTTATTTTTGTTGATATCTAAATATTTACGTTATATTCTTGTTGCGAGTTCCACTCGTAATTAATAGGTTATTTAACTTGAGAGTTAAATATGATGTAAATTTGTAATAAAGAACTAAAAAAAAATTAAAAAATACACAGGCAAATTGCTTTAGTCAGTGATTCCATGAAAGTACGGAATTATTTATTTTCTAAAAGTATAGTAGATTCCTTTTTAATCATTGGGATATGGGAAGAGATTTGTGATAAACAAATGACCAAGTGCGAACTGGGTTCATATATCGAAGGTTATGTAGGTCTGCTATATCATAGGTAAATACTTTGTTAAATTTAAATTAAAAATGCGTGATTTTGGTGTAAATTGATAAGAATGTTGATAATTTTTATGGAAAAAGATTGACAGGAAAAATTATGCGTGTCAGTAACGGAGAGTACAAGCTATAAATAAAGTTAAGTGGAAGGGGAGAGGGAGGTGAAGAAAAACGAAATGGGAGAGGTGAGTTATTTTTACCTTAAATTTGAGAATGAAAAGTTAACAAGGTCTTGTTATATTTTTGTCCTAATTATTTATATGTCCATTTTTCCACTGTGTTTTTTCAAAAATAGACCGGTTTTGAAATAGTACGTAATTGTGTTTCTTAAAACGTTTAAAATGTGGGACTCGGTATCTAAGTATTTCAAATATAGCAAGCTACATAACAAAATAAAAAGGAATGTTCCTTCTTGAAGCGGAGACAAAGAACTTCCCTTAGAAAATCATTCCTTTTCTACCCAATTACACGGCTTCGACATTTCTCTCACATTGAAACTATGAAAATTAGTTACTTGTTTTTTTTTAAATTTGCCTTAGTGTGCTAAGAATTTAGAAAGGTTTTTATTTATAACAACACGCGGTATTCAAAATATTAATCATAACTTTTGCAGTAACGAAACATTTTTAGTTAGTAAAAATTGCAGAATAAAATAATTAGATTTCAACGAAAATCAATTAAGTGAAAATATTACTCGGTGACATATAATAAATTATTTTAACCTCTTTTATGCATATGTATGCACTCAACCAGGTTTTCTGTTAATAGTTTCAGTTTTTATTTTATTTAACCATTATTTTAAAAAATACAAACATTCAAACACTTCGTAACCAAATATTTCATTGACATATGCGATTGCTGTGTTCAGATACGTGCGTAGAGCGGAATCAAAAGCCGAAACCGCAATTTCTTTGCGGCCGAAATCTTATTAACATAATACGACGGAAACTCCGAAATGTGAGGGGAAGCAATACGTTTGCTGTCGTGTTTTATTGTTCTTCCCCTACAATCAAAGAGAAAAAACGAGAAAATCCATTTACTAAGTTTCTGCTGGTTCTAAATGTACAATTGGATGATTTTTCGATTCTAAGCATTTCATAGAAACATGTCTTAATTGTTATATTCTTTATTGCATTATATGTATATTCCTATATTTTACATGCCTTATAAAGAATCATCAAAATTTATTACCCCATTAATGATTTTAAAAGGATATTAATATAAGAAAAAAGATTTTTCTATGACCTTGATAATGTTATGTTAATTCTTCGAAAAATATGAAATCTACTTCAGCACTATTTCTCGCGTGTACACTCGATTCTCGTAATATTCATGTTATATTGCAATGCAATAATTACAATTTTAGCATTGAAAAACAGTTAATTAAACTATATATATGGCAAAAAAATGCATATTAGATACCGCGATTCGCGATTTCGTGTATTAGATATTTATTGATAATTTTATAATTTACACCTTTTTATGTTGAATGAACTTGGTACAATGAAAATAAAATTCCAGCAATTTGAAGTCAATAAAACATATGGTGTTGGAATGTTTTCATCGGCTGTAATGTGGTGCACCATTTTAACGGAACGATGTTGAGTCAATTAAAGGGAAAATTGCTGCATATGATTTTAAAAGTGACTTATCCACAATTTTCATCTACTCCAATGTTATTTTTACACCATCCGTATTAAAGTGCACATCAGCGTAGTTACATAACAAAAGTGTATAAAGGGGTAAACGTCATTTAATGATTAATTCACATTCCTAGTATTAATTTTGATGCAAATTTACGTATACGAGTACTATGTGACCAAAATTCCGACTATAGTATTGGTGATATAATCCAACCATAAAGTAACATGTTACTTCCAAATGATGACGATAATAATGTTGACAAATTTACGTAAAGCTAAGGTCTCATAATGTTACAGATAAAAAATAACAATCTCACCATAAAGCTTATAGGGACGTCGTTAATAACTTTATGGGACGAAGTTTAATTGAACAATTGGGTCAAGTTAACGTGTTTTCACGTAATTAGCAATTTCGGAGCAAAATCCGCCACTGTGTTTACGATGATAGTAAACAAAAATGTATTAAAATATACTAACATATACAGAATTTATAGGAAACTAATATATAAACAAGTGTAACTAAGCTCTGTACGATTATAACTTGATGTAATTCGTTTGTTTTTAAAGCCGATAGTTGATCGAAGTTGATAGTAAAAGTCTTATTTTATTCCATTCTTTAATTAGAAACGAATAATTCGATTATAAACGCTACCTCCTTTTTCTCCTTTTTGGCAAAGTTTTCTTATTTTAAAATTGAACGTAATTACAAACGTAATGACAACTAAGATTAATTCAAATCGTGAAAAATTCTCAGATTCTAATAGAGTTAATGAAAGTAAGAGATGGTAATAATTATATTTATATTAGTTATTTTGAATCAATCAAAACAAAATGAAAGAAATAATTCCTGAAATAAAAAACCAGTTAAAAACGTTTGAGGACACGTGCAAATTAGATTTTCATGTTCAAATACAGCTCTTAAAATCTTTCACGCAATTGAAAAAAAAATTATTTTAAAATATCTAATTCAACATTTATTTAGGTTATTTTAGAGTTTAAAAATTCCTCTATCAATATGCCAAATCTGAAGTTGCGAACTTGATCTTCATTCAATAATATTAATTTGCGTACTATTATCTTGTAAAATTATGCTCGTCACCCTGCATCCCTAAATATTCAAATACAAACAATTTTTCATCGATTATCCCTTTATGTTTAATTTGTATCAAATTTTATAAGTCAAAAGTTAATTGCATTTACGATCCGATGACTAATAAAAAAGACGGATATTCAGAGTGACAAAAGAATAATCCATAATATTTTTCTTTTTCTATATGACAATGAAAACCATTAAAGAAATAAAAATTAGTCAATGTGAACAAAAACAACGAAACTTATTATAACCTAATAAAAAACGCAGAGTAATGAAAGTCAAACATTTAAATGCCTTATCAGCGGCCTCATTTTCATTTTCAACACAAAACCTGACGTGCAACTTTTGGCACGCACCTTGAGGTTAAATGTAGATTTGGCAAATGTTTGCTAGAACTAGTATTTCTAAAAATTAATAAGTATTTCTTGAAACTAACCTTTACTTTGTCAGTTGTTGTTGACGTATCCTCATAAACAAACACTAAATTTGATGATGTTTTTGGATCGCTCTTGCAATCTTGGTAGCCGAGTCTAAGTATAGGTCCTCTTCTTTCGAGCTGTCTAGGTAGTGCAGAGTTGCAGCTACAGTCGTTATGTAGCTGCTACAGTCGTTACGTTTGCAAGGGATATAAAAGCAATAGTTTGATTTAGATCAATGGCTTTTTTGCCAATGAATTTGCAATTTCGTTGAACTCTAAGTCCACATGAGCGTGGATCCATTGTAGTATGCACGCTTTTTTCAAGGAGTTGAGTTGCTCTAGGAGCGATATGCTTTGCAGGATTAAGCTTATAAATATAATAATGTATAATAGATAATAATATAATAATGTATACATAGAGACTGTAAGGCTGATCTGGAGTCGTTAAAAATAGTGATTCCATTTAGTTGTTGTGAAGAAGCAAGACTTAGGTAAATTTCAAGTACTTTGCAGATATCTAACAGTTCTCTGGTGAAGTTTAATGCAATTTTTCTAGCATTGGCACAATTTCAAGCCTTTCTCTTTCGGGGAGAAGCAGGATGGTACCGGCGCCTGTATCACTGAATGTCCAATTATACGATCCATCAGTGCACGTTGTAACGTGAGGTAGCGATGCAAGAGAATTGATTGCAATGATCCCTAATTCCTTTAGCTTCTCCTCAGTGTTCCTTTTAGAGCAGTTCTCGGTGAGGTTAAGGGAGATTGTTGCGTTGTCTGTCACTTTTTCTGGAAAAGGAGGTTCTTCGCTTATTTTTACATCTTCAGTTCTTAGGTGAATTTTTTCTCTGATTTCCCAGTCAAAGAGAAGTGGGTGTGATCTTTTAAGTCTGGGTTTACAATTGTAGCCCGGAGCAACTCGATGGAATTCCTATTCTTCTATTAAACAACATACAATGTTGTTTGTGAATTTAATAGTTAGCATTTGTCTTCTTACTTCCAGCAAGACTAATCCGCAGTTTTGTTGTATTTTTGTCGCTTACAGCACCAGACGTAATTTTTGTGGTTTTGGACTGTACTTAGCCTAACTTATTTTTTTAGGTAGAATTTGAATGTACCATATTCGAATAGTATACTCCGTGACTGGCCTGATGAAGGTTGTACTTAGTGAGGAACCCCATTTTGTTCCATAGAATTTTCTTAGGATGTTTAACCTCTTTAGAGCGCTATTTGAGCATTCTTTAATGTGTTTACGAAAGCGCAGATTTTCATCTAAGATTAAAAACCCGTTAATTGAGAAATATGTTGGATTGGATACGTTTTCTATCCTGGTATTGAACAGTTTTAGGTTTGGGCGGAAAGTATGTCTGTTCTTTCTATCAGTGCTGAAAACGTTGAGTTGGGACTTGTTTGGGTCGATAATCAGTTTAAGGTCTTTTGACCATTCTCAAGTCCTCTCAATTATTTACTTAGTGCATATAGCAAAACGACAATGTCATCTGCATAGTATGCAATTTCATATCTTCAGAGTTATGGGGTGGATGTAATTAACGTAATGAAGAAATAGAAGTGGACTGAGAACTGACCCTTGTGGGACACCAGCCCAACGTATTTTCTTTTTTAAATGAACATTGTTGTATTTGACCCTAATTTCTTTACCTGTTAGGAAGTCTGCAATCCATATTAGAGTTTGTCCTTTTATTTCTAATCATGTACAAATTTAATTAGCTTTTGCGTCCAAACACGGTCAAAGGCAATGTCATGTCTAGGAAAGTGATAGTTGTCTTGGAGGGAGTTAATTATTGACTGACATAGAAAGAAGAGCTGGCTTGTTGTTGAGTGTTGAGCTCTGTAAGCTGTTTGGTAGAAATTTGTTTTTTTGTTTTCGATGAACCAGGGAAAAATTCTTGAACATATAAGGCGTTCAGCTAATTTGCAAAAAATACTTGTAAGTGCGATTGGAGGATAGCTTAAGTAGATTCTTGTGCCGGTGTTCGGTTTCAGAATTAGTAAAATTATTGTATTTTTTCAGATTCCCAGGATTGTTTTTTTTACGAGTTTTTCCAGAGTATTCGTACATGGGTGCAAAAGTAAGGGGTTTTTTTGATGGTGATTTATCTATTGAGATAGAAAATTTGTGCATGGTGTAGTTACGTGTGAAGTTCCTGACTGAATTGTCGCTTCTGGTTTCAAAAATAATCTTCTTACAATGGCTGATTAGTTTCCTATCTTCTATAATAGAGTTAACTCTTGAAACATTTGAGTAGTGTTCTGCAAGAGCGTTACCAGTATGAAGATTGTTTGTAAGAGACCTTTTGCCATCGAAAATTACGCTTGGGTTTTTAATGTATGTTTACCTTACAATTGTCGATGAGTTTGATAAATTTCCACTGTTGAGTTTCCTTTCTAAGAAGTAGATTTTTACAAAATTCTTTCTATTTTTTTGTTTTCATTTGTAGATTATTTGGTCTATGTTGTGAGATATCTTTCATAACTTATGACGGAGTTCTACGGTAATTGTAGTTTTAAGTACCTCGTTTATTTTGTTTCTTTCGATGATCGTTTTATCAATATTGTGATCTTTTTAGAAGGGCATCCATGAATCTTTACTTTCCCTTATGGGAACGATGGAGGCCTTGTTCAAATTAGTTCCAAAAAAATTTTTTCAAATTGTTCATGATTTTTGAGAAGGGATTTGTATCACAAATCTTCTTAAGGTTTTTTGTATAGCCCCTCCGATCCGCTTTCCTGAGATTCCAGGAGCCTTTATCTTGTTGCCCTGATTCAATATATAGATCCAAGGTTGTAATAATTGGCCTATGATAGCTGATGGATTTTTTATTACAGTCCATTGCGCTTTGGAAGCAGTCGAGTAGTTTATGACTGTGATGTCTGTTGCCGATTCAGTTCCGTGATCTTTGAAAATGTCCATTGTTAAGTGTTATTACATTCAAATCGTCAAGCATTTCCTCAATTTGTATTCCTTTGCTCTCTAGTGTAACCGAGCCCCACGTTGGACTTTTTGCATTAAAATCGCCCAGAACCACTATAGAATGTATGCATGCGGAAATGTATTTTTCAATTGTTGCGGTGATTCTACATGTTTTATCAGAATGGTAGACGTTGGTGATGGAGATCGAGTGGTTTGGAATGTAGATAAAAACAGCTTGTATTTCAGTGGAACTCTCTAGTTTTCTGAATTTTTTCCAAGTGTCATTAATATTCAGTTAAAGAATGTTAAATTTTGTCCTTGTAACATATTTGTCATCAGAGACCTGGACTGCATTTCCTGACGCGTCGGCTGCTTCAGACGCTGAAACATTATTCGGTCGCATTATTATCATTTTTATTTATAAAGAAAAGGGTTGCTAGAGCCTGCGGTGAGGTTGGACTTCTGTCTGTTGATCCGCGGGAGGTGTTTTATTTCCCTCCTGCCACTCAAAGGTAAACCCAATGGAGGCACTTCCCTATCCGCCGCCTTGGGGACGCACTCCTTAGGGGTTACTGGCCGCCGGGGGGACTTTTTCGGGTATTTGTTACCATAGCAATTACATGTCTACTTTGTGAAATATATTTCGCGGTAAGGTAACATTTGTATATATTTCGCGGTAAGGTAACATTTATATTTATGTGACTTGTTCTTACTGTTTCGAATTTTACAATTTATAATTATTTTTATTATTTTAAAGGGTTGTCGCTATGTTTTCGTGGATTGTTTTCAATTAATAAATATATTCAGAATATATGAATATTTCGTTTGATATTAATTCTCGCCACTTTTATTATAGGTATCTATTTAAGCAGTTTATTACTACAATTTTTTTCATTTATGAATTAAATTGGTAAAAATATAAAACAATACTTATATACTTTACATAATTGCACGTTTTTAGGAAATACGGTTTTAATGGTTCGAATTTTGTATTTCTGTAACAATAAGATATTAATTTATTTGGATCTTATTATAGGACTCAAAAGATATTCAGTTGAAATCGTTTTCCATCTATGTTTGATATGATTAAAATAATTATCCAAATAAAAATGAAATTAAAAATAATTAGTCAATGTTTAAATAAATTTCACATGAATATTATATCGAGCCCATTTTAAAAAATAGTAAAATCAACATATGCCCCATTCTTGTCACGTCTTAATTCCCCATCTTAATTATATATTTCAGACTCCTATAGTACGAGTGGCTGAAATTATAAAACTGTATGCCGCTACACGCAAAACTTCTTAAAGTTTCAGCTAATAAATAATAAAATTACACTGATCTTTTTCAATGCGAATTATATGCAAAAATAAATGTAATGGAGATATGCAAAGAGAGTTTCGTAATAATGTGGTAATTGTGTTGGTTTTGATACTTTTGTTAAATGGTCACTTTATGGCATGTTTATTGTCTAACCGAATTAATATTTGCCGAGATTTTAAGTGAGTCGGTTATCGAGATAATTATAAGAATATATAAGAAGGAGCAAGATCGATATGCGCCCACCTTGGTTATGACTTTTGGTTACAACAATATGGAAGTGTTCATTTGCGTTTACGCTCAATGCGCTGGCCACTTCACAGCTCTCGGAGTATAATTTGGGGACCGCCCCTATCGCGTGCTCATGTAACAATTTTCGTGTAATTAATGATCAAACAATGGCATTAATGTTAATTTATATTGCCAATTATCACTAAAATTATTTCATATTGTCGACTTGATGGTAATGTCTGGATAATGTGTGTTTAGGAATTCAATATTAATAGCGTTTTCATAATTTTGTTTTATTCCTGTCACTGAAGAAACTGAAATGTGATTCCAAATTATTATAATATATATACATATATATATATATATGTGTGTGTGTGTGTGTATGTGTGTGACAACACTTACATGGACACAAGATAAAAACATCAAAATAATTACATCGACAAAAATTTATCAAGGCAATAAATATTAATGTAATAGGAAATAACGTTGAATTAAATAAATGTGTAAATATAGATATTATTCAGAAAAATACAGTGAACAATTTCTTTTTAATTTTAAAGGAAATTGAGTTATTTTCCAAGTTTTCCTTAATATAAACAAGAGATAAAACTACTAAATTATTTATCCATCTCCACCAGCCGTGTTGGTCCATGAAAATTAAATCAGCCTTCATTTTATTTCTTTCATATAATCTTGATGTTATTCCAAACATAATCTATTATAAGACAATAAATATCTTACCCTTGAGATAATACATTACAATGTACAGTTTTTCTCAATTTATTAGGGAAGTTTAATTTGTTAGGACACTTTCATAATAACTCTTTTATCTTTTTGCCCATAAAATTGATTTACTTGCTCTATAAGCCCATACTTACCTTTATTTTATACATTGTTTTGCATTTATTGTTTTCAGCAATATTTACTTTACATTAATCAGTACTCATAAGTAGCTCTTTCTCTTGGCATAGTGGATATACTCTCGTTTTGATCAGGTGTTAAAATGATGTTATCTGCATAAAACTTATGTGAAAGTACAACACTTTCCATCTGTTTATTATGACATATGGATATGTCATATTTTTAGCATATCCTCATACTATAATTGAAATCATATTTCTGATCTTTCAGCAACCGAAACAAACATTATGCTATCAAATGTAAACTTCTAAATGCATCTTATTAGCTAATGACATCAAGATAATAATAATACAATTTAAATTAGGTAATAATTGGTACTATAAATTATACTTAACGCTACCGTCTGAAAATTATTTATACGAAAATTGATATAAGAGCACGCGATAGGGGTCCCCAAATTATACCCTGAGGGTAGTAAAGTGGGCTCGCGCACCTCAAGGACAAATTAACATTTCCACATTGCCCTGGGCGAAAGGCACAAATGACGCGTCACGCTCATCGATAATGCTCATTCAATAATTGGGGCTGGTTAATTATCTACTTAACCGATTTATTGACGATCTCGGCAAAACATTAATTTAGCTTTAAACGTAGATTTAAGAAGATAAGTAATTTATGTGTAAAACATGCGATGAACTGGCAATTTAACAAAATACTAAAAGGCAACATATTTATCAGCCCATTGAGGGACTGCATTCAGTGTCAGTTTTACCAAATATTTCGCAGGTAACAAATGAATTATATTAGTTATTTGCCAGCGTCTTCACTTCAGCAGAAAAAAATCGGGTTTTATAATCCAGGTGAGCATATTTGTTTGGAAACGCGACGTTGTCAGAATGTTATTTTCACACATTTTATTAAAGATCTTTAAAGATTATAATCCAGGGGCTAATTTTTTTTAGATTTAGATTAGAATTATTTTTAAATTCAAGATGATGTACACTAAATATAAGCTAATAATAAAAAAATAAAGTAGACTATTAAATAGTAGGTATATTTTACCTTAGCAATTTTTTCGATATGCAACTGATTTTATTTGATACTGAAATAAAATTTACAAAAACGATAATAAATTTTTGTACATTCCTGTTTATTATATATGTATTGCAGTATTTTTTTTTCTTAAATTCAAATCATTAATCATAGAAAAATATATAGGGCAAAATACCGCTTTAGTTAAATAGTGAGTATTAACAAACCTAATAATCATTCATTCGGCATATATTAAAAGAAAACAATCCACAAACACGCAACGATAATAAACATTAAGACATTAAACATTATTGTAAAATTAGATACTCGAGTAAATAAGAAAAAGCGAAGAAACCTTAGCTTTTGCCTACCGGCGAAAAAGATAGTGGATATAACAAAACATTACTGCGACTAATTTCGGGTGAAACAATGCTAAATTTCGAATTCTTAGTAATTTCTACAAATAATCGTTGTTATGCTTTTCTTACTTTGTTAAATGTATATTTTCATTTATTATTTTTTAACATATATACGAGTATATGTAACAAAATGTAGTGAAAAAAATCTGCACTTTAGGTCGCATCTGCAAGTACTATGTGTTTCGCATAAGTATATACACTATAAACGATCTTACATTTGCCATAAAATAAGAGTATGTGGGCAAACAAATATTATAAAAAGGAATGAGGTGTATATTAATATAAAATATGTACTAGTTTTCGCTAGCAGTTCAATCAATTGAACATACTTAACGGTGCCTTGTCATGTCACTTTTGAAAATAAGAATACCTTTATCAATACTATTTGACTCGATATGCAATTAAATTTTGGAATATATTAGACTATCATCAATAATACGTACACAATCCACGTATCAGTTACTTATGTCGAATTACGACAGTAATACTGAAAAGGATTCTTTAAAACAAATACTGTAAAGAATTTAACACGAAGGATTAAATTGTTCAGATTTGCATTGCGTCTAGGCGTGGCTAATCCTAGTTAAGTGGATTGTTAAACAAGCAAATACATTTAAAATATTTGCACGTGCTATATCAAAAAGAGGAATGTTCTCGCGACTTCACCGTCCTAATATTTAGCTCGTTTTTGGACAAGGTAAACAAGTTTGTAAACAAATTATTTTTAAATCTCTTTACGTGAAAGACAAACCAGTGTTTATTCGTAATGTAAACGCATATTAGGTGCGCGTTTGCATCACGTAATTCATTCTATTTGAAGTATAATGTACAGGTGACCTACTTTTCTTAAAGCCGAGCATTATAACATGTAGACGGATGAAAGGAATTTACTAAATAGGGCCGTATTTAGATTATGAAGATAGAAATTTATCCAAAAAAAAATTATATGTAGAGTGGTCTTGCTTAACGCAAAAGTAACTTATAACTTTAAGAAATTTTTAATAGTAAGGTTTTCGACTTCAGAATGTATTTCAATTTAATAACTTTAATAATTTCTGCACATTTGACGTTTTTTTTTAAGATTTGATAACCGATTTTGGGGCACTAATTACGAATATGTAATCAGTTTTTCTCCAACACGTTCAGATTTTTCAGAAAAAGGACTATGAAAAATAGACAAAAAAGACACCTTCATGTAGTAAAAATTATATATTAAAAAATACAAAATATTTTCAAAATATGTTATTTGTAACGCAGACTACGCAACTCAACGTCAGTTTAAAATGATACTTACAGTTGGGAGCAGTCGTTGGTCGTTGGGAGTAGTTATGTGCCAACAGAGGATTTTAACGAACTTAATTGTTCTTAGAAAATTTGTTAATAATTCCTAATTTTTTTTACAATAATTTTATGAAATTTACTTTTTCACTTAATCTCATCCATCTCTACGTTATGATATCATTTATCAAATAAGTTTTAAATTTATGTTTAAAAATTTAATGATTTTATTGAATTTAGATTTTACCAACCGCACTTATAATCATTTTCCAGTCCTTATTTCACGTTTTCGTCCTATTATTTCATTTCCATTAATTATTTGTGTGTTAAATAAAATTATTCTTGAGTTATGCTAAAGAAGTACAACGTCTAACGCCCGTATGTCAGTACACACACAATGTTTTTTTTTTTAATTTAAAAACGCTAAACTCTCATGTTTCAAATAATTTTCCAAAATTGACCACCACAGGTAATACCTTAGCTTTAATTAACTAGTCTTCGCAAATGTCTATGACTTCAAGTGCTTCAATTATAAGTAAGTTGCACTGCCTTTAGCCCTTTTAATGAACAGATAGATTACGTCAAACATAAGTTGCTGTCAATGAAAATTTTTCAAGCGATTAAGTTCCGGGAAACATTTTGTTTTTGATAAAGCTCGTGAACAAATGCCCGTATATACATATACATATTTTTCGATGTTTGTAACAGAAACATGATGACTCTCGAAAGCTTCAAAAACATATTTTACATATAAGTTCAGTGCAAATAAATATAATCTTAAGCAGGTTCTTGCATGATTGCGATAAATGGTAAACGACTGCACTTCTCAAAATAAGGTAGGGCAACAGAGTTACTTTTAATTGCTCTTAATTGCTTCTTCAAAATTTTCAGTTTATACAACTGTACACAAAATCTATGCAAGACGTTTTCGACGAAAATCAACCCAAAAACTTTTGTACATGTAAATAAATACTTGATAAATTTTCAGTGCAATAAGAACGGGGATCTGAGCACTGAGGTAACTCTCAGGAGTTTCCTCAGTGCTCAGACCCCCGTGCAAGTCAGTGCATTACTCTTCTTATCCTATCATTTTCGAAAACATTTATTTGTACAAATCCATCTTAAATCACACTCTTAGGAGCAGACAAAACTTAGACAACTTGATGAATAAAAAAAATTATGGAAAATATTATTCTTTATATTTTTGACGCAATAATTTTCTCAATTTTGGTAAAGTCTAGAAATAGAAAAAAAAAGTAGCTGTTCTGCGTGATCGTGAGAAAAATTAATGAAAAACAGAGTGAAATTAATTATGCACTCACCGTGAAATTTCACGAGACAATAAATTATATCGTATAGTGAACAAACGTATCACCGCTCCTCCCTCAAGTGTAGATTACTCATGCATGAGGAAAAGAGGCAAAATGTCTTTTATGTATTAGACGCGTAATAAATAACACCAATAAACCAATAAAGGGATTCACGTTTCACTCCTGTGACATAATATAATATTATCGTTACAGTTAAATGGAACGTGTTCGAACTTCGATTCGATCACCAGGAGGTAATAAAACAATTAATTTATTGGTTTTCCTTCGTTATTTGTTATGTGCGGATCGTTCTAAAATTAACGTTCTAAAATTTCGTAATTCTTTACGTTGTATATAATAAATAAATTAGTATATTAAGTAATACAGTAAATACAGGATATATATATATATATATATATATATATATATATATATATAACTAAATATTTATTTAACCATGGAGTAGATCCAAAGAAGTTTATGGCTATATTTTAAATCGTAGTCAAAGAAAATGGCGATAAATAAATATTAAAATAAAAGCTTTCTTACGAAATACTATTTCAAATTTAAACAAATATTTAAATCGTAGGCACGTAATCGAGTAGTTAACAAATAATTGGTACTGTTGTTAATTAAAGTAATATTTATTAAAATCAACACGATCATGTACCCAAAATTACAAAAAATTTCGCGGCGGCAAAACCAGTAAAAAAAATTAGTCAACCGTAGTGAAAATTAAATAATAGAAGCGTTCACTTATAGAAGAGAGCCTTTAAACTTTTTACCAATATTACATTACTTTTAAAATAATACATATTTTATTAGGTACTTCCTAAAGGGAAAACTCTGAAAGAACTTAATACTCGGAAAGTGAGGAAGCCACTCCCTCAAACACATTGAAAGTACATATGGTGGGGTGGCTTCGTCCTTATTAAACCAAATATTATAGTCCGGGCTAGTTCTTTGCAAAAAAATTGACATATTTTAAAAACGGTGTACTAACGTTTACATGCGCCTGAACTTCTCAAACGCTATTAGCATTTGAGAAAGTCAGACTTTTCTTTTCTTGTGAAGCCAATTATTGCGGAATGTTAACAATGTCGATCTTTGGATAAAGTCAGTAATAAAACGAATTCTTAAGTATGGAAATTGAAATCTTCCGAAACCTTCCTAATTGCGCGGACTCTTATGGATAAAACAACAAACAATGGAATCCTTATTGAGTGCTAGACAAGGAAAATATGAGTTTAGTGTCAACAAATTTTTAAGTCGAAAGCTTACAAAGCAAGAGTTGATTCGTATAAGTAAATTTTCTTCTCATAATATTTTTATGTCATTGCTAAATATTTCAATTAAATTTCTATATTAAATTAATTTAGGTATGGTTGTTCATGCGTTAGAAATTTATTTTGGTAAATAGATAATGTACAAATGAATTATTCCTTGCATTACACTCTTAAGATATTTTAGTGTTAACTATTGAAAATAGTACACTATTTCAAACCGCTGACGAACGAAAGCGATCATCTTATATTTATGGTAAAAAGTGAAATCAAGTAGGTTAACAGAATTATAAGAGCATTTCAGATATTTATTTTAGTTTCGTAGATTTTAAAAGTTATGTAAGCCAAAAGAGGGCCTCACCCTACCTTAAAATAGTCTGTAATGTAGTAATCTGGAAGATGAGTTATCTCTAGTAAAGTATATTGGACGCAAAAATTTATTTGATAAATGAAAAACATAATTTATAATTACCTTACTCATACTGATTATATTTTATTCTCTTAATAACTTAATTGCCAGGTATTTAAAATATAAATAACTATACTGATCATTCTAATCAATACTAAAATTATGCTGAGAGTACTTGTCGATTATTAAGTGTTTCCTATCCAAATAGGTCCAAAGTTATACCTCTATAACCATTTGCTTTGAGTAATTATAGTTTATCATATTTATTCTAAATAGTACCTCATACATAGAAGTAAATTGAAATTCAGTGTGACCTTCCAAAAAATGCGACATTTTTACAAAGTGTTTTAAAGAATAATCGAGTAATAGTAGAAATTTAAATAGATAAATATTTTTTGTGGTATAGAATGGTTACACAATCTGCATTTTTTTTTAAATACTGAAATAAATATTTGGCCTTCACTGCTATAAGAGTTAATATAAAAGACCTAATTACTGGTAAATATTTATACCCAAATAAATATAAAAATAAAAGCAAGTCACCCTACTGAACTATAGCAAGTCACCCTAATGAATAGATTATTGGTTTACTACGTGAGTAAACCAATAATCTATTTCGACAATTTATTGTTTTTTTTATCAAAATTAAAAGAAGTCCATTGGCAAATTTTCATTGATTGGGAGAAAATATTGTACCTCTGAACTAATTTTCCATTTATATATTTTCCAACCATGACATTTTGAAACTATGACATTTTTTCAATACTCTTCAGAGTCCCGTCTCTTTTCATTGTTGTGCTCGTTATGTTTAATGAATACAGTGGTATAATAAATTTGTATATAACAATATAATTGTTTTAGACAAGTAGGATTACCTTTACTATTAAGCTTTGAACATTAAAATTATATTGGTAAAATTAACACAATATTTATAAAATAATTACGTTTAAAGACAATGAAAATAAAACCATTAGTAATGCTAAGACAAAATGTTACATCTGAAGTTTTCCAACACTAAAAGCAACTTAATCACTTTAGTTACTACTGCCCGTTCTAAAAGCTCTCATTTTAAGACACTATTTTAGCATATCCGGTAACCGCAAAAGACGCCATGACTACCGTTTACTCTTCGGTAAGTGGCTACTTCTAATATAATGTGGTCAGACAGTGTCGGCAGAATCCGTTTATGGTGATACCCGATGCCTCTTAAGTGGCGTATTGGACAGCTTAGTCACTAAATCCTTAGCTAGTCATTTGAAATATAAAATAAGAAAGGATTGTTTTTAAAATATATCATCCGTATATACATTAAGAAGAATTATAAAATTTCGTTGAAATATATTTATGTTTTTCTCTTTAAAAATTAATAAAGCTCTAAAGACTGCTATTTCTATATTACATCCCTATTTCCCTGTCAATTATGAATTAAATGATAATATCTTAACGACATTTAGACGCAAACCTTGATAAATGTTAATTCATTTTACGTTATTTTCGCATTATTTTTGTGCATTATTATAGGTTTGCATTTTGTTTTGATACTCACTTGAATAACATAAATTTATACTTATTGTTTGGAAATTAAGTCAAAAAAGATCTTAAGAGAATATAAACACTTTATAAGGAAATAATATTTCTTTTTTCAAAAACGGCATAAACAAAATATAAAACACCTTTTGGATTTTATTGAAAAAGTAAATATTTATATATATAATAAATTAAAAAATTGACCAAAAAAGAACTCTTATGCAATGAACGATGTTTGCAGTTTTTTTCCTTATTCACAATTTTATTTTTTATAGCATTTTTAAAAGCAAAACTTATAAAAACTTTCAAATACGTTTCCAATTTTTAATTATTTTTTTCAATAAAAATACACGCAATTTTTTCCAAAGTGAGTTGGATCATAATTTTGATTTAATTACATTAAATATAATCTTTGCTGTTCAAAAATATTGGCGAAAAATTTTAACTCACTTTTGTTTCGTTTATATACCTATTTTTTGATTCATTTCATGCTTAATTTAAATATATTCTTAAATAACGTAAATATGACAAACATATTTTTAAATAATGGAATCCCACAAAACCTGTAATTCCCAATAATACGGGGCTATATATCATTATAATTTTTGATAAAATGCTATATTGTTATGATGCAAATCGAAACGTATAATGAAAGTTTGTGACAAATAATTGCTGATAATAAAAAAATTCATTTAAATTTAATTTTGATACAAAAGCACGTCGCAAACTTATTTCGTATATGAAGCTATTTATGAAAATATTCAATTTAAAAAGGAATATTTAGAGTAAAAGACATAGCTTGTTAATAAAAATATGTCCATTGCCTTTTTGCGTTGTTTTTGCTTGATTGCGTGGGAATTCCGTCGTTTATAATGAAAACAAAAAATGTGATTATGAAAGTTTCAAATTGGTTGGAATGAATATTTCATTGCGATTCTCTTCATACAATTGAAGAAAAAAAAAATGAAAAAATCCATTTGGTTATTTTAACATCGTTTCGAAATATTAAAATGAAAGCTATATTCGTTTCTGGGTTATGACACATCGACTATTTTTATTTTCTTTATTCTCCCATTGTCTTACATTTTTTTCAGTATTAAGCAAGTATGAAATAATTTGATGTATTAATTATAATTTCTATACATATAGTAATTTTGAGTAAAATTTACGATTTTGTTCATTGAGTAACAATGGGGTTCATTAATATTCTTCCACTTAAATTAATCTTCGTTAGTTATAATAATTTAAGTTTTATAGTAACCTTGATTTAAAATTTCCAATTTTTATAACTTTATCAATATTAACTTACCAACTTCGCTTGAGAATGCCCAGTTCATTAATTGGGATAGTCTTTTAGCCATTAAAACAATTGAAGGAAAAATTGTCGACTCTAACAATCGTATCGTCAACTCTAACAATCATATCATCAAAACCCGATCCCATTAAGCGAGTTAAAAATAAAAGAAAAACAGGTGTATAGCTTAACAAGTCAATAAAAAAAATAAAGGCTAAGAGTGGTCGAGCCAAAGTCAGATATTAAGTAGAGTTCTTAGGAATAAATTTACAAAAATGTGTAGAAATTCCAAAAAGCATTACAACTCCACCTTCACAAGCCCATGCTGTTCTGTAAATATTTTAAAATTCCTGGGTATTCTGGGTGTGGTGAATCTTATACTGATGCGTATTGCCAGCTTGACCTTAGTTAATATCCTTCTTTGCTAAGATACACCCCCCCACCCCCTTATTACTTGACCAAGATTTTAAGTTGGAAACATTGAGGGTTATTAATGCTCTTTCTTCTAAGTACCAATTCATATTTCATAATATGTTTGACTCTGAAGTTACAACCAATCTTTTCACGATAAAAACCAATTCTATGGGATTAAATGCCCTAAGTATTAAAGCCCTTAAGCTTATCATAAAATTGTAACCTCTGCTAGTACTGACATATTTAGTACGTATTTGAAAACAACTACTTCTCTTTCTTTATGGGAGAAACGTATATAATCCCAGTACCAAAAACATTAAATCAGTTATATCGTAAAGACTTTCGACCCATTTTCCTACTGCCACGTCTATTGAATAATTTTGAACGCATAGTCCTTGCCCAACTGGTTTGATAACTTAATGCTGGCACATTTCTAAATCCACTTGAATCTGGTTTCAAAACTGGTTATAGTAACTGAACAGAGTTAGTGAAAATCGCAGATGATAAATGTCTAAATAAATTCTCAGAATGAACGGACTTATCAGCTGATGTGCGTCAAGAAGATATTCTTTCTTCATCACCCTCAATAAAGACCTCGTTTCAAGCTGTTAATCTAATTAAGTCCCAAGCTTTCATAAATGGTAACCAAAGAGTGCTTTCTAAAATTTATCTATCAGATCTGACATCTGAAACGAAACGTTAATTTCATTTACCATAATTGTTAAAGACTTAGATCTGCTGATCGATCAAAATCTTAATTGACAACCTCAAGTAAATAATGTTGGTCGTCGTATCTTGAGAAAAATGCACTGCTTCAAAATTTTCCAGATGTTTAAACAGCTCATCTCTGTCAAACACTCACTGCCGCTGTTTGACTACGAAGATTTATACTAACCAGAGCGGAATATCGACTTAAAAATTACAACGCCTTAAAATTTTGTATGTCCGTTATATTTTTGGTTGAAAAAAATATGATCATATTTCTTAATTCAAAGCTGAACCTAAATAGACGGAAGTTCGCAATTGGCGCAATCTGGATATTTTTATACTTCTCTATAATATTAGGAACAATCCTACTTATCCAACTTACCTTGGAAGCAGATTTGGTTATTTGTCTGCACACGGTACGGACTACATTCTAAAAACCAACTTAGTCTTCTTTTTCCCAAATATGTAACCACCTTTTACGAGTATGATAAGCTCTTCACTGTTCAATCTATAAAACTTTGAATTGACCGGAACCTGATACCAGGAACTCGCCCTCTATAAATATTTTCAAAGGACCTACCATTTGTTTCTATCATTCTTGATTCGATTTTTTCCTCTTTCCTTAACCCCACTAATATTAAGATTTATCATTAAACGTTTTTTGCTATAAATACTATAATATTTTCATATTTAATTTGTTTTGTCACATTCAAATTAGTTTTATTTTTTAGTACAATCTTTTACGTTCTTTCACATCTGACTGGAAGAGATTGTTCTTTTAGCAATAAGTCCGCCAAATATATATATTATTGTACTTTAAAGTCTCAATTAAATAAAAAGAACCTAAGTGCAATAATCAAGACTTAATTTTTCTGTCTTTTTTATATTTCAATATAAAAAAGCATCGAAAATTATTATATCCTAACAAATGACTACGTCACTAATAGCCGCAAAATAACGAAAGTCAAAAATTTTAATATGTTTTTCGCGGCCTTCTTTTTATTTTTTCTTAAAATCTGACGGGTATATTTCGGCCCGGATAACGAGGTTGAACGTAAATAGATTTATTAGACGTTTAATGTTATAGTTATTCCTAGACATCACTAAGTATGTTTTCATGTTTACCTATACTTTGCCAGGTATTTGTTACCATAATCATTATTTATTAACTTTGTGACATCATCTATCTATTTAACCGTAAGGCAAAATTTAAGATTATTTCACACATTTTAATTTTTAATTATGTTTATTATCTTAATGTATTGTCTTTGTATATTGGTGAATCATTTTCTATTAGTAAATGTATGAATATTATGTTTGCTATTTGAAGCTTGCTGTTTGTTTTATAGCTATTAATTTAAGCAGTATTTGAACTCTATATTGTTTTCAGATTATTAGTAAAATTTAAAAAAATTATATCACTCTACCTGTATACTAAGTATAAACAACACATTTTGGCATAAAAATTCCAACAGTTCAAAATGACTTATATACATTTTTAACTGTTGGAATTTTTTATTTCTTCAAAATTGGTAGGTAATAATTTAATAGCTGACTAATTAATATCATATAAAACGATATAGATGCGATTAAATCAATATTAATATTTATGACAAGCCCCATTTAGTTGATCATAGTGATACATTATGCGTAAATATAAATATTAATATTAAATTAAGTGCACTTCTAAAAACTGCAGGGGCGGTATTTTCTTTTCAATTATCAATACTTTTTGAGCTATTAATTTCAGATTTCTATACTACGACTAAAATAAATACAATAAAACTGTACATTATTAAATAAAAGTTTATGAAAGTTTTAGCTAATTCAGCTAAGAAAGCAGAATTTAGATCAACCCTTTTTTATTTAATAGGGCATTATATGAAAAGATTATTTCGTAACTTCGTTATTAAATATGGTCTCTCTATGGACTGATGATCATGTTAAATTTGACATTATTGTTATATGTCATTTTATGGCATATTTAAAATCTAAATGATTGATTAACTTACATCCACAATTATGACTACATTAATAATTGCCAAAATCGCAAACGAGTCGATTATTCAAATAATTACACCGGCCCACCTTTTTCGTATCTCTTACGTACGTATCACTTTGTCCTACAAAGTGGAACTGTTAATCTGTGCTTGTGGGTAATTTACATCTTCTGCATAAATCAGACACAAGAGTACAGCAATTTCCATTAACGTATCATTTATATATGTAAATCATTATACTTTAGAGGTTTTATATTGTTGGAATTGTATTGCAGATCGTTCAAAAAAGAAACAAAAATTTCTAAATGCACATTACCCAGATAATGCCATCAAGGTTATAACACGAAATAATTTTAGTAATCATTGGTACTATAAGTTACGCTTAATGCAGAATATTAATTATGCAAAAATCGTCATAAGAGAAAGCAGTAGGGGCGGTTCGCAAATTATACCCCGAGGGCAGTGAAATGGCCCCGTGCGTTGACCGCAAGTGCACATTAACATTTCCCCATCGCCTCGGGTGAAAGGCAAAAATGACGCGTCACGCATATCGGTTATGACCATTCAATAATTGGATCGGTGTAATTATATAAATTGTTGTAAATTTTTAATTGTCAGAGCTAAATTAAATGAAACTTTAAGAAACTGTTGTGATAGTACGCACTTGTTTAATTTAATTCTAGAGAAAAACCAGGAATCATAAATGAGGAATAAAAAATATTATAGCCAATATAATACCGTTCATTTTCTTTTAAATTTTTAGTTAAATATCCGATTTAATATTAATATTAATAAAACATTTATAAAAATACACACAATTTTTTATAACGTATCACCAATATAAAGTATATAGAGCAATTTACATTTATTTTTAACAATTTTGTATTCATTATAAGATCTCTAGTTCTCGATACTTTTATTTAGTGAATTTTGAAATGAAAAAATATGGAAGTTTAATTTCAAAATTAATGGTTTATCATAACAAATTTTTAAATGAGTGTAGTTTACCAACATTTTCAATATAATTTTACAACGAAAAGTACTTTTCATTAAATTTTATAATTTTTCTTTTTAATATTTTTATTGTTCGCTGTATTCACCAAAAATAAATCATACTGACAATAAAGAATATATTTTTTTACAAAAAATAATTTTTTTTTAATTTAGTTAACTTTAACGAAAAAAACGTTCTTGAAAATATACTAAGAAACCAACTATCAAAATAAAATATTATAAACAAACTGCCAACGCATAAAACTGTCCTCAAAAATAAATTTTCGGCGTACAAATCATAGCGATAACGGCAACAATTTTCTTAAAGTTAAAATTGTGAAATATTAATTTAAAAATATATTAAGAAATAAAAAAATATTTACATCTTTTCTTTATGCCACTAATCTAATCATTCTTGTATTCTTATATTATTGCGTATTTTGTAAACTTAATCTAATAACAAATCTATAAAATAACAAATCTTAATTGTTAAATAACGAAAACAGATCACTCAGAGCCTTTTTTCTGCACGCGCATGATTTCTTCATCCTTTTGACTGCTAATCTACCTGTGATATTCCAATTTAAGAAATACCTTTTTACCGACTCTTTGAAATTACTTTTTCCCATTTTAACAAAAAACAATTGGTATCATTCTGCGTACGGAAACCAAAACTTTGAAATTTTTTCTGTTCCAGTTCAATAAATGTTGGTAGGATATACCTTTATATCTTGAGGATTTCAAATATATTAGTTTCCTTTATTATGAAAGAAATGAAGCAAAGACAACCAAAGGCACACAAAAGTACATATATATATATATATATATATATATATATATATATATATATATATATATATATATATATATATATATATATACATATAAATATATATATATAAATATTCAAATTTACAGACTCTGATGTGATTAGTGCCTATCTGCTATCAATTTATGGTAAAACACTCTCCTTATTTATGGAGGTAAAACTTTCTTTGATTTACCGAAATTTATAATAGCTACGACTTAACGAAAAAATATGTGTGATAATGTATTGATTTTACTACAACCAGCAAAATTTTATTAATATTAAGGGGTGGTGAAATATAATATTTAAAGTTGAAAGGATTCGAGAAATATATAAAGTATGTTTTTAACCCCGAATTGCTGTCAACAATTTTTATTAAACAATTGATATGTTAAACTAAATTTAATTTAAGTATGTACCAATATAATCTGCTACTTGTGGTCATCTAGTTGGCAGTGACAATATTCCTTTCTTGTAAAATTCCGGTGACTTTGAATCTAGAAACTGTTCGAGGTCGTTTTGGAGATCTTCTTTAAGGTCGAATTTTTTTAAAGTAAATGGTTACTTAGAGCCCTGAAAAAGTGGTAATCAGAGGGAGCAATACTCGGCGAATATGGTGGCTGAGTGAGTAGAACCCAACCGAACTCTATTCTAATTAATCACGAGTAGTTCTGCAATACGTGGTCTAGCATTATCATGTAGAAAATAAACTCGATTCTGTTGACTACTCAATTCGTTAGCTAATCGGTCAAATGGTTCACAATAAATATCTGCTTTAATTGTAGATCCCTCTGGAAAATACTCCCAATGAATAATGCCCTTGACATTCCGCCAGCAGTTGAGCATCACCTATTTGGCATTTATTTCAGGTTTGGATACTGAAACTCCTCTTTCACCGACACCCAGCCATTGACATTTGCGTTTTTTCGAACCCACTTCTTATCGCCAGTTACTAACTAAGTTAGCCAGTCGAAATTATCTTCCAATGTCAATAACTGTTCACAGGTATCAAGTCTACACTGTAGATAATATGATGACAACTCGTGGGGTACACACACACCGCATTTTGAACATTTTCCTAATACGCGCAAATATATTTTTATACTGCCATGAATACAGTGTATCTCATCTGCCAATTGACGAGTCGTCAGTCAAGGATCCTCCTCAATTAGGCATCGTAATCGTTAAAGATCTAATGCAACAGGACGCCCGGTACGGGGTTTGTGCTCAAGATCGTAGTCCTCATTTCTGAACTTTCTGAAGCAAATCTTTGCCGTCTCGTAAGTCACCGTGGACGTGTCCATCGCATGACATATATTATTTGTGGCTGTCATTGCATCGTGATTCCGACGAAATTCGTAAAATAATAGAGTCCGCATTTGATATCGATTTAAATCCATTATATTTTATGAATGTAATTCATTAAAGCTTCGGAGTTGACTGTTGCCAACTGACTGCACTTTGGCTTATTTACACCCTAGAGTAAATCCTATTAGAAGTTTTGAGAATCTTTCCAGAAAAGGCTCAAAGTTGTGGCTAAAAACTTATTAACCAACCAAATATATATATATATATATATATATATATATATATATATATATATATATATCCAATCTAGACGTCAAAAAGTCTGCGGAATAAACGAGAAGGTAGAGGGAGAATACATTCTTTCTTGATACCCCGCTAATTAGGAACTCATAAGAGGTATATAAGTCAAATGTCAAGTTCCTAATGTCATTTGTCAATTAACACTCGTCCGTTAAAGAAGTTAATCTGAAAGCCAACTGCGAACATGGAGCAAATCGAAGTACGCGCTTTGATTAAATTTCTCATCATGTAAGGAATAACTCTTTAAACAATCATGAATGAATTGGGACTGGTTTATGTAGCTCATTGTCCTGGTAAAACCATAATTTACGAGTGGCATGATTTATTTAAACAAGGTGAAGACTCGACTGAACACGACCCTGCTCAAAACGACTGGATGAGACCACTATGTCGAATATTGTCGAATAAGTCGCCGCCGTAAAAGCAACAATGAATCTTATTTAAATACAATGAATATTTTTACCATTTTAAATACGTCCAGTTATCTTATGCTGCAGTTAGAGCTTTCCGTAGCGATTCATGTTCTGGATAGTAAAATTATTTTTGTTAGTCAACGAACGCTATATGCCGTGATTTTTTGAAGTCATAATTTTGTTTCTGTTACTTTACTATCTGGATATGGTCAACTGTACAAAAACGGCTGTATTATCCCACTTGTTCTATGAAAGAATTATTCTATTTTGTGGTGGGATTCTTGTTTGATAACGTTTAATAATCAATATTATATCTGGATGTCTTTATTGGCCATTTTTATCCCTTTCTTTGTTATCATATATTCAGGAGTAATATTCTTTAATTGCTCTTAACATATTTTCATTTAAACTATTTTATTGAATCAGAACAGTAAAACTATAAAACGTTATGGTCTCATAATCTAAAAAGTATAAGGAAAAAGTTTTGGGTCTCACCTCGGTGAAATTTACCTCTATAAGAATAAAAATAATTACATGTTTACGATAATTTTGGAAGTTTCTCATAATGTGAAATAAAGGACACTAACAAAATTCTTGTTTATATTATAAAAAAATAGCTCTCAAAATAACAAATATTATTTTAGAATGAAATTGCGTGTAAACCACCACCTAGCAAATGTAATCATGAAATATTCTGTTTCCTTTGACACGAGAAATACTATTGATAATTCTAAGGTCTATACTTTCATCCAATTATTTTCATTTTAAGGAATATTTCTTTATAATTGACCCCCAGATTTAATATTGTTAATGGCATCTGTAGGTATCAATTTTGCTAGTCGCTAGTAATTTTGCTAAATAATCTTAATTAAATGACGGTTGATATTAAAACTATCCTTCTAAATGATTACGAAATTTCCTTGAGTACACTTTTTTAGTTTCGTATACCATTTTCTTATTTGAATAAACCTGTCCAAAAAAAAATGTGGTTTAATTACGCATAGCTAATAATATTAAATATATAGAGACCAATTTTTGAAAATTTAGATTATTTTAGCTACTAATAGACAATTATTACGAAAAGTTATTCATAATTTATTACGTAATTATAATTAGTAACAACAAAATTTACCATTTCCATTTAACGATTTTCGTGTTGCGTCTATTGTAAGAAATCTTTGAAGTGATATGAAGTTATTCAGATCGACATGCCTAGATTTTCGTAAAATTATTTCATAGTATTTAAGGGTGTGAGTTGAATTCCTTTAAAATTATTTTTCTAATTTCTAACCGCGATAAATGTTAAAAATTGATGTCCGATACAAGACTGATATTAAAAATTGATGTCTATTAGCCTTAGACTATAATAACTGTTATTCAAATAGCTTAGGCAGAAATTACGAAAAAACAAATAATACCCAATTTCTTTAAAGAATTCTCGATAATTTTGTATTTATTTTCCCCTTGACCTATTTAATTTAAACAAATATTAAGTTTTGCAGAAACAATTTAAATAAATTGAATCGGTATGGGTGAAGTAAAATATATATAGATTAAACTGACTAAACACATAACATATTTTTTCGTAACACATACACACACCATTTTTGTGAATGAATTCTAAAATACTTATATTCTACCTTCTATACAGCACCTACACGTTATGTGAAGTGGTCGACTTTGTAATTAGTGATTAAAATATTTTACATGACTTTTTTGTACGAATTTACTCATAAATACAAATATTAGTAAAGGTATTAAAATTACTATTACGACTACGAACACAATTTTATATTTTGAATAAAAGTAACTCAAATTTTCCCTGCAGTCACATTGTAATTACCGAACCAATTTTCTATTGCCTCTGTTTTACACAACTAGTACTAAATTGACAAAATTCAAGCCGATCCTAAATAAATAATGGACATTTGCACTGACTCTCCAATCTTCCCTTACCTTCTAATATATTATACATTTTCATTGCTACCGCCAACCTACGTAAACAACTTTCCTATATTAATTAATTAAGCATCAGGAATAGGTCCCGAGTCAGGGTCCGTATTTGATAATTATAGTGACTTTAAGGACCACATTAGGCTCTACCCAAATGATACTTTCAACTTGATGATTCGGAATTAGGCATTTGGGATCTATTATCGCCACAAAAATAAGATTAAATACCTTTCCTCTTGTTCGTAATATAATAGTTTCGTGAAATAAGGGTGGGTACACATCTGAGTTTTCATAACTTATTACATAAAGCAATACGAATATTTATACATCATTTAACACTTTTTTTTTATTAGAATCTCAGACTAGTATCAAAGAAAGTAAATTTTGAATGATAATTTTGCTTTTTAGTATTTTATTGATAAAATGACGGGTGGAATATAAATTTACTTCTTATAACCTTTCTTCAATGTTGGCATGTGCGTTTTTGATATCAAATGAAATAATAAAAAATCATTTTGCACTATGCATATGGTCATAAAGAGAAAAATAACCATTTGATATATTTAAAAGTTATTTTATAAACAAATATATAAGGTGAACTTTTTCCTTGAAGGATAACCCCGTATATTTCATTAAATTATTACTAACGAAAATGAAAAATATACGTTTAAAATTCCAATATTTTCAACATAAAAATCTACAGCTAAATCATAAGCAATTGTTAAGATTATTTAATATACTACGAAATGGGGCAACTGGAAAATGATAAATTTTAATTTGGTAACAGTCGTTAGACTTGTATTATTTTTAATCTTATTCTTGTCCCAATTGTTTTTTAATAGTAAATCATTTGGCGATATATTAGAAGTGTACGGCACACGGCTTAAAAATCGCAAATATAAAATAGCAGGGTATAAAATAAATTTACGCACATTGTCGTCAAAGTTCTCTAGCTGCAGGTAAGGGTAAGTGGGCCGAAAGCGGTCACCCTGCCTAAAGTGAGCATCCCTCTTAACACTATAATCCTACAATTTTCCGCGGCTCTGCGGAGTGTATACATTTCCCGTATATCGTGTAAGTTGCAAAAAAAACAAATTAATTTTTATTAAAAAATAGACCGAGGTATATTTATTGTGTTTTGTGTCATCACCAAAATATAATTATTGTGTCATGACTTTTACATCATTTTGGTCATATCTGCTAGAATATTTCACGTATAAAGGTTTGGTTTAAAAAGAACGCATAGGTGACCATAAGGGCAGAGCAGGCAGAGTAAAACAAGCATGTATCTGTAATTAATATTTTTTATGAATTATATTCTTTAAAGTTGTAATCACATAGCGAAAGAAAAATACAAGGTTTTTCGCTACAATATAATTCTCCGTTATTTAGTCTATATAAGTAATGTAATAAATTAAAACATTTGGAACAAACATCAAAAAAAAAAAACTCATAAAAATGGATAATGACTTTGTGTTTTCAGATATTGAAGAAATATAGGAGAAAAATGTAGTAACCCAATGATACGAAAGTAACATGAAGAAAGTAATACAAGAGGTTACGAGTTAAAGAGGCTAATATAATTATGGCAATAAAGTATCGAATGTTATAAGTAACGTAACAAAGACTTAAATCGGAATTTTGCAAACAATATCTTAAACTTTTCAATACTGAACTCACTCCAGAACAGAAGCTAGAATTGTCGGAGTACGCATTTCAAGTGGATGATAGATTTTAAAGATTGTTGAAAGAAGATTTTTTTCAACTCGTCTTTTATGAACATATGAACATGGCTGATCTAAAAGATTTAATAAACGATAAATTTTGCAGGTTTTCGATCTACTAAAGACACACATCGAAATGCAATGCATTAATGCTACTGGCCTTTATAATGTGGTAAAAACCCAATACGAGTCCTTTTCAGAGTTTGGTTTATTAATATAAAATAATTTTATTGTTCATGTTTGTGTTCCTTCCTAATGATATACAATAGGAAGGAGCAGGGTGAGAATAATTTTAGAAAATAAGAAAGTGCTCCCTTTGTCCTAAGCACGTCTATTTTGACCACAAATTAGGCCACACTTCGGGTAAAGGCAGCTTTCAGAAGGAAAATTAATTGGATTCAAGTTTTAAAAATGAAGATTTGCAGAAAATTTGTTGATTTACAATTAAAATACGATAAATTCAGCTTTGAACAGCAATTCGAAATGTACGAATTTCATATTTCGCATCGTTTTTCAAGTTTCCTTCAAGATTTGGACTTCTCCCCCTATACAAATATTTATATATTTAACTTTTTATAACGTAAACCATGTTCACAGAGATGTGAGTAATGGTTGATTAAGTTGAATATTAAATACAGTTTGTTTTAAAGTTTTTGTTTTTTTATATGTTAGTGTTCGAAATTTATTTTATTACAATAGAGACAGTTTTTTATACGATTTATATAGATCTGTGGTTTGCTCAGGTTTAGAAATTTTTACATTTTTATGATTAAAATTGTCCACCTCTTTTTTACATTTTCTTCTATATTTTTCTTTAACAATGTTAACAAATGTAAATAATATCTGAAAGTAATAAAATAAACTACAATATCACTGATTATTTAAATTGCAAAAAATGTTGGTATAGTGAATTAAAATTTTATTTTATATAACATTATATTAAATTCATTTTATCTAAAAACAAAATATTGTACAAAAAACACAACAAATTTTATGTCACATAAATTGTATTTATTACGACTAATAAATCTAAATCATTATGACTTAAAAATATACGCCTTAAAAGTAGTTCAAACCTTATACTATCCAAATTCATTAAACAATTGACTTCCGGAAGCTAAAGTAATATATTTAGTAACCAAATTAAGTTAGCATGGCTACCAAACTACGTTCGTAGATTTGTCGCAAGAGACGACTCTCTGCCTATTATGGCGATAAAGTCTCGGAAACTTGTTATAACGGATATTACAGTATGGTGTAAATAATATAAAGTTACCGTGTTTTGTTTTTTACAAAGTAATTGTTTAAAACTTAACTTCATGATGACTAATTTTATTTATAGAGCAATAAATTAGAAAGTTAGTTGTAGAAATTTTGAAGTTTAACCTTCGCTACTTAATAAAAAAAAATAATTTTAAAATGACAATAATTATTCATACGACCAAATTTCTAAAATAGCTGCAATCGTTTGTCATTACCAAAATTATTAATGCAATTTCATTTTACAGGGTCTCAAACAAGTTTTAGTTAAAATGTGTTATAGTTAAAATGAAAAAAAAAATTCTAATAGATTTTTGGATCATTTTCTTAAAATCCATATTCATTGAATAAAGGAATAAATGATTTTTTTTAGAAACACACAGATAAATAAGAATCATTCATTGTTACTTATCATATGATAACCATCAAGACAAAGAACAAAGATAAACCATTTTAAATAAATAAGAAAATGCTCAATCAATATTTTCTTCTATTCCAAAAGACACGATTCGAAGACTGATAAGAATTCATAAAAAAATTAAATAAGGCGATATAATTCATTTCTAGTCATTACATAAAAATTTACAACACCAGACGCAGAGTTTTATAATTATATTTAAATAACAATTTTTTCAAAGGAAATGACCTTATAACCGAAAAGACCTGCAAGTTTAAAAGAAAAATTGAAGTCTGAAATTAATATCAATAAAAGCGTTTCTTACGAAAATAATATAAATCTTGTAACAAGCTATTATTTTATACAAAATCTTGCGCAAAGCTAGCCCAAATTCGACGAAAATTACACTCTGTGAAAAATGTTTTTTTTAAGTATATAAATCCCCAGTTACAAATGTGTTTTAGCTTTCTTGGCAAGAAATATTTCACTAAACCAGACAATTAAATTTTGGTGTCTGACTGCAATATTTCAAAACGACCAAATGTCACCTAGGATTTTAATTATCGTCAATAAGCAAGCGAGTGTCAATACACATCAATTTGGTAAGGCAGGGGAAGTATGAAAGCTTTACTTAAGGCCTTTCTTAAGTTTGATAAATTTATCTAAAATTAGTTAGAGGCACACAGTATTATCCAAAAAATATTAGGTTCCAAAAATTATATATAAAGCAGAAAGATTATCTATTTTTTTTTCACTACCCTTTGTTATATAGATGAAATATATTTTCTTATACAGATTTTCGTTTGTGATGAAAAGACCATACTTTAAGAAAATATGTGGGCAACATGTCATACTCTTACAATTCATAGTGGTTAGTGATGAGAAATTTAAGGCTGTGATAAGAAACATTAAGGAAGTTGTGGACACTGCTTAATGTGGAGAGAGATCGGCTTCTTTATAAACTGGTCATCCTGAATATTTTCTTCGATATACCCAAAGCCGTGTACAGACAGCAGATGTTTGGGGGGTAGGGGGGAAACAACATTATAAAGTAATTCGACGCGGGTAAAATGAATGAGCACAAATAGTATATGCATAAATATCAAAAAATGAACACAATATTGAATAATAGTGTAAATCATGTTTCGTAAGGGCTTTAAGAATCGTTGCCTAATGGTGAGTCTACCTATATGATACAGTGCTTACACTAAATATCAATATTAGTATCTTTTTTGTACACTGACCAAAATTTAACAGACCAAAATAGTTTAATGAATCAAGTAAATATGAAAATAAATTTCTTGTTGATAATTTCAGCTGCAATTTTCTTTATATTCTTTGTGAAAAGGAACGAAAGTTTTCTTTTAATGAAAATTATTTATTTTCACTCTACCTAAAATACATTGAACCCAATGAGTGTTCGCACGTATGATGAGCTTCAAATTTGTAGGAAATTAGTGTTTTTAGCTAGAAAAAATGCATTTCGGAGATCATCTACGTCCACTGATAATACAAGTGCATCTCCCAAGAACCTAAAGTTGAGGTTTTTAAATCATTCCTGAGCGATGGAATAAAAACTAGCTTATAAGAGATTATCACATTTCCCAACTTAAAAGGGACAAAGCGCCTTGCGCGCGAGATTGTACCTTTTTAACTTAAGTGATAGCGTTACGGCCTTATAATTTAAGAGATAGTTTCGAGACGCAGGATTGCAACATGTATAAATAAGTGAAAAAATTAGTATCAAGACAATTAGAGTTATTTAACGCATAGTCAACAACGATGAATGTATATTTGTTGCAACTTTTGTTATGAGTTTATTGTGTGGGATCTCTGGCAATGTTTCTAAGCTCTGTGATATATAGTACCAAATTATTTAAATTAAATTGCTCGAGTTCACGTTGCTTTAAATCTAAATAAAATTGGTAAGAACATAACTAGGTGTAATATAAACTAATTGCGTATAAGTAAATTGATGTTAACATATTGACTATTTGAATTTATATGCAGAGAAAAGGAATGAATAAATTGCTAAGTAAAAAGATCACTTTAAAATATTTCAATGTACCTAAACCAATTGGAATTTTAATAGTCCATGAATAAACAGATGCAACCGATAATTACTTGATTTTAATAAAATACCAGAGCATATCAATATTCAAGTAAGATTAAATCATCATTCCAAATATTGAGCCTGATTTCTATATATTTATGATAATCTATGTCGAAAAGTGCACACAAACGTGACTAATGATATTGTTCTAGATTACGAAAGTTACTTTGTACTATATATATAATTAAAGTATTCCTTAAATAAGAAATCAACATTTATGAATTAAAAAAGTATATCGAAATAGCAAACTTACCAAAAGTTTTGTAAAAGGAAAGTTTAGAAGTTCAATGTAAGCATACTCAAGAAGAAAGTGATTTTTTTTAACGAAATGAAAAAAATTACTACCTTATTTACGCTCACGGTATTATATTTATTTTCATGTTTATATGAAGGCGAGTTATGTAACAGAAAATTGCCTTATTAGATAGTTATATTTTGGTATAATTATGGTAAATTATGCTTAAAGCAAAGTTGTGAAAATAATAATAAAATAATCTTATTCCAGGTTCGTAATAAAGCACAAAGTCATGATCAATATTGACATGTTTACTAATCTTTCGTGAGTGTATGGAATAATCTGAGAAATCGAAATATAAAAATAATTTCTTTTTTCTAAGGTACTTTCATTAAATTATAATTTTAGAAACCGGTACAACATATTTTTTAATTATATCCAAGAATAAAGGTCAAAATAAACAATTTGATTGTGTACGTTATACACATATCCAAATAAATGAAACAAATATAGGGGAGGTCACCTCATAGAATTTTGTGTTTAAAAAAATTTATATATTTGAAAAATATGTTGACTTATATACCACGTTGTAGGAAATACAAATAAATTTGTTTGAGTAATATTTTTATAAAAAATATTACTTGTACGAATTGTCTGTTTATGTAATTTTCAAAGAGATGCGGTTTTACAATTTTTATAAATGTACAAATACTTGTATTTGTAGATACAAATTTGTATACTAATTATTTAAATATAATGCCGATTGACAGAGAAAAAGCAAAGCCATAGATATTAAATTTCAATGCTAACATACATTTAGTATTGTAAACGTGCAACATTATTATTGAATTACCATTATTAAAGTTAGAATTAGACCACAATTAACCAACAGCCTCCATAAAACAATTAAATTTATAGACAACAGAAAACCATACTATAAATAAACTAACAATAATACAAAATATCACATCTAAAGTATGTAGTGAACATTAAATAAATCTAACAACTTTTTGTTCTAACTCAGCTTCCATTTCGGTACACTGTAGCAACATATCCGGTAACCGCCCGAGTTGCCGTGGCTACTGTCGACCGTTCGATGACCGTAAGTGGCTATATACCTATATACCCTTACATAGTATAGCTACAAGGCGTCGGTCGACTTCGTTTACAACTGACACATGATGCCTCTTCAGTGGCGTAATGGGCGGTCTAGATATTGTTAGTGTTAGGTTACTCATGTGAATTATAAATTGACACAGGTGATTAATCTTTTCATCCGGCAGATCGTGTATTTTAATCATCAACAGGAATTTTAATGAAGTATGTAGTGTTATTTTTACTCGAATCAATTTTTTGATGATTATTTATGATTTTGTGTTAATAAATTGAAAAAATCTGGTAAAAAGTCTCAATTTCGTTTAATACGAGTTCTGCCAATTACGGACTAAATGAAGTTGTGATATATGTTAATAACATCGTAGTATACATTTTTAGGAGGGTAAATTTTCCGGCCGTGACATGTGTTATTAATTTATTAATGTTATATTAAGTTTTCGTTATTGTAATTAATTGCTCACCGTAAAGATTTCTGTATTCATTACTTACAAATCAAATTGATAATGGGTCTTAATAACTGCGTAAAAATTATTGCAGGAAGCAAATATTTTTTTGTTATAAAAGTGTGGCCAAACATGTAATATCCTTTATTTTTTAATAAAAAAACACGTTACCTGTTAAGAAGGACGATATCAAATAACATTTCTCCCAAAAAACAAACTTCTATACTTTTGTTTCCTGCTGGACTGCTTAATATATTATAATACAGTCAAAGAGGATTAACCCTCTGAATGAAAGGAGGCAAAATTTCCAAAAAAAATATAAATTATTGATAAATACAATATATGGTAAATGTAAAGATTTTAATGTGTATTAAAATCAATTACTAACATTGAATTGAAATTATTTAATTTCGATAATTTATGATTAACACACAATTAATTTAGTTAGAATTACAAATAGTTTGTATAATTTTAACTTAATTCTTACGTCTAAATATATTTGCGAATTAAATTTTGTTTAACTCCATTAATTATAATAGTAATACTTTTTTCATGCGTTAACTTAGTAAAGTTTGCTTTAAATCTGGCTCTACAGTTTACGTAGCTTTATCCAATAAACGAATGCACACTTCCCTACAACTTTAAATTTGCCTTCCGAGCGATTTGAAACGAAATGTTTTCAAAAAATATTTTCGTTAAATATGACCTCTGATCTCTGGGCCAGCAGACACGATGTCTTATAAGACTTTCAACTTATCTTTAGAACTTCAAAGCAAAGGTTCACACAATTTTTCCTCCTTTTATTCCAACGTTTCGCCTTTACTTCGCTTTATTTCAATGCACAACATTAAATATTTAAAAATAATCATTTATGTTTATAACATTTTCAAATGTGTTTCTTCTTTTATCTCTGTATTTAAAAGAAATGGTGCAGTTTTGTAGTCCATGTAAAGTAAATTGGATTAAACGTTATTTACTAAGCAAATATGTGGGAAACAAGTTTATTATGAGACAAGAAGTGTGTCGAATCGAGTGTAATTAACTTCTGTTTATTTGAATGTATGATTTAATTTGTTAGGTCATTACATGCAAAATTTATACATATATGTATATATATATATATATATATATACATAAACATAAGGCAGTGTTATTTAAGCCATTTTTTAAAATGAAATGTCCAATAATATGTCTTTTCACTGTTATAATTTTTATTATGTTAAGTATACAAAGATTCTGAAAAAAATTAAAAAAAATAATTTCCAATGATAACAATAAGTAAAATAAACATTTATTTAACGTAAAAAAATATAAATAAAATGCAAGAGACAACTTCTGGCAAGCGAAGCATAGATAGGAAATTTCTTGAGGAATTAATTTCTAATCTTGCTTTCATATTCTAAACCATATTAGAGGATAATTAAAAAAATTGAGTCATCGTTGCTAAATTGCATCGATTTCGCAAAAAGATAGCGGACAACTGATGAATATCAATGATATGTCAACCTTCTCGTATATTTTTTTTTTAAATATACGAGAAGGTTGACATATCAAAAAAAATTTTCGCTTCAGTAACTAATTTTTTGCGCGATTATGTCATTATACTATTTTGGGCACTTCAAGTAGAACTTCAAATTTCGCTTTTGATATTACATGAGTTACATATTTTTGGAAAAATAAGACAAGCCTTTTTGGTTTTTTAAATAAATTTCCTCAAAAGAGTAAAAAATTTGGAAAGTAAATCAATGTCATGGGGTCTCTGAGTTTTTGACACAGTGATAAAGTACTGGAGTCAGAATTCGGAAGTATTATACAAAGCCTTCGAAACCTTGGATGTATTTTTCTTTATAATAAAATAAAACAAAGAAATCTTTTAGTCCTAATTCCGAAATTAAACACAATTAAATAAACCAAAATATAGTTTTTCTAAAAAAATATTTTCGTTTTTAACAGTTTTTTGTTTCACGCATATGTCCAATTTTAAGTACCTCGGTATAGTCATAGATACGTAACATTCTCTTTACGATTATATAATTTATATACGTATGACTACATTTAAGACTTACATTTTTTATGAGATATTCCCGAGAATTAAATGAAATCAAATGTGTTAAACCTTTGTATAATATTTAATTATTTATTTTATTTATTTATTTATCATTTTTTTTGCGTAATACATAAGGCGGATTTATTGCTACATGAGCAATATCTTTCAGTCAGTCATAATAATTGATATCGAAATTTAGTTAGTCTAAGAGATTTTACAATAAAAATGTAGAGATGAAAAAACCAAAGAAATACAAAAGTATTAGTAATGCAAACTATTGATTTTGAAAGATAGGAAAGAATACAAAGGAAAAGGTTTCAGAAGAGGTAGGGCTTTACTCGATTTTGAAAATATTTAGAGGCATGATTTTCTTCGTGTCAGGATCCAGGTGATTCCAAATTTTTGCTGTTTGAGCAGTCAAAGATTATTCATAAGAGACAGAAGTAGAGTGAATTTCAGATCGTAGTTCAAGGCCGTGACAAATCTTTAAATTTTCCAGTAAGATAATTTGTGCTTTGAGGATATTTTAATATATTAAAAGGAAGTGTAAAATGTTAATTTGGCGTCGATCACGGATTTTCAGCCATTTGAGAAGTGACCTCAATTCAGAAATGTGATCATATTTTCTGAAATAAAAGATGTACCGGATGCATAAATTTTGAAGATGTTCCTTGTATAAATATTCTTCATTAAGATCAGAATAGCACACATCTCTATAATCAACTTGTGGTAATGGTAGAGTTTGACAAAGGTAGATTTTTGTTTTCGTCGGTAGAAAATTTTGAAGACGTTTGAAAGAGTGTATCCTGTTGAAAACACGACGACTGATGTCATTTACTTGAGGGCGCCGACTAATATTTTGATCGATCAGTAGGCCCAGGTTTTTAACAGTTGATGTACATAGTATTATTATACTATTAACACTAATTTCGATAAACTAGGTAGATTTACTTTAGAAACCAATCTTTGAATACCAATAATGATAGCTTGAGACTTGCTTGGGTTAACCAAAATACCCATTTCATGAGCTCACTATTGAAGCGAGATTCTCGATTAAGTTTGTTGATGGTTTTGATAAGGAATCGGGGTCCAAATGCGCTAGATATGTAGGTCACTAGCATAGAGATGGTAATTGCAGCTAATATTCTTAACAACCTCATTAATGGATACTGAAAAATTGAAAGAAAGCTAACTTGAGGTACACAAGCTCAAAGATCAGTCCACCCAGGCCTGCGTCACCCAGGCCTAAGTCAGTGTTGAGATATAGTAAGTATCTCAAGCGGGTAAGAAGAATATTGAAGTCAATAGAGTTGAACGCACTGCTGAAATCAAGAAGCACAAGGACAGTGACTTGTATATTATCCATAGCAAGCGTACATCATCAGAAACTTTAATAGTGTTAATGAGGTACTGCGACCAACTTTAAAGTCCGATTGAAGTAAATTTGGAGACTTATGAGCATTGAAAAATGTAACGAATTGATCATGAATAATATGTTCAAAGATTTTGAATAGAAGCAGTAGGATATATATGGGCCGAAAATCCTTGGGTTGCGTAGTTAATAAAATTTAAGTACGGGCAAAATATGTTTTTTTTTCCTCTCAAAGGAATTGCCTAATAGGCAGTTGCCTAATAGGTATTAAAAATATCAGCCATTACTAAAGCTATAATATCTATTACTGGTTTAAGAGCATTTATTACTTGTGCCTACCTAATTGAAAACTTTTTTCTCTTTAAAACTATATAGCTACAGTCCTCACATGTATTCACGGTTTTCATTTTGGATACGGTCGGATATATTGTTTTCAAGTGAAACGAGAGTCTCATCTAGCCCCTTATTTACTAATAATATTAAAAAGTTGCATTAACATGTTTTGTGGCTAATTTTCCAAAACGAAACAAGAATGGAATCACTTTAGTGTCAATTCGTCCATCTGTCACAAGTGATTTTCTTTGAACATTTTGACGTAAAAATGGAAAAATAGCACGGAGATAGATTACGGTAGCTCAGTTATAAACGTGAAGTATAAAAATTTTACTTTTAATTCGTGGTATTGATTTGAGGGATAAAGAGGTAAAAGGCGAATGTGTTAAATAAAAATATATTGAAGCACGAATTCAAAAATGGGTATAATTTTTTTTATATAAATTTGTTTAAAATCTTTTTACGGTCAAAACGCTTAAAAATTATTGGCTCCAAAACATTATCACAAAAAAGTAGGTTAAAAAAATCTGAACACAGCCATGAACATTCAAAACTTAAGTATATATAGAATTAAAATTATCAGGATTTTAAAGTTCTAGTGCGGTTAATTGGTTTAAGCAATTTAATTGTTTATTTCTTTGTAAATTTATTAAATACGTTTTCCGACAAAAATAGTTCTGACGATCTAAATAGTAACTTTTGTCCTTACAGTTTAAACTGAGCACAGGTAGTGGGATGGATTGACTGAGGTGGGGCGACCAACGTTTTAATAATTTAAGTGGCGGCTGATATCACTCTATTCAGGCAAGTGTACACATGAAGACACCGACTATTTTTAATCTTTGTGCACGCACCAATATGCTCCCCTCTCCTCAATTGTTCGTGTACTTATTCGATTATCTTCATGTTGAAAGCATTGCCCCAAATCCATTCGTTCTACTGTTCAATTCATAACTTAGATTTACGACAACAGAGTATTTGGGTAGTTCACGGTCAACTTATCATACTAATTTTTTACGATATATTTGTAATCGTTGCATTTTAATAATTAGTTTTATGTATTTTATTATGTGTAAATATATTTTTTATTCATAATTAAATTGCTGTCGTATTGCCACAAAGTTGTAAGTTTAATCATGGTGTCTGTGTAAAGAAATAAAAGAATCAAATTAGTAAAAAACTATTAGAGAAATGAGTACGTTTTCATTTTAGCAACATTTCTGACGTAATAAAATTATTGTGTTTGCGAATCGCATTTATTCTTACGAACTATGTAATATACTTAAATAAAGTACGAAACATCACGAGTTCATATTTATTAATCTCCAGGTGGGATATTAGCAAAGATTCTTGCTAATATCCCACCTGAAGATGTTGTAATACAACGAAACCTAGGTCGTGGTAAAGAAATTAAAGATAGTAGAAATAATACTACATCACGTAGTTTCATTTAATTGTGAATAATGAATTTCTACAAAATTAACGCCAAATATATTCAAAATTATTAAGTCTTTACAAATGTTAACTTTAATTGATAGGGAAGAAAAATTGTCACTAAAACCTATATTCAGTTCCTAGAATAAATCTCAAATTACATAGTCAAAATATACTCCTGTATTTCAGAGACACGAGCATAAATTGATTAAAAACAAGTTAGCACAAAATATCACGTAAAGGCCAAATATAAGTTAATCGAGTAATTGAAATAAGTCTTACATTAAAAGAACATTTTTAAATATTTATTTTTAATGAAGTATATATTTATATATATATATATATATATATATATATATATATATATATATATATATATATATATAATTTCCTTAATGGATCTCTAATGTACAGAGAAATAAAAGAAATATCGAATAAGCAATTCTTGTTGCTTAGATTATCATTTAATACGTTATTGAATTGAAAAGTTTTTAATAAGTAATGTATTATTATTGGCATTCTGAGTATATTGGTCTAAGTTCACAACAAACAGATGAAATGAAAGAGAACAATAGAACTTAACATTAATCAAAAAAATTATTGGCAAATAAAAAACCTTCTGTCTCTAATATTCATATTTTCTCTCTAATCAAACTGTCATTCCCAATAAATATAATCCTTTTAAGCAATTCGAAAAGAATTTCGTAGCGTTAACACCATATACCACATATTGAATATATTTGGCGTTAATTTTGTAGAAATTCATTATTGACAATTAATTGAAACTACGTGATGTAGTATTATTTCTACTTTCTTTAAGTTCTGTACCACGACCTAGGTTTCGTTGTATTACATCTTCAGGTGGGCTATTAGCAAAAATATCTTTGCTAATAGCCCACTTGGAGATGTTGTAATACAACGAAACCTAGATCATGGTAAAGAACTTAAATAATGATTTATTTATTAGCTGACTTGCTTTATTTTAAGAAGTTCCCTTGCCATACTTACATAGTAGAACGATGTGTTAAAATATATAGTAGAACGATATGAAATAATACTACATCACGTAGTTTCATTTAATTGACCATATACCACGTTAAGAACAAATTTATTTTAGATGCATAAATTGTCATCCTTTTAGAACCGTTAAGTTTGTTGGTAATTTGTTCTTAATATAATTTGAAGTTAAAAAGGTGTTAAATTTTTCATTTTTGATTAAGTTTTCCATAGCGTATAATTGGATTACGTTTCAATATATATTTTGCTAAATCGTATTTAAAGTAAGGTATATTAAAAAATTCATTAATAAAAAATAAATTTTCGCTCTACGCTTTTTGGTCGATTTTCTTTAAAAGTGTATGTTTTTAATTTTTCCCGGTTCATCGCATTCTCCCTCTACATTTTTTTGTTGGTTTGTGTTCATAATCCATTTTCTTACAATATTTACTTTTTATTTTATACTTTATTCGGTTATCATATGGCATCATATATCTTTGAGTTTTTTAAAATCTCCTAAAAGTAATTGCTATCGATTTTATTCTGCAATTATTGTGATGTGAAATAAAATATCCTGATGAATTTTTTGTTTTACTATGCAAATTTTTAATTTAAATATAAACAAAGAACTTTTATTCAAAATACCGAACAAAATACATAATAAAACTAACATTGCACAGCTAGTACTTCTCCCGTATAAAAATACCGAAAGCGATCCAAACGCACGAACGAATATAAATTAGGAACGAATGATGTTATCGTGCGTAAAAATAACCATTCGAGCGCTATTTGACCCGCTTTGCTTTTCCCAACACGTTATCTTTTCCGTCAATCGAACTATGTGCTTACAACCGGAACCATTGTCCCGGAGCATTATTCCGAAATGTGCGGAAATGTATGAATGCAGAGTTTAATAAATAAATAATTTCATACGTTGATTGTCTTCAATTTAATTCATAATTCAATTATGTATGTTTTGTTATTTAAAATATATCTTTGTGAAAAGTGTCTTGCAGAAATGTCTCCTTAAATTCCATAGCATGATAAAATTAAAACAATATTAATATATAATAGAAAAGCAAACATTGCCTTAAAATATTTAGTTTACAATAACTACTTCAAAACAATACTCTACCTAATGTATAACACGTTATACATAATTATTATTTACTTACGATTTTACCGATCCTAGACATTAGAAATTAGCCATTATATGTGAAGCGTTCAGTTTAAGAAACCATTGAACATAAAATGGGTCATAGTATTCATAGCTGCATACTTTCTTAATATGGTATCATTGTAAAATGTACCACATATTATTTACACTGTTAATATTTATTTTAGGGTTTTACTGATCCTGAAAATTAAAAATAATCCTTCTTAACAAAGAGTGTAATGCAAGAAACCCTCCGAAAATAATAGAACATCATGAACATAAGCTCTTTGCAGTATCGTTCTTCATTGTTATGATTAGATTTAAACAGTAGGCCATTTTAAATAGGTGAAAAAAGATCAACCTCTCATTTAAAATCGTTTGAGAGTTAAGTTTAAAAAAAAATTTAAGGAACTGTATAAATTTTGTCATAAAAAAATCATCACTTTTATATAAAATCTTTCGGGAGTTAAGTTTTTTTTAAATAAATATTTTTGGAAATTTTTGTGTTTGGGACGTGTCTGGAAATACTTAAAAGGTAAAACAACTTTTTAAGATTTCCTAGCCCCCGCTATAAACATAGTCACATCTGTCCGTCTGTTTGTAGGTTATTTGATTCCACTCTCATTTTTCGCCTATTGAGATTATATTTGGCGTATAAATGTGAGTTAGTGACGTAATATTAAATATGAAGTAAAATTTCAAACAATTATCTAATACAAATCACATACAAGGAAAGGGATTAAAATAGAACAAAATACACCTATCCTTTCATGTTGGGTATTGTCCTGGAAATCTTAATCATCTCTATCAATCAAATCTTAATCTTAAATACTTCAAAATATGTTGACGAAGAAAGCAATTTTAATGTTTCGTTTTCGATATATATCTTTTCAAAGTTGTCATCAAAGGATATATCTTTACCCCTATATTTCTAACATGTAGTTTTATAAACTATAAGAACAATACCCCTCAATACGTACATTCATTAAAATTTATATCGAATACTCTTGTGTTCCTAGTTATGTATATAACGGATGCTGTAACCGTTTTACTTTAGTATTAGTTGATTTTTTTAGACAATTTCTTAAAATGACGAATTTTTTTCAAGGTGAAAAATGAACACAATTACATATGGGCGAGATTTTAAAATCACATGGTTTTATAACCGGTAATACCTATAGGCTACGGAAACCTATCACGGGCGTAGCCGGCATTTAAAATATTTGTCTCTTTGTCTATATGTATCAGTTTTAAAAATAGTACACAAACATGATTGAGACTTTCGCCTTGGTAACGTTAGCTGTCGAATTGATTGGGATTTTTTCAGTTGTAATGTTTGTGGTCGATTTTATCGGTTCTGTCACAGTGATAATGTTTTATGTCGATTTGAATGAAGCTTTCACGGTGGTAATGTTTGTGGTCGATTTGATTGGTAATTTCACAGTGATAATATTGGTGGTCAGTTTAATTGGTAATTTTACAGTGGTAATATTTATAGTCGATTTGATTGAGGTTTTGACTGTGATAATGTTTTTTATTATATTGAAAATTATTCGATAACGTGAAACTTTACCTATTTTAATGGAATGGTCACTGTTATGATGATTGAAGTTCATATTAAAACGTTAACTGCACTAACTTGACATGGAATATTCCCTGAACTCCTTTTACATTAAGTTATTGGCATTCTTATACCCAGAACTGAGTGCCCGGCTTTAAAAACTGACAAGCACGAATAGTCAAAATTATTATAGTGATTGATGTAACACATATAACCTATGATCATCAAAAAATCCGCTCATATATGGTCAAATAATTACTGTTAATATTGACCATGTAAGCAATGCCGCTGATAAATGCTAGTCGGTTTTACAGAGAATGAGCATTAGTAGATGTAAATATTATTGAAATAAAATTCTTACTAATGATTTATTTCAATCTGTCCTGTAAATTAAATATGATATTTCTAAAGTAATACGCGTATCACCTTATAGTTGTATCATAGGAAAATAAAATGGTATTAAAATTCGAGCGTAATCCGATAGAACAGGATACTAAAAATACTACAAAATTCTAACAATCCCAAATGGAAATACTCTTAACATAATATATATTATAATTTTAAAAACCCCTCCTCGGAATATATATATATATATGTAATTTCGCCTTCAATTGATCAAAGTTTTCATCAAATTTATTTTAAATTGAACGAAGGTTATATAAACTGCACAAACTTATGTATTTTAACATTTATCCACGGTTATACAAATCGGTGGCGAAATTTTTATTTCACTCATTTCACTGAGTGGGGCGTCACCTTTTAACAATAGATTTGGAGACATTTTAAATTATTAGATCAGATAATAGCTTCTATTAATGGACATCAGCCAAATGTTTTCATAAAACGGCAATAATAGGTATCTTACTCAAAAAATGAGTATTAAACAAGAAATGAGTATTAAATCCATGATTTTGGTAGCACATTGTTAACATTCAGTACAACAAATTAAGTTGTTGATTTAAGATATGATAGACCGATTAAAATAGAGCGGGCTGAATAAATACTAAAATTAAAAAGAAATTTGCATTAAATAATGGAATTGGTGGATCTTCTTTTTTGCTACAACATTATGTATTTTATAAAATTTAATTTACAAACCAATTGTCGGAAAAGTGTTCAATAACTCCTTAATAAACTCCAAAATACATTAAAAAAATTTATTTAATGGTAGCAAAATAATATTTGGAAAATAAGGTCAAAAAATAGGAGGAAAATAGCTAACCTACATTAGTTTATATTGTTTTGGTACCAATGAAATATTTCATATGGAGCATTCATTATGGAATTTGAATTTATATTTCTTATGGCAATTAATAGTCATAAAGAATAATATATCATTATGAAGTTTTATTCTTTATGGCAAATAATGGGTAAAGATGGCCCAATTTTTTTTTCAATTTCGTAGATTTAATTTTTCACACCATTTTCTACCTTTTTATTAGAAGATAAACATTTTTCAGTAAAATCAAATGGATATAATTATCTGTACCGTCTCCAAAGTGCAAACTGATGTTAGTTATCGGTGATATCTCCGATATCATGTTGGATTCATTATTTATTATGGTCATAATTTTAAAATTATAAACACTAATACATAGATTTTGCATTAAACACTGGTAAAGTATTCGACAAACAAGAAAACATCATCTGCGCGCGTAACACAAGAGGATAAATTACGTTCAATTGAGGCACTGTATATATGTTTACCATCCCGTTATAATGCTGTAGCATTGTCGCGAAAAATTTTGATTAAAAATTGAGAAAAAAAATTGCGTCAATTTTGATTAAAGAGAATTAATCAATACAACTTATCAAAGAACATAATTTGAATACGATTGTGTAGGTTGTTATTATGAGGATAAATATTTTTAATTAAAGCACTGAATTTGGGCTTTGGTTTGAATAAAAAATTGTTAGGAATTACAAATATTTAAAAAAATTGGTTTTTATTAAAAACTTAATAATTTCTTTCAAAATAATTAAAATATTATTTTATTATTAATGCTCTCTTCTGGTATAAACATGAGCATAACGTTATCTACATAATATATATGTCTACTTTGAAAGGTTTACTATATATCCATGTGAACAGAAATATTAAGTAATTGATACATTAACAAGATTTTCATTAAAGAACGCATTAAAATCTATTAAGAAAGAGTACTGTTTTTGAAATAAAAACTTATCGAAATAAAATTGCGTTGTATAAAAATACCATAAGCACCATAAATGCATAGATGCATTTTTTCAATAAGCAATAGGAAAAAAAATTAACAAAGAAATTATTTTTATTCAAGTTCTTTTTGTAAATAAAAAATTTGCGCGTAGAGTTGCGACATGTACTTTTGACAACTTTTGTTTTTTATTTAAAAAATATTGGGCTAATCTTACCGATTTACTTAGCAACTTTTAGAACTTAGCCTAGATTTTTATCATCCATATTCTAATTTTATCCCGTAAATGATCCATGTGTGAAAGTTCATAAATTTGGACTATGAAAATATTGGGTCTATTACTTTATGAGGGTTAATATAATTAGTTTGCTTTTTAGAATATATATTATCTACCAACAAAATAGGCGTGAAAAAATGGAGTGAAAATTAAATCTACGGAACTGAAAAAAACAATATTCAATACATTTCCATAAACCCAGTCGTGCTTTTTTCACGAAAACCTCGACGAATTGTAGTTTATTAGAAATATTATTTTGTTCTTCCGGCTATTTAGAAGAAAATATCATCTGGAAATAATAAACGTAATTTTATATTTTCTTTATCCTTGTTCTATAAATATATCAATGACAATATAGCATTACAAAAAAATAAAAAAATGAGAGATGAAGACAAATTTTCAAACGAAACTACGATTGAATCAGAGGAAATATGTGATGACAAGAATTTAAAAATCAACTTATATTATCAAGTTAGCTATATTATGTTAATATTTAATTCGTAACTTATAAGCTCTTTACAAATTAATATTTTTTACTCGCGAAACATTTGTTTCTTCTAGAGATAAGGTCAACAGAAATCTGAATCTTACAGTTTTAAATAATCTATGAATGAAGTAAATAGTAATTTTATTTTAAATATTGCTGAACCAAAATTAAACTCCACCTTTATGAAATGTGGCTCTAAAATTTTAAACATGCGTTACAACAAACCTAAAGATATTTCGATTATGTTATTATATCGTTTATCCAATAAAAGTAACTTAACAACTTTACTTCCTGAATAATGTTATAAAAGCTTTTCTTCCGGCACGCCGAAGTAGCATATCCGGTGACCGTATAAATTGTCATGACTACCGAAGATCGTTCCGGCGCCCAACGTGGCAAAATCTTATGTAACATGACGACACACGTTCTCGGGAAATTCCACTCACAACTGATACGCGATGCCACTTTAGGTACCTAATGGACGGGTTACGTTAACAGTCTTTAGTTGTAGGCTACTTATTTGAAATATAAGAAGACAAACGAGATAACCCCTTTAAAAGTGACTTGTAATATTAATCTTTAACTAGCCAGAAAGCTTTTATGACGTAAGAGGCCGTTAGATTTTATTTAAGAATAATGTCACCATGTCTGATTGTATCGTTTGTGATTCGTTAATTATTATAGTAAACCAAGCTTTATTGAGCAAACAATTGAAATTCTTTGCTTCATAAACGAAACGTAATGGTATAAAAAGGTCATCCATTGACACACACACACACACACACAGACACAAACACACACACACACACACACACACACACACACACACACACACACACACATATATATATATATATATAATTATATAATAAAAGTGTTAGAAATGAAATTATACGGACAGGAAATTTGGAGAATTTAAAGTCTACTTTGGATTTAAAAATGTGAAATTAAAATTTATTACTTCTGATTATTTAAACAGTAAGAATAAAATTAAAAATAATTTTTTTTTATTTAAAGTATATAACAGTCGACAATTATTGACACAGTGTTCAGAACTTCAGTATTTATGTTAATTATTTTCAAAAGGAGAAATTATATAACATTTAAACACATATATCGAATTACTCACAATAAAAAAAAAATATATATTAAAATATATATTTCACGTCTTCTGTATAAATTTACATAGTCATTTATTTTTTTATTTTTTTATCTAATTCTGGTATTTTAATATTTTTAACGTATTTACTTATGTGTTTAATGAAGTGTATGCAAAGACGGATTGAAAAAGATGAGCATGAAAGCCTGTGTTTGATATAAGAAGTAACACAGACTTCAAAACGTTTGTAATATGTAGTACAAACATTATTAGTCGATAGTTATGAAAGTATCAAATTATTCTAGGGACCTAAACATAAATTTCTTTATCAAATATTATGTCTATCTACGTATAGTGAGTATTAACTTACGCAGAATATTGAAGGTTTTAATTTATAATAATTTAGCATTTAGTGCATAAAAGGCGATAGTAAAAATACATAAACGTGTATTGATTTATGATCGTGTTACTTTCTGATATCACACCATATATATAGAAAACTTATGGGTAAAAATCAAACTATCAAGTAATTTCCATAAAAAACGTATTAAGAGAATTTAAGAAAATAATGGACTGAGCAACCGAAGACATAATGAACCGAGATAAAAATTAACCTATGGTGGACAGATATGCATTTTTTTAACACACTATTACAGTATTGCTCTTAAAGTCATTTTGCACGTAAGGGTGAGAATTTTTTCTTGTACATTTTTAGGTATGCATGTGTGATTATATCATCCCAGAATCGAAAAAGCTGCACAAATTTTGTTGTATAAATTAACATTAGATTCGACATAATATATCGTGTAATATAAGAATATCATTACAGAAATCCTAACATGTCTGATACTTTATGGATTTTTGTATCAAGTACGGATAAAAACTAATAAATTACCTAACTTCTCCGTAGTCATATCCATTATATTTCATCAACCTTATGGTAGACTAAAAGAAACCTTTCTAAGGATAATTCCGCCATTCATCTCCTGATACCAAAAAAACGGATAACGGGTTAAAAGTAATTTTATTACATTTTATTAAAAATTTTCAAAAACTAAGCGTAATAAAATATCATCACCATCATCAGCCGGAAATGTCAACTGTTGAACATAAGCCTCCACCACATATTTTCGCAAAGTTCAATCGCTTTCAGCCTACTTCGTACCATTTTGTATGACTTTTATCAGTTCATCTGTACCTAGCTAGGGCCGTCACACTCTTTATCTTCCTTCCGGCACGTGGTCGCCATTAGCGAAACACCCTTCCCCAAGGGTTGTCGGTTCTGCTCACTACATGATTTGTCCATTGCCCCTTCTGTCTATCAATACTACAACCTATATCAATGACCTTATTTCCCAATGAATCTCCTCTTTACTGATCATATCTCATAAAGAAATGTCGAGCATAACCCTTTCTATAGATAGCTGTGTAACTGACTTTTTTCCCAGGCCAATAGTAAGCGGTCACATCACACTTATATGTATTATCACTGGTAATATACATTGCTTGAAAACAAGCGTTTTCAAATATTATGATATATTGTTTGAGAAGACATGACGAAGATTTCGGAACGCTGTCCAGCCAATTTAGATTCTCCGACTAGGTCATTCGCCCAAATTTGATTTACGTAACTAAATAGTTTGTTCAAGGTATCCATCAAAATAACATTCTCAATATATACATATATAGATATATTTGTTAGGTGTCTGGGTATTGTACTAAAGTTGTCAAGCAATTCTGCGAAAACCGTTACATCGTCGGCAAATCCAAGGTAAGTGGTGCATTCGCAACTGATAGGGATGCCAAATCAATTAAAAAAAAAGAAAAAAATGCTCACAAAAATTATGTTTCCTTACCGTATACATTTTTGCAACTGGGTAAATATCGTTCTCTAGTTTTGTAATCGGGCTAACATGGTGGTTTATTTTACAAACACTTCAATACTTCGAACATATGGTTGTAAAAATTAAATCACTGCCCAAGTTCGACAGAATAAAAGTCTTTATCATAATTCACAAATGCTAGCTTAAATGTTCGAAGTATTACTCGAGCCTATATTACTTCTTAAACAGCAAGTAAGTTAGACTTAAAAAAAGAAAAAAATGATACAAGGATATCACGTACCCATACAAAAGAGTAACTAACGCATGAAGACAAAACACCATTTCGAAGTATTTAAAATTGACTATTTGAAGAGTTATGGTACATACCAGAAATACACTATGAGTGACTTGTGTTATTTGTTTGATCCATTTACTATTATCATAAAACTTTCATGGAAAAAATATGTGAAAAATTTACATGGGTGATACTTTTATCTGAACTATTTTGGAAAATTCTGGTATACGGTTGTAAATATTTCAGTGGATGTAGTGAGAAAGTGGAAACTTAATGTCATGTTTTTCTTTAGCATCGTTAAATATTTTATGTATAGGTATATAATACGATTGCAAAAAAACAACAAAATATGTGTTCACACCACCATGAGGGAGGCTTGCCACGCAGGTACGGACAACGATTAATAAGGCCAATCAAAAGCACGGCGCGGTTCTCCATGTTATATTCAATTTTACCACCGATTTCACTTTTGGCTCACAACGAAGCAGCATCATCGTGGGTATGCCTCCGTACTCAAATCTTGTACTTTAAATTCATACTACAATTATATTTACATTTCAAATATGTACATTACATACAACACTCTACATTGAGATGTTTGAATTTATTCATGATTTTACAAGCTATTAGTACTTTGTTATATTTCTTAGGTCAATATCAAGCCTTATTGTTTTAAAATAATCAAAAATCTTCAATATACAATAAAATTAAAAAAAAATTATTTTTCGAATTAGAGAATATGCTCTTATAATATTAATCCTGCAATGGATTATTTTTCCAGAACTTTTTTCGTTTATAGCAATTTCATCTCTTTTAGAGTTGATTCCCTTTTCCTTTTTTATAACAGTGAGTTGATTTCATTGCAGGATCAAAAGTTAATATATTTTATTAATATACTTCACATGCAGAATTTTGACGTCGCTAAATTTGGTGTCTTCGAAATGTTTGTATTTAATGATATTTTTTTTCTTTTAGTCGTGATTGTTTCCAAGATCCTGTCAATATATGACCTGTCGTCTAATTTGTATACTTTCGATGTAGATATAAGATTCATTCATACACAATAATTGATCACTTCTAACTATGCAGCTTTTATTATATCATCCGATTACACTGCTATTACGAAGTCGTCAAAATGTTTTGTTTTATAGTGACTGTTCCACCTAATGGTAGATATTTTCAGCGGATATGTATAATGCTAACAGAGCTTCGAAATTACATACACAATTTCCGGACACATTGATGTCCATGTCTAGCGTGGACTCCTACAGTTAACGCTCCATATTGAAATAAACTTCCCATCTGAATGGCGGTGAAGAAAATTATAGTAAGTACGTAGTGTATCCTCCTGATTGCGGCGACTGGTGGCCTCACGTCGTAGATTGCTATCGGTTTAACTTTGCACTTGTTTCAAGAGTGTCATTGAATACATCCATTCGCTTGGTAACAATTCTAGTTACTTTCTTAAATATGTCAATTCTAGGTAAAATGATTACTTTTTTCAGATAAAGTGATACCTACAAACTATTAGCTTCCGTGTTTTTATTTGCATCCGGTTTGATTGATTGTATTTGTATCGGCAGCCAAAGACCACATAATTCTTAGCGTTCGCCAAAACTATTTTCGAAACATTTTTTAATATGAAGCACATGTTCTTCACGTCTTTAAAATTTCTAGTTTCACAGCCAAACAAAAGAACTATTCTTACTTTTAATCTGCTTAATTCTTACTTTTAATCTTTGTAACACATGGATAACCATTTCATGTTTAAGAATTTTTTCATACAATCATTACATTTACGTCGCTCTGTAGGTACTTTTGATTTGGCGCATGCTCCAATGGGTAGTGCGATATCAAGATATTGTAACTATTATCTTCTTTAATAATTGATATAGTAATCTCGAAGTTCATTTTTTTAAATTTCGCGTCTTTGTTCTCTTTCATGGACAAATTGTTTCCTTCTTATATATACTTTGTGTAATTAAGTAATTTTTTTTATTATTGTCTAAAAAAAAAGCCAACACTTTCGATTGAAAATTATGCGCTTCTGCAATTTTTACTTACTGTTGCCCAGTACCTAGGTACCAATTCTTAAGAAGGTTCACATTTATAGACTCGTATTTACCATTGCCTAAATAATTTAAAATTTTGCGCTCATACATGAACACATCAATAAACAAAAGTAAAATTCCACTCATACTCCAGCGTACCGCCATTTTCACAGAAGCCCTCAGTCTGTCAGTAATGCAGCAATACGATATTTCATTTATAAGTTCAACGAAAATTTTTTGTGTATTTCTCTTCAAATAGAGAAAATATTATGTTTATACTATTGGTGTTTTATTTATACTTTGAAACATTTAATTCCAGGTAAGTTTCATTAATATATTTTATTTATAAAGGAAGAGTTCGATCCTTATTAATACTATCGATCAAAACACTTCTGTATCGGAAATAACTTTACCATGCAAATGTATAATTCGTCAAATCAATATCAATATTCGCTAGAATTATTAATATATCTACCTATTACTTAGGGTACAAATACTAAGAAAGTTTAAATCATGGTTTTAAAAGAGACTTAAATCACCACACACATAATGTAAAAAAAATAAAGCTGTAAATAATTTAAGCCGTTTAAAATTGTCATTTTCGCGCGCGATGCATGACGTCACATGCTATGCAATTGATTACTGTAGGTTAAATTATTTTCAATCAAATTAAATTTATTTCAATTTTGAATTTAAACTTATTTTCAATATAGTAGCCGTTTAAACTATGGAAGAAGTTCGAAAGCCAATTTATGAGTATTGTATTATGCCAAGGTGCAAAAATACTCTTACAAGTGCCGTGATAAAGTGTCGGGTGTAATGTTATTGAAAATTTAATGAGTCAAATTTTTTTCTTGCGTCGTCACTGGCTAGTTAGCCAAATGAAAAAAAATAACTTTTGTTTCCATTTAATGACAGTCTTTTTATATTACTTTAATGTTCAATTTTGATAAATCAAAGAAAGCACGAAACTTAATTTTCGCCATGTAATTGAGTTAAGAACTCAAATTTAAATTGAAGCTAAAAATTCTAAATGATTATTTTAATAATGCCCACAATTGAGTTTTGGAAACTGCATTTTAGCTATGAAAATGCAAAAAAATTTCACATTTTTTTTAATATTATAAACCATACCTGCAAAAAAATTTTTCTCGTTGACAATTTCCTTAATAACGCAATTTCTTGTAATACCTCCATTGTACTTATTTTTACACTAAAACTTATTTCAACACACAAATACTGAATAAAAAAATACGCAAACGTTGTTATTTACTTAGATCATATCATTTAAATCGCATTTAAACTTTCTGAGAGGTTACTGATTTTATACTGAAGGCATCTTTAAGAAAGAATTTCTCGCAATTCAGTGCTTAAGGGGGTGAAAAAAGGTGGCTAAAAATTTGGAAGCAAATAGTATTTTTATTGTAAATTTTAATAAGAAACATAATATTACTGCTTTTCGAGACAATGAAACACGTATTTAAAAGCATTTTTCGAGATTCAACCCATAACTGTGTCTAACTTTATATAGAAAAAGTATTTATGTCGTAAATTTTCACGTGAAACTTGTTATTCATTCTCTTTTACACAAATAATGTAACAAGTATTTCAGTTTTTTCCAAGATTGAATGTTGAAGGGAGTGAAAAGGGGTGGCTAAATTTGTAAGGGAAAAAATGTTATTATAGTAATTGGTAATAGTTCGAGTATTTGTTTCATATGTTTTCTTAACCCAAAACTGTTACCACGCTTTGATTTTGTGTGTGGCCAGAACGACTGAAAGTAAAAAATTGGACTGAAATTTAAAAAATTAATCGTCTGCGCCAGTGAAGTCGCGCGAGAAAAGCTAGTACTAAAATAACATTGAAAATGACATTTGTCCTCTTGTTTAATTGATTTATGGGGTATTGTTATGTGGCCTTTTAATGTCTTTTTCTAAAACTATTGCCATATCAAAAATAAATTTTGCAATCAAAGGCTCTGTTGATTTTTGTTTGAATAGCATATTGTATTAAAAAGTTTTAAAACTGGCCAGCTATTATGCTGTGAAATGTTTTTTTTTCCTTTTTTAGGTTTCCATAGCCTCTAATATATAGTTTTACCATGTCTGTTTGTTTGTCAGCCTATCTATTTATATATTAGTCGTTTTATTCACAGAAAATTTAAGGCATGACTGTATAAATTCATAAAGCCTGCAAACTTATGAAATAAAATTTACCGAGGTGGATTCGCAATAGTTGTCTATGAAGAAAATAAAATTATGAATTTCGCAGCTTAATAAGCTCCACTAGTTTCGGAGTAATAGTCCACCATGCGATAACATGTAGTTGAATCCATTATAACGTCATAGAAATCTCACGGAAGTAACTTAAATCAACTGCAAAAATAATTTTGTACTTTGAAATGTACATTAACTATGTATATGAATTCTATACTTCATAATGTATTCATATATTAACATGGAGAGAAAAAATATTATACAAATTAGCACCTAGTTTTTACGCCTGTAAAACTATGCAACTAGCAGGGAATATGTTTACATTGTGAAAAATTAACATTTGTAAAAGTCTAATAGAAAAACTGTATAAATATTTATGAGTGCCTAATATGTACGGTACCATCGTATTGCAAGTTCTTCTCATACTTAACAGTTTTCCTAACATTACTTTTAGTTGTAAGTTTCTATTTTATATCACAATACAATTTTTTTTGTAAAACGGATCTTCTCCTAAAGAAATTTCAGGACCGCGATGTTTCAATTAATTTTACTCTTTCATATAAATCTTAGTAGGGTTCATATAAGAGGATAATAACTTATAAAATTCATGATCAATTTAAATTTTTTGAATGACACTAGCTAGATAAGTTAATTTTAAAAAAATACAAATTTTTCTTTTTAAAGTATTTTTTAGAAGAAGTTTTCTTGTATTAAAAATTTGACAAGAGGACTGAAGAAAACCGTTAAACAAAAGTGAAAAAATATAGAGCCATGAGCACTTTCTTGAACAATGCTTTCAAAGTTACTAAAGACGTCGATAAATTGTGTCGAGTGTATTGTACTGAATGCTCTTCATATTAATTTCTGGTAATAATTGCTCCTCCATATAAACTGCAGAAATAATTGTTCTGTTGTTTAATTCGAAAAAAGAATTCCTCACATATATATATATATATATATATATATATATATATATATATATATATATATATATATATATATATAATAAAACTCTAATTAGAGCATTCTCATTATTTTCATGAAAGTGGAGAGACGGGGGGAGGGGTTGTCAAAATTTTATAGAAAGTTTACCAGCACATAACATATTTTGATTATTCCTAAATTATTACTAAAATAGTTTTCTTCACACATTCTTGAGAAAAGCAGATATTTTTTCTGTACACTCTCATGAAAAGACATCTTAATATCCTAAGTATCAATATAATCCTGTGAAATGCTTTTTTAAAATTTTGTATTATAATATTTTCTTACAGTCAACCATTATTTGAAGTTGAGTGAAATAAAATATGTATTCTATTTCTTTTTACGTATCTTTAAGTTCCCCTACAAGAATGATCCCGGATAACAAAGAAGAATCGTCCACCCTTATCTGCAACGTTGCCAACTTAACACATTGATCATGACCACGCTGCCAAGAATGAAACGACTAAGAAAAAAAAATTGAGAAAAATTGGAAGAAGAAATTAAATTTTTATTTTATGAAAATAAAATTGTACGTATGTAAATAAACATCTAAATATTAAAATAAAACTTATATAAAACTGCGTACATCAAGTTTACATTTCCCATATCAAGTTTTACTTCTAACATAACTATTCGTTTGTGCGTTGTAGGTATAGAAATATTAAATAATTATCTGTTTCTCAGAGAGTTGAAAAAGTGTTTTTGTAAAAGAAGTTACCGTTTGCAATTAACTCCATTAAACAATATAAAAAGTTAAATTCGAGTTAAAAAATCCAGATTTATATGAAAACGGCCAAGAATTTATTGTTTCACTGTTGCCCTCCATTCCAGTTGATTCCAGCTTTTCCGTCGAATTTAACCGCCGAGCGCGACCAAAATGAATAAACACCTGTAATTATAACTTAAAAAAACCGTTACAAAATCGGGATACGCTTTGATTACAGTTTAGGAGATATTTGTGACATAACATGAGGTACGAATAATCAGATGAAGTGAATTATTTGGCAGATATGATTCTTGTTTCCTTTTCTGTTTTGAAAGCAAAAATGGTCCCTTTAAACAAGATTAATACGAAGGCTCAATTAGATTAAAACTGATTTAGCTTTATAATTTTTTTTAGAGATTAAAAATATTTTACAGTTATTAAATATGGTATAGGTAAATTCATTTCCTCAGCAGTTTATCATTTTTACGACTAACAATTTAGCACAAGAGATTACAAGTTTAGCTTCATGAAAAGTTAGAATGGAATTTCCTATTTTCATCCACTTTCATATTTTTGTAGGTTTTTTTAGGTTCATGGTAACCAATGAATCGATTTAACAGCTTCATGAAAGCCTTTGATTTACAATGAAGGTTATTTTATTCTGCAGCATAGCAATATTAATTAATTTTTCATCAAAATCAAAAATATTTCACACATTTCTATATATTTTAATTATAAGAGTTTACACCGAACATTATTACTATTTCATTATTTTCCAGAATTTTTTGCAGAAATATGGTTAATTTTAAAAAAGTGTTCCTCGTTTTTTTCGATGTCTATCGCACAGTATTTATATTTGCAAGATCTTTCTCAGATTTGTTCTATTATAAAATAAACCGTTAATCGATCATGCAATTTTGTGTCATTTTTTAATTTCAATTTTTTCTTTTGCACTTTTCTTTGATGTAAATGAGTTCTATCTCATATTACGTCATTTTTTTTTGTGATTTCATAGTTCTGATAAAAGTTCCCTTTTCATAGTAAAAAAAAAATTACACATTATTTCCTCGAAATAATTTAGGCCATTAGACTCCGGAAGTTCATCAAATTTACGTTTTTGTAGCTTTAATTAAAAAAGCTATGTGAATATTATTATAAGAAAGTTATTAATTTATCTGTAGCAACTATGTGTATGGTAAAACATGTAAAAGATGTGAATGGCTACAATGGTTTACAGCGTGAGGCCATTCATATGCCATTTCATATTTGTCGTAGTTGAGTAAAATTGGAAAGTGTTAGCAAAATATATAAATTAATATTATTCATTACTAAAAAAATTAAGTAACTACTTTGATCCCTACAAATTTTCATAAGAATATTTGTCCATTAATTGTTTATATTCGGATTAATATAATTTAAAAGTTTGTAACATTTCAAATTTCTACAAGAAATGCTCCCTTAGCAAGTTTGTGGGTGTTATCAAGTTTGTGTTTGTCAATATATCTAGAATTATCATAATGATTGAATATAACATGGTTTCTTTAATTCTGATAAATTGCTCTATTAAATTGTATCCCAGGCGAACTTAAAAGATAAAAAAAAATGAATACTTCCTTTTCCTTGTCAAATTTATACTTAAATGTTTTAGAATGTTAATATGAAATACAGGAATTGTTATGATTTACCACTACACCAAATTTTAATCTTCCAATTTTCTGAGGAAATCGTTTTTTGAGATGTCTATCTCAAAAAACGACTTCGTCAGAGAGACATGTGAGTTGTACGATTTCCGTTTTTCCTATCGAGTTACGGACTCTAAAAAGGTAAACATTTTTATTTTTTAATTATTTGATACATAATTAGAGTATTATATATTATGGATAGTGTACATAATCACTCAATTAATATTATTGTGCCTACTACATATTGTTAACCTACTTTTAAAGTTGTAAAAATAGTTGCTCTTGAACTATTGTAGAAGTAAATATTTTATATAGTTTCAGAATACTGTACAATAAACAAAAACATTTTATGACAAATTTTAAGTAGACCTATTAATTACATTGAAAATAATGAAAAAAATGTTATTTCAGTCTAGCAATATTTTTTAATTTGTTTTTTTTTATATAAAGTTCATTGTACGTATATTTGTATATGTGTATATTCTATATATGCATGTACTATTTTCAACCAATTTCCCTTTTTTTCACATCGTTTTCACACTTACTTCATATCCTCAAGCAACAAGTATTAATAGACTGGCGAATAATCATCGAAAAAACTCGAATAATTTTTTTTAAAGAAAACGAGACGAATTGTATTGTAAATCCAAATAATGTTATAAATTTTATTTAATACAGATGATTTTTTCGATTTCAAAGACATGTCGAAAAAATTTTCTACGTATTCGAACAACACGCATGAAGGATACTTCCTTTACTATCTAGTAAAACTAGAAAGTAAGTCTATCTAGTATTTACAATTTAATAGTTCTGTTAAATTTTCTTTACCAGCCATAATTGTTCATTTTTGTAATACGTTTTAACCAATGTAATATATGATGAGGGAAAACCTTGACTTTTTTCAGTGATTGCAAAAAAGTGCATATGAAATGTGTGATAAAATACACAAGTAGCGTGACATAAATTCGTTATTGAAAACTTTACAATAATAAAGATTTTGCCTTGGTTATTTGAGTACATGGAAATGATATTATCTTGATGAAATATTGCGATTTTACTATTTTTATTAAACATTTCTCGTTAAATTAAAGCAAATAGTATTATAAAACACATGCGTATTAAAAGTGCTCAACTTAGCTCTGAACATGATGACTCGTTATTTTTGAAATTGTAGGACAGTAGTTAAGAATTTATGTTAATTTTATTGGTGATGTAATTATTTTGTATTTAAATATTCTGGTAGCTTCTTATGTCTCTGTACTTCTCAAGTAATTTGGTCCTGACGGAAAACTACTAACTGAAATTGGAAGTAAAACCACCATCACCATTTACTTTCATATTTTTCGGTATTAGTTTTCTTGAGAGTCTATTTTTCATTATATGTCTGAAAATATAATACCTAAATTAAGGAAGGAATGCTTTTGAGATCATCGTAACCTACCCTGTCAAACAACACTCCGCACTGTATACTAAATTAACTAAAATTTTGGAGTTTACGCTAATGTGATATATGCAGGTTAATATATTTTACTACTGTGCTAAATTTCAAGTTTCTATGTCAAGTAGTTTCTGAGAAAATCCACTGTGGCTTACATACGGACAGACGGTGATCTTTTAAGAGCTCAGTTTTTCCCTTAACAAATTAATTAAATGCCTCTTTTATTCTATTCACCAGACTGTGTCGGTCTCTCTCCTACTAAATACATACGCTACAATATCAAATACCATCAGCAAATATCAACGAAAACTTGTCAACTTTAACTAGCTTGTTTAAATATAACACTCTCTAGTTATCTTAATAAATAGAGGAACGTATATTACATTACCAATGTACTTAACAAACCAACATTATGTCTATTTGTGACCTCAACAAAAACCACAAAACACCAAGCCATTTGCTTTGAAAAACAATAGCAATACACGGTTACGAAGTCTTGCGACTTTCCATTACCACAACACTTCAAACCGCGGCCTTAAGGTGTTTTTACACTAAATGCGTTAAGTTAAGTGATTTTATTTTACCTGGTGACTAATCCTTTTAAACTTTTGCATATATATTGATGAATGTAACAAGAATAAAGTGACATTTTTTGAGCTCATAATATATCCAATAAATTATTATTCCCTCGCAAATTAATAGCAAAGTGAATTGAAATTCAATTTACCATAATTTATTTCTCAATTAGCACTGAGTCCACACCACTTTTACTATCCCTAGCTGGTTCCATACAATTAAAGAAATAATGGCCGGTAATTAAGAGCAATTGCATCGTTAGAATTTTCAGTTTAAAATTTTATTATGATAGTGAGACAAGTAAATAATTCATGATGGGCAATGGGATGATCTATTAAGAAAACAATTTAATTTGCATAAAAAATACATATATTAGACTTATTATATCATATTAGATTTATATTATAAATTAACCTCACAAAAAAATGTATACCTAAATAGACAAAAGTATGTAAATCATAGACTGGTAATTCAGTTTCCTGCTGGGTAATTCAAAATAATATGCATGGCTTTAAAAGTATCAATTTTTAAAAGTATGAAAGTTTGTTAAAGTAAAAGGAAAATAAAATTCTGAGTATAGCTCCTTTATATTTGACTAATTTCAAATATATTGCGTATGTCATGTACTTTCGTAAATCATTTTCAAATCATTGAAGCAAAATATGTTTGAAAAATAAAAGATATGACAAATATTGTTTGAAAAATAGATTCGAAATTTTCTTAAATTCATTAAAATGGCGGAATGAGAAATTTTAGATGATAAATAAAGAAAGAGATCGACGTCATCTTATTTTGTGACCTCGCCTGTTCTGCTGTTTCTTTATAATTCAAAATACACAAAGTTATATAACGCTGCTACTAAATTCAAGAAGTAAGTTGTTTGCATTTAATTATCTTAGTAATGAGAGGAGTTAGCCTGCGAGCTGCTTGCCCGAGCTTGTGCGAGTTGTTAAATTGAGTTAGGTTTAAATTAATCATGAAATTAAACAAGTTAACTTTTACTGTTTTAACGATCTTGGATATAATTTTTGTACAATTGAGAAGCAAGTCCAAAGGAAAGAATACATTCTATTTTTATTAAATTTCTATTACAATTGTCTTGAATAGAATCATCTATAAATGATAAATATGAGATGAAAGTAAAGGAAATACAAAAGAGTAGAATGAATGTAAATGATGTTGCTTATTGTGATTTGGTATATACTGTTTTCAATTTAAATATTTATATTACATCAGCTGTTACAATTATTTTTTATGTCACAAAAGTAAAGTTGAATATAAAGGAGTAAAATCAGGAGTAGAGGTTACGATTTCTTAAATTTTTCAAATATATAAATCTGCCAATTGCAGAAAACGGAAATGTACTAAAAAATAAATATTATCCTGAAAATGGTTTACATATGTATTATTTAGAATAGTTTGACTGTATTCCTTGGTGTATTTTAATTTTTTCTTAATAAAGTAAGTAAAGTTTCAAAAAAGAATTAGTGAAAAATTGTAATAAAATTGAAACCTTTATTAAAATCTTTTTCCGGGCAGTAGTGAAAAATAAACACTATTTTTCCGAAATCTATGACGATGATAGAAACACTGTAATAAAAAGAAATTAAAAATTATTAGTAATTTACGTAATGTTTAGTACATGTATACAAATTTTTACAATGCAGATATATCCCAAAATTAGTGTACAAACTATTCTATGGTATAAACCCCATAAATTAAATAAATCAAATAGCGAGTTAGAGTTTAGAGCTTGCGACTCTTTATAAAAAAACTACAATTTTTGAATTGAGATAAACATACGATTTAAATATTTCTAAACATTAGATATAATTTTTCTATTTTTATCAAATGATACTAATGGCGGAAACATGAAAAATATCACTCATTTTAAAATTAATCTCTACTTGAAAAAAATACCTTGAACTTAAGTACTATTATCAGAAGCCGTTACCGCAAATCTATAAATAGCTACCGGTATGAATTCACCTTTAAGCTCTGGCGCAATGCGCTCACCTTCAATTCAATTTCATTACCACCACCATATACGAGACATTCTCTCTCCCACCTCCCTACGCGGGTCCATTTCTCGCTCCTGACACGTGCTTGCGTATAATTATTGTTTGAAGCACGCTTCACGAGCAAGTGCTCGCATTGTTAGGTTAGCTTTGTCTGTGTCTCTATTTGCATTGAGTGAAGAAGTTACAGATTGCGTTTTAATCAGATTAGCTTTATACATGGTAATATATGCAATAAATTATTTTAATTGATGTTTAAAAAGATCAAGTTAGATATGCTGTGAAATTTCCAGCTTGGCAACCTACAGATTTTATTTACATGGTATGAAAATTATTGCTTGGGATTTCATCCTTTAAAATGGATTCTTAATATAAACGCATTACATTTGAAGATAATTGAATAATTTAAAAATATCGAGTTTTATATTTTCCTCCGCTCCGCGAATTGGCCTGCACGGTAATTTAAGAAAAGGTATCATATTCTAACATAATTTCAGTAATGACGTAACGTAATTTCAGTGAAGGATGCGGTACCATTGCTTATGCAGACGATACTGCTGTTGGTCGGAGAAGTGAGCTGAAGAGAGATGGAGAATGGGGCGGCGGACTCCCTCGCCAAGCTCCATGACTGGGGCACTAAGAACAAGCTTTGCTTCACCCCACAAAAGTCCGAGGCTAGCCTCTTCAAGGGCAGGCTGGCAAGGCAGCCGTCTGTGGTTATGGGTGGCGCTACAATCGGTGTGCGGGATCAAGTTACCTACTTGGACATAGTCCTCAATGCACGACGAAGCTTTTTACCATAGGCGCGATACATCAGGGAGAGGGCTAGAGTTGCCTTCCATGCCCTTACCCGGCTTGCCGGAGCCGGCTGGGGGCTGAATAACTATCCTCTTAAATTGATGTAAACGGCCATATACCTTGGTATATTGGACTATGCACCATCGGTGTGGGCTCCGTGGTGCGTCGGAGCCCAGCAACTTATACGGGCGGTGCTGACATCGCAGCGTGCGCTGGCACTGCCTCTAACCAAAGCTTACAGAGCTTGTTCTTGAGCGTTGCCGGTTTTGGCGGATCTCCTACCTGCCGACTTTGTGATTGCGGAACGAGAGGCGAATTTCATCTTGGCTCGAGGTAAGAGTTTTGTTTGGGTCCATTAAATTTTAAGTTTTTAGCTAATGAATCCCTTGTTGCTAGAAACAGACGTACGAGTATTTCAGAGATCGTCGTTGCTCATTGCCAGTTCAAGTGGTCTTCTTTCGATTCCAAAGGGGAAACGATCAGGTTGTTTTTCCCCGATTTGTTTGAGAGGCTAAGTAAAAACTGACTCGTCTCTGAATATTTTGCTTTATAGTTTTTAACAGGATATGACGCATTTCGTGCCCATTTACATAGATTTTCTCTTCGAGATAGCCCGGCGTGTACCTGCGGATCTGAGTGCTTTAACACTAAAATTTTGCATGATTGTGTAAATGTATAATGCTTTCAAAAGTTAAGAGGAATCTTTTTAAAAAAGTTTATACAGATTGAGAGATAAATATAGCAAGACTATAAGGTAGTTTGACTAATGAACAATAGAGAACTTGCGCTATGAGTTTCTGAAGCCATTTAGGTAGGCACTTTTAAATATTTTAGGATCATAATATTTTTGTTTAATTATTTATCAGTATTAACATTAACGTAAATACATTGCCTACTATGTCTTTTACAGCAGTAAAATTGAGGTGCATATTTTAAAAATTATAAGATCTAGGATAATCGCGGCAGTTTTCCTGTAATTATCTCGATAGATATTAGTAACCCCGTGTTTTCATAATTTTTCGGCTTAATAATAATTTTGGAAATAAAGATGGTATATTTTTACATATTTTGGGGAAGAATGCGTTATATTTATATATTTCTTGAAATATCGTTTTCGTTTGCGTATAAAATTATGAAAAATATATTTTGGAATTATCGTAATAACTTGAACATTTTCTTAGAATATTTATTTATTGCTTCTTTAGTTTATATATGTATAGATTAAAAACGATGGCTACTGCCAAATATAGGTTAATAAAGTGTATCATTACAACAAATATAAAGTTCCCATGTTGCACGGTTTCTGGGATGAATAAATATAATGCCTACTATATACTTCATGGACGTGAAAATCTGATGCAGATTTTAAAAAACTAAGACATCTATAATCACTAAAATTTTCTACAAACTTTGCATGAGCCTCATAGATTTTACCATGATTTTTCATTATATTAAATTGAATAGTTTTGAGAATAAAGGGAAATACATATTCCTTTTGCATATTTTTCTGTATATCTCTGAAAATAGAATACTTAAAGCAATGAAAAAATATTTTCGCATACTTATAACAAGCCCTATCAAATGATACTCCAGACCACGTATGGAAACGAAAAAAAAATGCTGCCAATTAATTTGTCCCATCTAAAATTGCCAAATGAATGCTCTTGAGTTTTTCTACTAAGATATATGCGGGTTAATATGTCTTGTTATTATGCTAAATTTCATATTTTCATTAAAAACCGTTTCTGAGAAAAACGGCTGGGACGGATAGACAGACAAACATGTGAGTGATTTTATAAGCGTTCCGTTTTTCCTTTTAAAGTACGAAAGGCAGCGAACAAAATAATTACAAAAATCAACTGCAAAATTTAGAGTAGGTTTTAGTTAAAAGATAATTTAGTTTTATAATTCATTAGCAAGAACACTGAAGGTATTTTCTAATGAAATATTCTGAGCTGAAACAAAAAGTTTGAATAATTTTTTCAGATAGTAAAATTAAAATTATGTAGTTACAAGTAATTGAGAAAAAGTAATTTTAACGTGAACGACGAGACAATGAGTATACGCGTGCAAACGAGTTTCCCATGTTGCACCGTAATATGCTTGTGCACGTGCTAGTGCGTACATATTTGTGTGTTTCTTAATATAACTTTGTGTGTTTGTTTGTGGTGGGCGTGCAAACATGAATGCGTGTATGTGTTTGTTTATATAAATATGTGTCCGTGTTTGTGGTAAGCGTGAATACGATAATAGTATATGTCCATGTGTGATTTTGATTTTGATTTTTTTAATAATTTCGTACTAATTGTATCCCAGGTTGCAATTATTCTTTTTTTTCTGAGAAACTCAAAAAATTAAAATATTTATAGTAAAATATAGTAAAGTATATATTTTATTTATATAGTAAAGTATATATTTTTATTATAGTAAAGTAAATATAAAATTATGGTCAACGAAATTAACTGCGAACATAATAACTTGGTTAATTAATAACTTGGTCGTTTAAGCACAAGATTGCTTTAATTTCGTCTCGGAAATATGACATGAATCTATAACTTTTACCGATTTAAGCCTTTATTTTTAATTCCAATTATATTTAAACATTAAATTTCTATATAAAAATAGAAACTGGAAAGTAAACTTAATTCCTGTTATAATAGTTGTATGGTGCCGCGTGGATCTAGTTTGCAGCGTAGAGAATACGGTGTAGGTTTAAGTCTTTAGTTTAAAATTTAAATAACATTTTTAAAAAATTATATACAATTTCTTTGTTACAACTTATTTACTACTCATGACTTATAGAAGCTTATTGTTAAACAATGTACTGTTTATTTTGCTATACCACTTATCAACTAACTCTACATAGTCAATGCTCCAATGCCCTACTTAGAAACTTTTATTCTATAGCGCGCTTTATAATTTCAATACGCAGTAAATTTCGTGATTACAGTTGAAAACCTTTAATTACAAGGTGACCCAGAAAAATAAAACTGTCAGAATGATTAAACGATTTTTCTTAAAAGTAAAATATACTGACATTTTTAAAAATATTACAGACTTTTTTAAAGAATTGTGGTTCGTGACATCTCTGGTTTTGAACTGTAATTTTATACTGTCATAACTGGATCCGCGATAACAAACGCTGACAGAAATTCTTCAGCTTCAGCTGAAATTAACCCAAATACCCAAGAACGCTAATTTTATGCAGAAGGAGGTTTTGTAGGGAAATTGCTGATTATTGAAGCTTGGATTCTTCAATTTTAGCTAATTGCTCTTCGAGTCTGCAAGACAACATTTGATTGTATTTTCTTATAAATAGCATTTTGACTTCGGAAAGGGGTTTTGCATAATCTTTTCAGTTGGTAGTGCGCTTTTTACAAAACTATTTGGTGTCTTTTAATGTTATAGTGTTTGTTACAAACCTAAGTAAAGAAATTTTGATGGTGCATAAATCGTTATGCCCTGAAAAGCTTCATTAATTTTAATTTTATATATATATATATATATATATATATATATATATATATATATATATTAGTTACTTCTTCGACGCTCTCTAAAAATTATATGTAAATAAATTTGTGTGTTATATACATTTGTGTTATTATATTCTATCAATATATCAAGTTTCAAAGTTAAGTTGTTTCTAGAAAAAATTTAGTGGATATTTTGAATATTAATTGTAGAACTTTCCTCCATAAAATCCCGACAAAAAATAATTTTGGAAACCTAGTAACTTGCCCGTTTAACCTTTATATGAAATTATAAATATGTTCTACAAAACTTACTTAAAAATATATTTTAGTGTCAGCTTTTCTCACAAAACTATATTTTGGTGTATTTACACCAGATTAATATAATATACAGAATAATATACCTCATCAAGATATTACGTCAACCGATTTCATAATGAAACGGCTATGAGAAACAGAGAGACAAAATAATACATGAATGGTCTTGTAAGGGTTACAACAGCTTGATGTACGGGACTCTAAAAAAGGCAAGATGACAATGTTATAAAAATGCATTCATTCAACCATTATATTTCATTCAGACTGACCACTTAGTCGCACGTAACTTTTTGATTTTTTTGAAGACGTTGCTTTGAGCCATGCCCATAACTTTTTGCACCTTAAATATTTTATCGTCCAATTCTATACCTTTCACCATTTTTGCAACAATGGTGCTCAAAAATTATAGAAAATCAATAATAAAACACCAAATCTTATCTCAAGTTGGTACCATAATCGACGATTAATTTTCCTTGTGACTAATAAGTATTGCAAAAAAAATTAAGTCCATTTAGAACACTGGACTTAAAATTAAGTCTATTAGAACACTGTTGTGAATCAGTTTTCCAGATTTGCACAAGATCACCATGGCGGCGTTCGTCGTAATGCTATTATTTACAACCACCCGCCATGCGATTTGCTTATCGGGAAACAATTATTAATAGCAGGAATTGATAATAGTAACATTTTCTGATTATTGTAAAGACAATAATTAATTTCGCTGTTAAATATCTATTAAAATATTTATTTTTGTTTTAGTTTGTTTTAAGAGTAAGTATATACACTTTATATATACACTATATATATATATATATATATATATATATATGAAATTGAAATGTTGAATACCATAACTTCTTCTTTTTCAAATAACAAAATTTAACATATGAAATAATGCTAGTGATCATGTACTAAATAAAGTTTATAAAATACAAAATGAGTCTTTTATTTGAATTGTATAATAAAGTACATTACAAAATTTACGCTATAGAGTAAATTAAATTTAATTATATCTTAAATGGTAAGGTCGAGAATAAACACTTCGTAATAAAATGTTATTTATATTAATTAAAATAGATTTTACACTTTATGTTGTTAATAGAAAATGTCGTATTAATTGTTATTCCAATAAATATTGAATTAAAAAATTGAATAAAGCTGCTCAAAAAAATGAAATTGACAAATGTTAGGATTATAAAAAGTATCGTTTTGTTAGAAATCAAAATATGCTGGTAAGATTTGACTCACCTAGACGATATTCAAGTTGCACTATGATTCCCTTTAATAAATAAAAATTACAATAGAGATAACAGGATCGAATAAAATACACTCGTCAAAATTACAAAACAAGTGCTATAATGAAAGAATCGTGGCTTTGTAAAAATGTGAAATTAACAAATTAAAATGTTGAAACCCAATTTTATTATTATTTTATTGCATATTATATTAATAACAAATTGGTGCAAATGTTTCCTTATGCTAAGTGAATATAACTGAATTTGTTTTAAATATATAAATTTAAACAATAAGAAATTAATTAGGTCATATTTTAAATTTAAATCATCAATACGCTAAGAAATGTCACACACACACACACATATGTATATATATATATATATATATATATATATATATATATATATATATATATATATATATTTCTAATTTTAAAATATCGTGTACTATTTGCGAAGCTGCTGATTCATTGAAAGTAACTATTTAAATCACGTAAGCAGTAAGAAAAGGAATGGATTTAAAACTAATTTCGTAAATCTCGTAATATTATGCATTTCAATTAAAAATTTATCAGACTAAATTTTATCCCAAGATTAAGCGGGGAATATTACCAACCGAAAGATTATATAATTTTTGATCTAAATTTTTATGGACCTCAGGGTGATAAACTTTTTCCACAATATAGTATTTCAATCGTCTTTCTCACAATGTAGTATTTCTATCGGTTATTTAGTGATTTACTCTTATAAATTTTGGTTTGACTGTTCGACATTAAATGAAAACCCAGTCTGTACTAGTTGTTACAAATACTTTTATATACTTCCAAAAAAATTACTGCATATTGTAAAAAAATATTAATTGTCATTTATATACAAATGTTATTGAGTCCCGTTAAAAGTTATAAATTTGAATCCTTAATTCGTGGGATCTGTAATAAATTTCAAGTATTTCCATGAAGTAACTTTACTAAAAGGAATCGGAAATACGTTACAAATAACATGGAATGTTAAAAAGAAGTATCATATAAACATAGATAGGTATTGAAGAATACAATATGTTATCGGAGGAGACTAAAACAAGCCAAATTGACTTATTTCTACAAATGTTTTATGGTAGTTATAGACGTATTTATTTTTCAGTCAATCACTAATGCACGCCAATATGAATACAAGGATTTTATATGAAAAATAGCAACTCTGTCCATTGCTTGCGCAGGAAATATTATAAACACTTCTAGAAGTCCCAAACTCACCATTCCAGAATCGGTTAGGGTTACCTATTATGGTACCTATTAAGCCTGATAATGTCATTACTGTTTATCAGGCTTAATAGGTACCTTAATGGTACCTATTAAGCCTGATAAACAGTAATGACATTGCCGTCGTGAACCGATTATTAAATTTAAAATAATTAAATTTTGATAGCGACAAATGACATGATCATTATAGTAATTTAAAACAGATATCGATATTAAATAAAGAAATTAAATATCTAAGTAGTATAAATTTTAATTCAGTGTTCAACCTACATGAGAAATTTTGTAGTGATATTTTATTGGCAGATTTCCAAGGTATGAAACTACAAAATTACACTAAAATCTGTCAAGTGGTTTTTCCACCACTTTTCAAATGTTAATAAAATTGTTTATTTTCGCGAGATATGTGTACTGAGGCCTCATTCTTAGCTACGTAAAGTAAGAATTTAAAAAAATGGTGTTAGCGTTACCACACAGTACTCGCATATTCTTTTTAACACATCGTTGTTTTTGAGAATGTTTCAAATGTTATTTTGTCCCACAATCCAATACATATAAAAAAAATGTATTTACTTATATAATCCGTAAGTTATATGTACGTGTGTATCGTTATAAAAACGTATACACTAGTAGACCGAGTTGTAGGAATTCACTATTTTGGTGACTTTTTCATTCAAATTAAATACATAATGTGTAATTAGGTAAGTCGAGACATATTTTTTCATATGTTTACATGTAAAACTCAAGGGTTAGGATCCACACGGACTCAAAATAAAAAAACTGCATTTATAACAAAAGATATACATACTTTATTATCAAAAGTAAGTTTTATATTGCTTGTAAAATTGCTAGTTATTTTTGGTATTTGTGTGTTATTAATTTTAATAATAATGATAAAACTTTAATAATCATTATGTAATGAGAAATAATAAATTAAACTTTTGGCTTAAAGAAACTATCAATTCTAGATTGTTTCGCTTCTTTCTTCTTGCTATCATACAGGTCTTGGTAACACTGATAGGCTGCACAAATTTTGTTATTAACATTAAAACTTCTCTCAAAATTAGGATCATTTTCTTAAAAAAATTTCGTGGCTTTCTCCAAATTTGCAAAGGCTTCGGAAAGTTTTTTTAGTGTAAGTTCTTTTTCAGAGTTACTAATAGAAGAAGCTATTTCTTGTGACTCGATTGCTTCCTCTTGTACTTGTGATCATCAATATCATCAGCAGTAACTGCAATGTCAGGCAAACGGTTAGCCAAATGAACAATTTCAGTTGTGATCTCACCGATATTTGGTTGATCTGTAGATGAACTTTCAGATGGCTTAAAAAAAATGTGGGCATAACTTTTTCCAAACTCCTTTTAAATTGTTGGGTGTCACCTCACCCCATGAAGCAGCAATATTTTTACGTATTGCAAGATATTATAACTTTTCCAAAAATCTCTCAGCTCCATGCCATCTTTTTCGTTAGCCTTTACAGCCTGTGAAAAAGTTCTCCTCAGATAATAGGCCTTAAAAGACGCTATAATTCCTTGATCCATCGGCTGTAACAACGAAATGGTGTTTGGAGGCAGGAACAAAACTTTTATTTGAGGATCGATATCGGCAATATGCATAGGATGACCGGGAGTACAGTCCAAAATAAGTAAAGCTTTATAAGCCAAATTATTGTTTAAACAGTACTATTTCACTTCAGGTATAAAATGCTTAGTAAACCATTCTTCAAAAAGTATTGATGTAACCCATGCCTTTGGATTAGACTTTCATATAACTGGAAGAGTACTCTTGACGTAATTTTTAAGAGCTCGAGGATTTTCAGACCTATAAACTAAAAGGGATTTCAATTTATGATCACCTTCAACATTCGAACCCAGTAACAACGTCAAACGATCTTTAGCCGCTTTAAACCCAGGCATAGACTTATCTTCCTGCGATATAAAAGTACGAGAAGGCATTTTTTTCCAAAATAAACCAGTTTCGTCCATGTTAAAAATTTGTTTAGGCGAATAGTCTCCAATTTCGATAATTTCCTTTAATATTCCAGGAAAACTCTGAGCAGCCACATGATCTGCACTAGCAGCTTCTCCTTGCACTCGAATGTTATGTAACGAATATCTCGTTTTAAAGCGCATGAACCATCCACGACTGGCAGAAAAAGATTTTGTTTCTTCACTATTATTCTCGCCACGTTTATTTTGCAGTGTGTTGATGATACTCAGCGCCTCATTTTGAATAATAGTCAAACTTAAAGGAACCCGTCGCTGAGTTTGATTTTGATTCAAACTCAGCGATACGAGTACAAGAGTTTTTCCATTTCACAAATTAAAGCATTCCTTTTTCGTGTAATAGTGCTGTTTCAAGAGACGGAAGGTAGAGCTGTTAGGAGTTTTTCTTTATCTTTCAATATTGTTTGTACGGTCGTGCGTGATAAATTAAGTTCTCGTCCAACAACCGCGATCTTTGAGTTTTATAATCTTAGATTTAACCTCCATTGTAATTGTCTTTCTTACTCTCTTCTTCACTTTACTAGTACTGTCTTGTTTAGATGGCATAGTCAGATTAAAATTCACTTAAATATGTATGTAAAAACAAAAACTGTCAAAGATGCTAATGTATTACGTCTTGATTGTCCGTTGTCCCTGAACTAACTAAACAAAATCAGCGGCATGTGCGGGGTAATCCCCGCTCGCCGACACCGCGCCCCGCCGGCCCCACGGACATTGATCTCGCGACAAGTGAATTCTCCTATGCCGGAAATCGAAACAATTGACGTATGCTTGAGGAATAGTGTCAAAACATTGGTCGACGTAACTTGAAACGACGTAAATCGAAACAACGTAAGTCGAGGACTGCCTGTAGTCTAAAAACAAGCATGCGTATGTGACAAGCATGTGCGTGTGCTTGCGGTGTGCGTGCATAGGACGAACGTGAAAGCGTGCGTATGTGTTCTTCACGGTTACGCACCTAAACCGTTAGACTGATATGAATAATCACTAAAACAGTTTGACGATTATCTTTAAACTTTTTATGTTATTAGTTCTCTATTAGGTAAATAATATAACATAACTCTTTTTCGGGTAAATAAGTCTGATAATAAAAATAAACAATAATATAATAGAAAGCGAAAAACAGGATAATAATGAACAAATTTCGTTTTACACGCAGACGATATCGTGGTCAAAAACTATCAATAGATATTTTTTCAATTAAACTAAAAAAAAGTTGAACTCGCGCAATTAGTATTCCGTGTCAATGGGTATACATATACAAGCATCGAAATATACGTAAATTCCATGCTACTTGCATGCAAACATACGTAACATGAAAAAGATCATGATATTTTTAGTCATAATAGTTTTAGATCATAATAGTTTGATATGAGAAATTTGTTGGATTATAATTCAAATTGAAATAATATAACTGTCATTACAGTACAATTTTTTTTATTTTCGATATGTAGACTCCATCACAACCATTAATGACTTCATAATTTTTCTAAGTAGCTTTTTTTGAGTTTCACTGCAGAGAAATTTAATTTTACAAAAAGATATGAAATATTTCCATATTTTGAGACACGTTCTTTTTTAACACTGTTTTATTATCAATTTGTTTTTAAAATAAGATTAGGCCAAACTATATACCTATTAGAGCAAATGTATCAAAAAAAGCAGGAGACTTAAACGTAAATAATAATTGTGTATAACTTTCCGCTATATTACTTGGTAATACGGAGGGAAAAGTCGACGGACATTCTTCAGTTGCCTGAAAATTACACTACTAGTAAGGTAATATGTTCGTATTGAATTTTTCACAAAGCAATACAATAATTTCTACGTAGGCAATTTTTTTTATTATAAATTATTTTTAATTAAGTAAAATCAAGAGTAATAAACATTATTCCCAGTTAGGGTTAACAATCTTCAGAATATCGTATCTTTAACTTAAAATAGATTATTTTCAATTGAAAATTAGATAATCATTATAATTTGTGTAAGAGGGTTATGTCTGTCATTTAATGTGAAATAACATTTAGTTTACTATTGAAATTAGACCTATTATACAGATTTAGTGTAGATTATAAATATTTACAGACGTACAAAGGGACATGAAATAATTTTTATAATCAATCACGTAGTATTTAAAATTATCCCGAACTGACAAACTCGTCATTTATTCTTCTTTATTATATTACTATAGATAAATAAAGTAAACTTTAAAAAATCTATTTCTCGATATTATTTTTTGCTGAAAAATATTACGCGTTATTTTTAAACGAAATCAGCAGCAGGCTTGTATAAAATAATTTGAACAGAATATCGGAAAATTTTGCTTTTAAGTTGAACTTCATTTATATTTAATTTTAGATAAAGGTAAATCATTTTTGTTTAAAAAATTTCTTTCTTGGAAAGACACATTTACCTTATTTTTTGTAAGTTTTAGATCTTGTGTCACACTTGATATTCTTCACCGTAACAAAGAAAATTACATTTGCTTGAAAAACGTGTACTTTATTTTTAGGACTATCCCTTAAAATATTACTTAGTATTTTTTTTTAAATTTCCTTGTTTCGTGTGTCGTGTTTAATAGAATCGTTCATAAGAATTACATAATTTATTCATAAAAAAACTTTAAATATCTCAGTAACCGTTTGACGATGAAACATGTTCAGCCTAATGATGTAGCGTAATAATTTGCATATGTATCCCAGAAATATAATACTTAAATAAAATGAACATCTAAAATTTTTAAAGGATAATTGAAACGGTTTTTTATTCCTTTTATGAAGGATAGTAATTGACGATATTTTTTTTATTTGACAATATTTTCGAATTTTAAAATGTAAAAACGTTCTGTAACCGAATAACTACATTTGCTCGTTTTAGAAGCAATCAAATAAATTAAAGTCATTAATGGCGATTTATCACAAACTAACCAATAATACAAAAAGTAATTATGTAAATAATATAATTAGATATGAATATATATGTACAATATTTTTCTTTGTTCAAAAGATACGAAACGAAGATGAAAGAGAATTTGAAGGAAAACCAAAGAAGAACATTTTGTCTATTACTATTTTTCACATTAAAACCAAAAACATAAAACAGAGATACACTATGTGCTCAATTTAAATCAGACTTTACCCATAAATTACAATATAAAGGTTTGAAAGAAAAAAAATTCTGAAAATAGTAAAAAATCTTGCCATTATTTAGTTATAAAACTACATAAGAAATCGTACAAAGCCGAATCCACCTTCAACAATAAGTATGCTTTGTGAAAAATGTTTTTTTAATTATAAAAAGCTCTAGTTAAAATAAAATATTTTAAAAATATAACCGTCAAGACTACAAAATGTGATCTAGAAATTTAATATCCATAAGGAAGCCAGTGAATGCCGAAAGAGCAAAATTTTACATTTAAATGACTTCCAAAATAACAGAAGTACGAAAGTGTAATCCCCAGTGGTTTACATAAGCTTGATAAATTTTGTTTAAATAAATTTGAGACATATCGTATTATCCAAAGCAAAAATATTAGGATTAAGTCACTGCATCATTTCACGAATGGAATGATTCAATATTACTTCTTTTAGATCTATTTGATTGGGAACACAACCTTTCCGCCATTACACAAAAGCGTCCAACACACAAAGCGGAAAAGCTTATATATTTGTTTGTTTATTCAACTCTCTCTAATACCTTCAAAACGTATGTTAGCCTATATTTTCAAATATATGTATTGCCCATGCTTTAAAAAAAATACAGACTATATATCGTAGAGGAACAATTCATAGGAGGAGATCAGTGATAAAATTTGGAATGGAAGTTGGAGAGCAACGATTAAACAGGCAAGGTAAAACGAGACAGGCTTACTTATAAATTGATCCCCCTGGGTATTTTAGCTGATATACCTCGACCCCAAAGATCGTTTGATGGATGTATTGGAGGTGTTTAGTGACAGTAAGGGGTTTGTATTGGGAGAGAAGTCTAATTAAAATAATTATACGCTAGTGAAAAATGCAGGCACAGCTAATAAGTGAATAAATATGTAAAAATGAAAACAATATTGTAATAATTCAAATGCAAATTCTTGTAGAAATTGTACTTTATGGTGACAATATCCGGAATATGATTGTACTGCACATGAAATATCAACATTTAGTATTTAATATTTGCCACATTTCTATGAAACTAAACCTATTTCTACTAAACTTAATACATCAAAACATCTCAAAGAATCACGAAAATGTGAAACTAATTTATATATATATATATATATATATATATATATATATATATATATATACATATATATATATATATATATATATATATATATAAATATATATATATATATGTAAAATTGCATTTTAGGAATCGTCAGTGCCCACGGACTACCCAGGTGGTCCTGCCACAGATCTAAAGAAGAGGTTATTAAATGTTTCTTCCTCGTCGTTTCTGAGTGGTTAAGTAAATCTCGCTTGCTAGAAACTATCACATTTCGCAGTCTTTGGAGGAACATAGCGCCATCCGAGATAGCGTTGTTGCTGTTTCGAGACGCATTGTTGGAGCACGTCTTTAGGGTTTTGAGACAACTCGGATTTTGACTTGAAAATAGTACTCAACGATTGCATTTAAGTTCATTAAACTAACTAAATAAATTTAACATAGTCCTCTTGGTAAAATTGGCGAAAAATTATCAATAACTTTTTAAATTTAAAATTCTTAAATAATTTTAAATATCTTTTATAATTTTAAATTTTTTCAAGGAATTTGTTTTTGGCTCTCAAACAGTTATCATTTTTATTACGTGCATTGTTTAAATAATAGTTTTTTGATAAATATTAAAATTTTTTTGATAAATATTAGTTTTTTGATAAATATTAAGATTATTCTACTATAAAGTAAAAATTAGTTTATAACCGTTCTTGGTAAAAAAATGTAGGGTAATGGTATTAGATTAATTTTTCATTAGAAGTTTTGCGAACAAATTTTTACACTATACAATTATATAAAATTAAAAGAAATTGAAAATTAAAAAACGAATTTCAACATTATTATCTACCAACAATAGGCTATTCGAAAACATCAAAAATATATCCAATTCGGGCTCATCTTATTAGATTATAACGCAAAGGAATCACAATATTTTTATGCCCTGTTATTGTTTATGTCAGATGACGTCACACGTGAATAAAACGTGTTAATATCAAAATTTAATGTTTTCACAATTTTAGTTTATAGGCATTGATATCGATAATAATATTTAAACCAATAAATATTACTTACAAAAAACATTTGAGTGAGCTATAATGTTGTTTGAATCTCTTCGGGCTAATTGGCACTGAGGTTTGTATGGATTTTATAGATATATTTGTACATGTGGCACTACACAATTTATACACCATTTTAATATGAAAATAAATAATAATTTCCTTCAGCGGGCAGGACTGTTTATGTTTACATTGCGTGTGACGTCACGCTATACGCCATTATAGAAATTTTGCAAAAATTCAAACTTTAAGAGTGATTTATATAAAAAATACGGCATATATCCTGGAAATATATATTGTGCTTATAATACAAAATAGAACTATTTAAAACAATTTAAAAAATCAAGTCAAATAACCTATTAAGGCGCAGAACATCTGGGCAATGGGGTAAATTTTTATGTTTTATTCAATTATCTTACTATTTACTAGAAACTAAAAAGTTATTTATTCCTAGCCTTTTTTCTTAATAGCTTCTTTCCTAATTAGTCAGCTCACTTAATAAACAGAGAAAATTACTGAAAAAAATATTCTTGGTTTCTCCAATATATAATTTCTATGACTTTTGAGAAGATATATCTTTGTTCTGCTCAATAATATGACATAATTAACTTATCTTCCAACGAAAAAAATAATAAGTGTCTTAGGTTCGAGAAATGAACAGTATGCTACATCTCTTATATTGCTCAATTATAGTCATGTCAAAAATACACGTTGTAACATAGCATGGCGTCATTCTGTTTTAACTAAATCGATAATTAAATATAAAATCCGCTCTACTAATTAAGAAAGCTTTTTTAATACTGAATAAAAGACCTTTTATTTCAAAAAACTTAGCGTTTGCGTTTGCTTACACTTCACAACAAGACATTCGAGAAGTTCAGGCTTTTCTTTGCTCATAAAGTCACTTATCGTGAAAAACGAATAAACTCAGATTATTATACAAAGTCGGGCATAAAATGAAGCACACACCATAAAAGAACTTAACCCTTCCTAGTAGAACAATGAGTCTAAAGACGCATTTAACACCAGCTACTTTCCGAAGAATACTTTTAAAACAAAGGCTTAATTTGAACCATTTATTTTTTCACGGGTCTCAAAATATCTTATTTAATTACTAAAAGTTTATTTCTAAAGTGGGAATCTATACCTTAAGTTAACTACTTTGAAATTACACAAATTTAATCAATTGGTAGGTTCGGTTAGGTTAGGTTAGGTTTTTTTGCCTAATGACCACGAATTTATTCTTCTCTCTTCTCTGTAAGTTATTTCAACTTTTCTGTACAGTTCATGGGAAATAATTTCCCAATATGCAAACTATTTGTATATTATTAAATGATTTTGGTATATTGAAAAATTATATATATATATATATAAATTTTTAAAAATATCAACATGAATGAAAGAAATAAAACATGACTAGATAAATTCAAATAACTTCAGAGTATTTAACTAGTTAAACTATCAACTACAGTCCATAGTAAAGATATTTCTTCAGTGAATGAACAGAAATGGCCGACTATTATTTAATTGCAGTCAAAAAGTAGGACACACAATATTCAAGGAAGATAAAGACATCATCTTCCAATGCCTGATTAACGTATATTTATAAAAAAATGTGAGGATAAATACAATCTTATTTACCTGGTTGATACTAATATTCAAGATTTTGAATGTTTATCTCGTATTACATATTGAGTTAAAGTATTGACTAAATAAGTAATGAAAATCAATACAACAAAAATTTAGTCTGTGTATCTATTCATAAGTACAGGTTTATTCCTTAAATAAACATAACAAAAATCAACAACTGCTTTACTCATACTCAATTCATTATATTCGTGTTCATGCTTGTATACTGCAACGTACTTGAGGAAAAACTTGCCACTAAGTGCTTATATAAATTTATATTTGCTTTTGATTTAGGGTGATGTGAGTATGTTGTTGCATTTTTTGTTTGGATACAGACGCGAAGTGATCCATCAACAACTAGCCTTGACTGCTATTGGAAAAAAACCCAAATTATCTTCTGTTGGCAAAAGCCTCAAATTCATAAAAGCAAAGGAAATCTGTATTGCTCAAAGTATAAGCTTATGGCAACAACTTTAAATACTGAACGTTTCCTATCAGTTGTGAAATATAAGAGTAAGATTGTTGGTAACACGGACAATCAATTAATGAAATATTATATCGAGCCGAGTAATATGGAAAAAATGTCAATACATTATTTAATAATAACCTTCATGATTTTATACAATATTGCAAACTTATGAATAAAATGATTGTCTATTGTGGCTTCAACTTATATATCCAAGAATCACATCAAAAGATTAAGACTATACATTGCAATGTTTTAAATATAACTATAACAGAGTTCGTAATGAGAACAAGTAATTTATGAGACACAGAGGCAAAAGAAAGCAGAAAAGCAAAGAAAAAAAATTAAAATATAATTTGAAATAAAACGTTAACATTATCCAATCATGTATGCTTCTCCAGATGTTAAGACCCACATCAATATCATTGATATTAAACATCCTTCATCAAAAATAGCAATTTGTCTATACATAATATAATTTGTATATATAATTTGTCTATATCATATAATATATATGTAATATAATTTTTCTACATCAGCCCAGAAATTAGTGTCCAAATATGTGGCACAGTTATATTTATATGTGCATTTCTCCAACAAAACCAAGGCCCTCTTTTGTGTTGCCATCAGTAATTTTGAGACAACCAGTGAAGTGATTACTGTAGAGGTAATAGATCATGATAAGCAACTTTACAATTTTTCTTTTCAAAAATACATCCAGTTTTGATGTAACACTGTCTTTCTTAAACTGCATAAGTAAATATACATGTATTATTAATTTAAATAAAATTAAGAGGTCAAACTAATTTTACTTTTTATTAAAACGACTGTTATATTAATCAAACTACTGTTATTAACTATGTTAAAAGCTACTGTTATTATTTCATCTATGATAAAAATTAATTTATGTACAATAACAGCACGGTGAAGCACAACGTGGAACTTTCTTAATCTATTTGTAACAGTGTTGTAATGTACATGCATTATTAATTTACATAAAATTAACAAGTTACTTGGGACTTATATTTTTATTAAAATGTTATGCAATGTAAAATGCTCAAGCTACTGTTAATACTTCGCCTATATTTAAAATTAAATTATGGTCCACACAAGCATGAGGAAGTAACTCGTGCAATTCTCTTAACCTAATTATCACAAATTCAACTTGTATCTTCAATGCCGCTATCTATTTTCATTGCTTCACTTCATTTTTTGTAATTGAGGAGGGTTTTGAAACTGAAGGTGGTCGTTAGATTTTGAAACTGAAAGTGGTCGTCAGAACTAATTTTAATGGCTAAGTAGCAGTATTTTTTGTTGAGAGTGGAAATGGAAACATCACAACGTTTTTTTTTATAGTAAAAATTACCTTAACACCTTTACTTCTTGCTTCTTATACTTTAACCTTGTAATTTTTCTTTATTATTTTATTTTACTTCAATATGGTAAGTACTAGGCCCCGCTTTATAATAATTTATTGTGGAAGTTCACAGATTTCCAAAAAATCACTACTTTTGTCAGCAGACTTTGAAAAAATTTTCTTGTATTAACGCTAATTTTTGTCTCTTAGTGGCACTCATTCTATTAATACGTGAGGTAGAAGTCTTTTATTTAATCTTAGTGTAACTTTTTTCCCTTCTTGTTTTGTTATGTTGTATTGAACATAATTTTCTGTATTATTCTCTTTCTCGAAACAAGAAAACATAGTCATGGGGACCACCAACAGAAGTGAAAACTTAAAACTATGAAATACAGTGGTTTTATAAAATTTTATAGAGTTTTTAATTTCAAAATCCGCTACAAAGATATTATCGAACAACTAGAAATCTGTTTTACCACGCTTGTAAGTAACTTCTAATCCATTATGAAATACTCATTGCATGATATATTGCAGAGGTCAAATATTAAAAATTATTAGAAATTGTTTAAACAATATATTGAATATTGGAAATATTTTTAAATAAATAATTTATTTTTGTAATTCATTTTTCTATATAAAAATGTTAACATTTTTAATACTCCCTGTCGTGCTGCACAGTGATCGCGCAATTAAAGAATTAAAATAGTAAACTAAAACACTATTAAACAATGCACAGTAGGGTAGAACACCTTTGCGCAGAGATTTTTTTTTTCAATTTTAAATTGAAATACCAGCGAAAAGTTGTCTTATATAAACTTGAATAATACCCTTCTTTTAAAAATCGAAAAAAAAATGATAATAAAGAACCCCCGCCGGACACTTGAATTTTTTTTAGTTTTTATATACATTTTTATAGTACATATTTTAAACAAAATAATAGGTAACTATAATATGTTTGACTGTAATTGCTGAAATCAAACTATAAATGAATTAATAAAAGTATTAGTTTTTCAAAAATATTATACGTTCATAAATTTATAACAGTATGGAAAACATCATTTTTTAAAGTAAAAATCCTTTTTCGTATCAAATTTTGGCATGAATTTTCGAGTTGCTAGTTTAGATTTTATGAACCTTTCTCTTTTAGTCTTGCCGCATACACTTTAGAGCTGCTTTAGTAATACTGTTACAGAGCTTTTGACTGCCCGGGTATGGCAAGGCAATGTAATACAATCCAGAACAATATCTCCTCCATTTTCTGCTGGATTTCGTAACTGCTCATTGGAAATATTCGTCAATATTGGGAACAGTTAATCATGTCTCTGTAAGAAATTGCATCTAAATTCACTTCAAATAGTCGTGTATCAGAATTTAATTGAATTGAATTGAATCTGTTAGCATGAATTTTCTGAATACGCAAAGTAACTGTTTAGAATAATAACAAGGTCCACTATCCCTAACAGTTCGCCTGATAAATATCTAGTGCTGGTTATAAGCTTCCATAGGTGGGTTGAACTATCTTTGCAAGATAAATATACTTTGATGACGAACCAGACGATAAAAGATGCTAAGGATGCTAAAACCCACAACTTTGTGAAAGTTGTGGGTTTTTCGAAGAAATATAGAAACGCAATATGCGATTAGCTCTAGTTAACCATCGGGCATGGGATAGCTTACCTGGGCTTCTGTATTTTAAACCAGGAGGGCGGGACCCGTTTATGAAAACAGTGGCAATTTCTTCTGAATATTTTTTCTATAGTTAGATCTGTTGATATTGGTGTTGGTAGTTCACCTTCTATTTTCTGAAATTGGCTAACAGCAACGTCTCGTATGTCTCCAACGCTTTTCCTATACGAAATGCATATGATCTAGGTCCTGCAGTAGGGCTATCCAAATAAGTAAACAAATGCCTAAAGGTAAATGATTGGCATATAGGAGGAAAGTCATCCATTGAAATGGTTAAGATACTTTATTTTCCAATAGACGAATCATGCCCCCTACTTTTCCTGTACAAGATCATCATTGCGGTGGCCTGAATACAAACAAATGTGATCGCGCCATTACAGCTAATGGCCGTTAAACTTTAAAATACTGTGGATGGCTCTTTCAATATTTATTGCAGTTCCAGATGCTGGAACCGCATTCCGAACATAAATAAAACCTGGTTCTTTTATAATGAAATATATTCCTCTTATACAGTTGCTCTAAACCTCTTTGATTCTTTTAAAATAATTTAGTTTATTCTGTTAAAATTTGATCGCGAACTTTTTGTCTTATTCTTCTTAGCTGATTGTGCCTCAGAGTTAGCATCAGAAGCAAAACACAGCACAGATGATACGATAGCCGGCGCAGCCTGGTCTTATACTCCACATCAATCGCATACAGTCGTCAAACTATGGAGACTGGCATCCATACGTTTTTGATAAACTTTGTCGGCCACGTCAAGACCATCAGCTGCTAACGAGCAGGAACGAAGTTCCATGTCATAACTACCTTCAGTTATGTTCATTCGATACAAAGTAGAGGGAATTACTTTCAGTCTTGTGGTTGAATTATGGCTGATTTCTTCTTTGAGAACACATAATTTTCTATTCTGCAACTTTTTACTTTGGATGAGATCTATTCTTCCTATGGCCATCGGTATCTTTTTTTCTCTTTTAGAAGATTTTATTCATAATTCTTCAATTTCTGTCGCGGCTATTTGTCTTTTGCCAAAATAACTGCGCACGACTTTTCACCTTAAAATAATTAGCGACACTGATGGAAACAAAACACTGCAATTCTTAGTGTGGCGCGAGCCGGAGTCCCCTCTTCGTCCCACAATTTCCCTCTCTGGCACAGCGCCAAAGTATAATAAAATAATAAAGCGTTTGATTGAAATACGTAGTTTAGTATACAATGATATGTTTTTTGATAAAGAAACCTATTTTGATAAATTCTGTATTACTTTGTAGCTTGCGAAAATAGCCCCTAAACTGACATTTTTTTTTAAATATTCGATGTATCGACGGGAGCTCTTACCAATGTCTGATATTTTTTTATATTTTCTATGCATATTATTAGTGACATTTGGCAGTTTAACTTTACTTGTATACATAGCACTAATATTGCACCTGTCACCCTTATAGCTACATATATGCTGCCATTACAGCATTTCTGTGACGCGAACTCATAAGATTGATCACACAACAGTGATCGCACTCCTTTATGCCCTAGTCCATGAAACATTTGAACAAGCATAAGCAAATAATCGCATAAACTCTGTATTCAATATAATCGATCGAGAATTCAGTATAAGTATTCAGTATCACTATTTATTAAACATATCACTTTAATAAAATACTTAGAGCAAAAAGTCCTCTCGCGGTGCTAGAATTCCCATCAATTTACTTCTTGCCCCATACCTACATCCAGTAAATTACAAGGTTATAAAGTAAAAAACGGTTAACGGTTAAAAACGGTTTTTTGTCGTGGATTAATTATGGAGATAATCAGGCTACAACATAAACTTATCTTAATATCTTCGTAATATTCAGTGTGAATTTACGAAAGAAATAAAAAAAGCACTTCTTTACTTTTGGGTGCAAAAACTTTAGGATAGCCGTGTTACTCGCATGTACGTCCGACGACTGGCGGCTCGAGGCATCGTCCTCATTTCTCAACTTCCTCAAAATTACGTAGATCATTTCTTTGTAGCGCGGTTTCATATTATGATGCGCACGTTGGGACTTCTTACCCGCCAGACTTTTATCCCCGCCCTACATAAACATAACCTTTTAAAATCATGATGGCATATTGTCTATATGTTATTGCATGTAGGCAATGTTATTTACGTTCAGTCAAGTCATTTGTCAGGTTGTTTGGCGATGTTATGTAGTTTTTTTTCTTAACGTAAAAAACAAAATTCGTGTTGAAACTTTTTTAAACTAGTTTATGTACACTATTATCTATTACTAGTGTAATTTATATTCAATATGAAATTCACTTATGAGTAATTGAAATCGTATCCAAATAAAACATACATTAAATTAATATTCACGACAAAACAAACAATTTATTTGAAATACTTCATCACTTCTCGTAACCATGCACCATCGTTTTCATATCGTTTCATCTCTAACGGCTTTATCAGATGCACTTCTAATAGTATTTTTGCACATAGGCACAATGCAATACTTACAAAATGATAATGAATCAAGCTTCTACCATGGTTTAAACGGCTAAAAACTACACACAAACTAACAACAAGACACAAACTAACAACTAAAACTAAAACTAAAACTCACAAGTAAACAAACGCTCGGTACGGAGAGTGACGTTATACAAAGCGCGCGAACATGGCAACGCTTAAACAGCTTAAATTCATTGACAGTTTAAATTGTTTTTTTTTTTAATTTAATTGAAACACTTCCAACAGTATTTATATTTTTACTATTCTATAACGATGTAAATAGTGAACTAAAAATATACAACAAAAGATATATGCATATTTGCTATTATAACTACAAAAAATAATTTTAAATCACTAAACAATTGTTAAGAAAGAATTGCAATTTAAACAACAATTCGACCTAATATCACATTCAAAATGTTTAAGTAAATATTAAAATTGACATAATAATGTTATTCCCTAACTAATGTACTAAGAGATCCTATTTGGGCACAATGCAGTAACATATCCGGTAGCCGCACAAGTTGTCATGGTTACTGTCGACCGTTCGCTCGCCTTAAGTGGCTATCCCTTACATAGTATAACTACAAAGTGTCAGTCGACTCCGTTTACAACAGGTATGTGATGTCTCTTCAGTGGCGTAATGGGCAATGTAGTCATTGTTAGTATTAAGCTATTCATCTGAAGTGTAAGTTAATAAACGGTGACTTACTCTCCCGTAAGTAGTTTAATTAGCAGAAGAAAATTGAATAGTGTTTTTACCAGATTTTTAAATCAATCAAGATGAAATCATAAACGTTTACAAAGTTTAGAATTTCACGTAACAGCTTTATTTCACGTAACAGCTTTATTTAATACGCATTCCGCCAATTATGGACTCAACTATATTTATTATAAAATATTTAAGAGGGAAAAATAAATTTCCACACCACGATACGTGTTACTAATATATTTATATGTTGTCATTTTTTTGGACTTCGTTTGATCCAATGAATAAAAAGAAAAAAAAGTCCGTCTATAAACTACGTTTTTGTCAGTATAGCTTGACGTAGCAACTTGGAATTTAACTTCGTAATAAAGCAGTATAATTAACCCACGCATATATCAAAATATTCATATGGAAATTTTACTGCGTTTGTGGAGAAATTTAGTCCTCGAAGACAAATTATATTTCCTATTATAGTGTGAGACATCGTATGAAAGGGATAGGGTATTGGGGTCCTAAAGATATTTTTATAAATTTAAACAATCATATCAGAGATACACTTAACAGTATAATGCTATCCGCTTTTACCTTTGAGACTATTAAATTCAAAATTATAAAAGAAACTGAATTAATAAATCAAGACTTCGCAAACGTTGTAGAAAAATATAGCAAAAATTCTAAGTTTCACAATTTTTTAAATATATACAATGTTTTCAAGCCTGTGGAAGATATGGTATGCAATGTATTTACATTTAGAAAAAGTTATATTTGTAAATAGTTGAATAGAAATTTATTGTAGGACACAAATGTTTCTAAATACCTAAATGTGTACTGAATCCTTATAGTGCGACTTTTACTCATACTTGATATGTTTTTAATTATTTTAATCTATTATTCATTAGAATAATTTCTACAATCATCATTTCGAAATCGAATCAGTAATGGACATTAATGCACAAAGAATATCATTCCACACACGTAGTCAACGTGAAATATTTTTTTCTTTACTAGTGAAATGTAAGTTCCCGGTTAAATAATCCAATAACAAATGATTATTCAAAAAATATGTAAAAAAAATATTGTCTTCAAAACAAAATTTATAGTTATTTTCCACTGAATTACTTAATATATTTTTTCACGTTTTGTCACTTTCCTCAAATAAAAGTACATGCAGTATTGTAATTCGTTTAAAGTGAATTGGTCTAAATTGTTTTTAAATAATTAAAGGTATTAAAGTTTAAGAAATGCGGAAAACACGTCGGCAATTTTAGATATATTTTATGATGAGGATCCTGGGTAAATAACAACTGCCACTCTTGATATCAACGAGCAGAAAAAAAAGAAAGTACAATGACCGAGTCACGGTACTTATACACTCTACCGTAAACTATAAAGATTGTATAGGAAAGTGCGACATTATTAAATGCCTAAACCGATGTCTATATTTTAACACTTTCACCTAATTAGAACCCTCCTGAATTATATAGGATGTTAATACGTTACAATATAGGGATCTTATTAATCTTAAATTATGTATATACCTGAACACTAAGTTGAATGGTTAACAGTTACCATATTATCCAAAGTAAACAACTGTTAACATGGTATTTATTGATCACGAAGTTAACAGTTAACAATTAGCTAGACAATATTGCCTTAATTAAAATAAATTAAACAGTTGTCCTGATATTTCAAATTGAACAGTACTTAATAACATTAAACAATATCATGGCAGTACCGATAGATACAGATAACAATACATAAAACAGCGTTACTTAAGAGCAAACATATAGTTGAAGTTAACTAATTATAAATAAAATATAACTTATTCCGAAACACTAGGTAGATAATCTTTTATATATTTATATAGTTGTATTAAGCACTGTTATTCCAATTGTTACTTTCCTGAATTTAAATTTAATCCTAGGAAAGACTACAAGTCTACAAAATTTCTCTTTCACACTTTTCTTTCACTACTTTTATGTCTACATTTTTTCATCGTTTATGAAAATTCACCATTTTTATTATGTTTATTGCCTTGGATTGCTAATGTCTAGACACGCAGTCTTTTAATTATATTTACTTAAATCATTTAGCAACCTTTTTCACATACTAACTCTGCAGCAGCTCCACAGACTATCATAAATTCTGTTTCCATGGTAGACAGGGCCATACTTTATTGGCGTTTGCGGAATCAGATAACAGCGGTTCCCTTCTTGAGGAATGTGTTTCGATGTCCTTTGCACGGTCATTGTCACGATAACTGGTTAAATGAATGACATTTTCATTACGAGCCGCTTGATTTACTTAAACATTTATGTATTTTCTGTACTGTATTCCAGTGACACGCATTGTGACAGTGTAAAAATCAGACTCATCTGACGTTCAGAGAGCATAATGTCAAGTCTAATTCATACCGTTGCCTAGATTAGTGATCCCATTATTCCCAAGATGGTTATAATTTTTCTGATAACCCTTTCCTAAAGTCTCACATCAGGATCAGCAGGAACATAGTTAGGATTCGCGTTGCTCATAATGAATTTGCTTAATAGTTGTTCAATATATTTAGCCCGGAGGATGGACGTGTAAATGTTACGATCTTTGTGTACATATTAATGAAATTCCTAGCAGGACATATCTTTAGATCAATGTTTGCTTGAATGTCATTTATTGCACATTTCTTCCTTGAAAATAGCAATTAATTATTAACGTAGAAAAAGATACAGAGAAAGAAAGACAGAGTGAGAAAGAGGGAGAGAGAAGGAGAATCGGCTGAGTGAGAAAGAAAAATGTAATTTCTTTAACATTAAAAAAATCTCACTGATTCCAAAGATAGGAAAGTTCTATAATTGTTTTCTTGGTCGCAGTATATGTTTTAAAATATCGCATTTTCAGGGAGTGTTCAAATTGATCACGTGTCATTAATACCGAAAAAGATATTTGTCGTAATATTATGTGTATAATCAATATGAAGCAAAAAAAAAGAATCAAAATACTTCTCAATGCATGTAAAGCAGGGGCGACATTTATATTCGTTCATCTCACTAATTGGAGTATTTTTTTGAACAGTGGGTTTGAAATACCTCAAGAATTGCATTGGTTTATAAATTTTAATAAAAGTATTTTTTTTGTCTCTAAGAAACAATTTCATGAAATATGCATTTAAAAAAGACTACTTCTTGTTCCGACATACCTTTTTTACTTTTTTTTATTTATGAAATATTATATTTCTAAATTTAAACACTGAACTAAAATTAACAAAATATTAAAATAATTGTCAATTTTTAGATGATTACCCCATCTTCGAATAGAATATTAAAAACAAAAATTATAATATTATGTCATAAAGACATTGATATTGTTTCCATACTCTTATGAAATTGTAATTATTCATAATTTAATCTTAATTTTTTTATATTCGCATACAAACATCAACATCCAGAGAATTTTGTTCTTAATTCTTACTTTATGCCCATTTTATGGCAAGCTTTAACTTATATTAATGAGAAAGAACGTTTTTCCTCGGCACATTTGTTACCGCTTTAGTTAAAATATTATCGATAGCGATATTATCTAAAATATTTTTTAAAATGGATTAAAAATTACGATAAACAATCAAAATTACATTATTATTATCTGTAGTCAAAATGTGAACAGAAGGCCGATTATTTATTTCCGAACAACATTATATTCATTAGCATTAAAAGCATATAATATAATGTAATCATCAAAACATCGTATTTTATGTATCTGCCATTAAGAAATAAAACATTACAAAGATAAGCTTGAACGATAACCGATCTAGATAATGCTACTATGCTAATATTTAACTTAAAGCGTACATAACAAAAGTAACATATTAGTTGTAGTTGCTATACTACATTCTACAGAAGTAACATATATGGTAATATTTTAATGAAATAGCATAAACGGTAACATTTATCAAGGCTAGCAATAATTGTACAATACACAACAATGTAGCAATGTTTCATGTTATTTTCTGTAATCATATTACCCTACACTTCGTCTTGGATTCGTTATTATTTAAACTCATAATTTTGCACTCAACCTTTAATATCTAGGTTATGTCTTACATACTGTAAATTACTCGGCTAACAGAGGAATAGCATCTGTATGTTATTCCTCTGTTAGCCGAGCTAATCATTGGGGAACAGTCTGGCAGATATTTAGTTTACAGTCAAAAATAATTAAAACATGAAATTCAAACTGCTCATTTAACAAATGAAGAAAATAACATTTTTAAGCAGGACCACTGCATTTATGAAGTACAAGAAAATTGATATTCAAAATATACATTTAGTACTAAAATATGGCATTTATTCTTTTTTCTAAACTTGTACTGTAGCTTAGAAAAAACAATATAGATAAAACCAAATGATAAATTAAAGACAAAAATTACCTTTATATTTTGTCCTTAAAAGAAAAATCGTCAACCTTGAGCAAAGGGAATTAACAAGTAAAACTTAAGCAGTTACTGCGCACAAAAAAAAAATAAAGCCGACGGTAAGTTCCAGTCAGCAAGGCCTAATTCGTATCATTTTTGGTTACTTAAGTTGTTTATATTATTAAGCAAAAATTATAAGGAGAACGGGTACGTGGAAAAATATTTTAGAATCTGTTTTGAATGGGAACATTGATTTGTAATGAAATCTTCCTTGTTTAGCATTTTTTTTTATTTTATAAAAATTAAAAAGAATATAAACATTTAAATAAAGTGGACATTTGGTGCAAACTTATTATATATTTAATAAAATTAAAATTTTATTTCACTGTATTAGAAACGGATTAGTGTTAACCACGTTTTTGTACAACATTATCCGCGTAATATTTATTAAATTCTAGTTAAGTTGGCTTGCCCACCTACGCCACATCAGAAGAAATATTAATTACTAAATTAATTAACGAGATTTTTGATGAGGAATATAATCAAATAAATGAACAATTAAAACTGTTTCTGAAATACATATTTATCAAAAAGAAGTAATGTTATTTAGGGATGTCACAAGCATCGGGGATACACAGAAGCATTTTTCCAATAAGCAACAAGTGAATAATTAACGAAAATTCTATTGAGAATTTAATAGAACTTGAATATTTGAAGTTCTATTTGATAATTCAATATTTGCGCATATAATTGCAAGAAAAAGTTTTGGGAAAATTGTATTACCATTTAAAGAACATTATTTTACTTAGCCTTGATGTTGATCATTGTTATGTTTGTTATTTCTCACATACGCACGCAGGCATATACGAGGGCACTCACGCGCACCCGCCCGCACGCACGCGCACCCGCCCGCACGCACGCGCACCCGCCCGCACGCACGCACTCACGCATGCATGTGCTCACACACGAACGTACGCACACACTCACTCACGCACGCACGCACATGTGTATGTTAAAATTATAGAATTGGCGTGTTCTGTAAATTGAATTTATTTACGAAAATATAAGTTAGGGGACATAATAAAACTAACAACACTAAAATACGATTTTTATAATTTTGTTCTGTTTTTTATCCGTTTGCCTGTTTGCTAGTTTATTTGGGCATACATATCTCCAATTAAGAGTGAGTTTAATGAAAAATATAGATATGACATTAATTTCATATTCCATCGGATTATATCTCCTGACTCAATTTGCTGAGTCAGAAGATATTCGCATTTCACATTTTCAGAAATAAATTGCTTCTGCATTAGTACAATTACAAAGAAGTGCCTATCTACTCGATGCTTAGTTATTATACTACTATATACTATATTTAAGTGCATTGATAAAACGAACTAGGTGTATTTTAAACTGTTTATGGAAATGTCCACGCGGAAATACATTGCCGAAATGCCAATAGCCAGTTAAGTGTTGAGTGTTGTAAAAAGGGTACATATTTAAGTAAAGAATCTGAAAGCGGGTGGATACATGAGACAGACATAAATTAACCTAACCTAATCAATATAATCGAACATAACTCAACTCAACATTAGCCAACACAATGTAAGTCTGAGTGCACATTGAATATATTTACCCAAAAATAATTAAGAGTTAAATTACAAAAGTAATAGAAAACGAAAATGTAGTTTTCGAACGTATCTCAGTCTTTTTGTTTTAAGGCGCATCATTTAAAAACTACTGACTCGATTAAGATGTTTTTTCAATGACCTAGGGGTTGACATGCAGTAACGTTTAGCTTTTATTTCAGTGAAATTGGCATGGTCAGCCAAAAGATATGCAAATTTTATGTTTTGTAAAAATTCATTTACATTGCATTTATATAAAAAAAATTAAATTCCTCGCTACTCAATATGCAATAATTATACAAATGTATAGCGTATTTATGTACAACAATTGATGGCGCTACCAGGTTATGCATTGGCGAAATGGGCTTTAGCCAGAGGTGAATCAAAGGTTAAATATTCGTGACCCATGTAACCTCCATTTTCTATGTTATAGGCGATGTCCCTTTAAACAGCTACTTGTTTGATGTATAAAATTACAAAGTATAAAAGACGTCTGAGTGTAACATATATTGTTTTATGAATTTATTTTATGAATATCGGACACGTTGACATAATTATGGACACAATGACAAGGTTTATTAGCCATTAACTATCAAAGTGAAGGCTACTTCAGCTCATTTGAAATACTATGCATCATTTGAATACTATAAAACATTCGAACACAATAAACTCAAAATAATAAAACATAACCGTCATTCATATATTTCATTTTTAAATCATTTATATGTGTTACGAATAAAAGAAGCCTGAAAAAAATGCATGTATTTAAAAGTTACAATAAATCTGTGATTATTTTAAACCAAGAATGTAATATTAAATATTCTATCTATAAAGTTATAACGTATATAATTATAAAAATATTGTGTTATTTAAAGTACATTACCGTAAAATATTATTGTTAAAGTGTTTAGAATATTGGGATTAAGGTCAACCACTGTTAAAACGTGTAATTAAAAAAAAATCAAACATTTGTTATGTGCAATTTCACTGACGATAAATAAAAAAAGATTCCAATATGTGATTCGTATGTTCTATATAAGTATGGAATATTTCAAGTCATTTTTTACTTATTTTCTTTATCGAATTATCACGTTATAATATTAATAAATTAGCACATGTGTTTTCCGAAGCGTACGCAACGATAGATGAAACAGGATGGGTAAGAATACCCAAGTCTATTATAGGAGGTATCACAGACTTCTAAGTGTTTGTGATCTATGGTAAATTATAGTGTTTGTAAGTATTAAATTATTCCAAGTACCCGAAAATAATTTTTTTTTTGATTATTTCTTCGTTTTAGGTATTTTGAGCGTAAATCTTGTGAAAGTTGTAGATTTTTTTTTATTTTAGAGTTTTAGAGGTTACAAAAGATTAAACTTAGAAGAATTTACCATTTTGCGTACAAAAAAAGCCAAAGACAACAAACATTTAATTAAATTTCACATTGATTGCTACGTTTTCACATATAATACTATATATCTATATAGATAACTTCTGAGCAAAAGTTAAACCACATAGCAACTTCCACAAAAACGCTTTGATAGGATTTACTAAAAAAATGGACGGAGTTAGCGGGAGATAACGAACTGGGACAACAATTGGGCAAACGGCAAGCTGATTCACGTTTTTTATACAAACCAGCAGTGTTATTTTTAAACTCACTTCTCGATCACGAGAGGGTGAAATTTTTCTGTTGCATGTACACATGTGGGTATGCATATATGACTCACGCCAAAAGCTAATAGCTACATGGATTTTAATGTTTGCAGAGACATTGGATTCATTATAATTTCCTGAGAAACATTTGACCTGGTGACATTGGATTCATCACGGTTACTCGAGAAACATATGATTAATTACTGAAATTCTAATATGTTGAATGCTTTATTGTTTTTTTCAGGTGTCACTAAATTAGTAATAAATTATCTAGTTTCTCTTTTGAAATGTTCATTACCTATTTCATTATATAGGTTGGACCTTACTGCGTTTTCCTTCTTTCTTTTTCCTTTAGTTGATTTTCGTCATTTTTGTTCGAATTTTTTTCTGGGCTACGCCCATTTAATTGTTATTGCACACAATTATTAGTTTTTATTTGTAAGGCTATTACGTGTATGTAACTAATACAGTCAACTTTGTAGAAATACGGTACCAGAGATAAACACCAGAATTTTATGAGCACCACGGATAATGAGGTTTTTTCCATTATATTGATTTCCTTCTTTTCCTCGCTATATTTAGAAAATTATTAAAAAATATGTGCTGCGATCACATTATTTTATTAATGATCAATTATCAATCGATTTTTTTTATTATTAGTAATTATGCAATTAACCAATTGTTAAAATTCTACTTATGTTCGTAAACTGATACCCGAAGATTAATATAGAATTAAAATATATTTGAAGATTGAAAGATTTCCAAATATATAATAAAATTAAATATAATGATTTTAAGTGGAGACCTTTTTGTGATCATGTGACATATAATAAAAATATAACTTATGCTTTCAAATTATTTTTCTGTCATGACTTTTGTCTTGAAACAAACTAACCGCCGGGCTCAACAATACTTTTTTTGATGATTTCCTCACTTATTTTGAATTATTTATTACAAGACCTTATATTACTTCCTTATTGGTAACCAAGCTACTCATTTTCAAAAGAAATTATACGGTACTATAAATGATTACATTTGCAAAACGATTTCAAGAAAGTTGAATTTAGTACTATGGTTTTTCCTTAATAGTATCGGAGCAGGTACCTTTTTATCTATCTATATATATATATATATATATATATATATATATATATATATATATATATATATATATATTTTTTTTTTTTTTTTTTTTTTTGTTCGTATATTTTATTTCCTTTTTAGGTTTTTTCTTTGGCCTCTCCGGTATATTTATTCACTCTGTTAAAGCAAGTATTACTACTTAATTATCCCACATATTTCAAGACGTTTAAGGTAATGTCAATAACTTTCTATGGGGTTTTAAACGCGTCGATTTAGTTGACAAAAAAATGTTACAGGAAATATGTGCAGAATTAATATTTAAGAAACAAACCTGATTCTAAATGAATGTGTGCACATCATGCGATATCCATTAATAACCAGAAATATGTATAATTAAAAATCAGGACTTGTTTAATAATTATGGCCAAATGGAGTCCTAATATTTGCACTGAGAAGTTGATCTGAGTTGAACTTGCTTTCCCTGTTTACATTTAGTTATATACGTACGGTCTTTCCAATAAAAAATCACTATTTAAACGTTAGACTACCGTATAGTTATTTAGTGTTATTTGTATAAGCTGTGTATAAAATTGTAAACCCCATAAAAGTATTATATAGTTATATAATGCCTATAAGTCGTGAACAGTAACAACGTTCGAAGCTTATTTAATCATCAAAGTGCACACAAATATTGAAAAAAAAACTAATTAACGAATATAAAAATTACTCAATTTTTAATAACTCCCGTATGTAATTTAAATTTTACAAAAAAATCATATTTTAACACTGTTAAATTAAAAAAATTGTTTTACAAAAAACATGAAATAATCATAAAATTACATAAGGTGACAATTTTCTGCTAATAATTTTGATTGCTTTCACATTCAATTGAATGCTTTTTTCAATTGAATGCTTATTTCACTGTACGAAGTTTGGTTTTTCTTCCTTGTGAAGTGTTAAATTTTTCTTAATTTTTAATTTTTTTTTAATTTTGTGCATGTATTATTTTACTTTTTAAAATTAACATATAATAAGAATGAGTCTTAAGGAGTCAAGAGCGCCAAAGTCTGAGGTGGAAAAAAAGGTATTCACTTATTAAAAAGGTAATCACTTATTCAATAATATTCATAATAATCTTTATATGATGTGCAGATTATTTAAATGTATATTTACTATTGTCTCAGAAATTACTTAAATATATTATTAAAAACTTAGTGGACGTCATCGAGAATGAAAATACTCACACAAATGCAAACAACTCGATGATAATATCTCGGAGGAAAGTACATGAAAGGTAAGTTGAAATGTTTATCTTGTTAATATACATATTTTCATCTTGCAATACAATACATGTTTATGTAACTTTGTACTACTTGTGTCCAGATACTACGAACTAAATAATAGGAAAGGAAATATCGCTGAATTGAAACAACCGTGGTGATCCATGAAAATGGAGGCAAAAAAGAATTTATGAATGCGTCGTCGCGACATAAGTTGGAGAGAAGGTGGGCCTAGACCTCTCGACTAAACTCCTCGACCAAAAATCATCGATATAATAGAAATTATCCATTGCGAAGTTCAAGAAGACATTTATAAAGTGACGAGCACCAACGACGGTAGGCGCCTGCTTATATAAAATTATATGCTATTATATAAATTGATACTAATTATATGCTATATATAATTTAAGTCATATAATATTTTCAGCATGTAGTAAAATACTAAGCTTGTTTCATCATTCCAGAGTATAAAAAAAGGAATACCTGTGGTAGAAGAATATATATTGAATATTGGTGACGAAGAAAACATTGATCCGACAAATAGACCATCTACTTCCCTAACTTCACCAAATAGTTTATCGTCCACTTCAGCAACTCCAACGAATGTTAGGCTATTCGGTTCCATACATACGAGAGACTTCAAGGCGTTATTACTTCAATGCGCAGAGAGTATGAGGAATGTACAGAAAAAAATTGCCAAATGTAATGCCAATTTTTGTCTGTATTGTGTATGCCTTGTTATTCTCTAGTCTTTGTGATAATTATTCTTTTTCATTGTATGTTTATTTATTGGACTATATTTTCGTCTATATTGTTTTGATTTGGAGCATCTAATAAACTTTCATTCATATCTAAGGCAATGTTGTGTAAAATTGCCAAAATCACTAAGAAAATTTGAATGTTTTCAAAGTTCGCCGTAAAATGTCGTAGTAAACCTCTAATTCTTTGCTTTCACACTCCAAAACATCATTCCAAAATATTTTGTGTTTGTGCATACTTATAGTTACGGGGATTCCGAACAAGAGTAGAAAAGCAAATAATTAACCTCTAAATGTTTCTTCTTCAAATCTTTGCCATATCCGACTCTCACAAAAAAATTGACTGTCCTGAGTGCTACCTCTCCAATGAGCCAAAATTTATTTATAATACCTAATACTGATTTTACTCTTTGAAGATATACCTTATAAATGTGAACAGTAAGAATGTACGTTAAATAAATTCGTTCATTTCTGCCCCGTTAATATAATATTTTATCCAGGACAAATAAAAGTGACAAAAATTATGACCTATTGTTGAAAGTCTTAGTAATCATGATTGAAATAATACTCGGAGTACTAAAGGTAGCAATATAATCAATATTCACAATAAGTATATATGGCTGTTTGAGGGACGATTATGTGCGTTAAGATAGACTGCTTATTCTGGTTTGGTGGAGAATTAGCCTTATAATACAACATACTATTTTCATCATATATCTTTACTTTATATTTTTAAATGAGACCAATAGTTTAAGTAACTTAATGGCACTTACTTATCCATTCACAGAATAAGTATCCTTTACGATTCACATAAAATTGTTACGATACACCAAACACTATTTTTATTCTGACATAAGTGCAATCAATCGCTCCAATCACACATCGGAAACCACATATTTGTCGAAGCCTTGTTATCGCTTCATGTTTCTATTTGTTTGTTTGGGATATTTTGATAAATATTGATACGTCTACTGATACTATTGATAGTTGCTAACGCAATGGCAATCACAATGGAGATCGTCTAGTTAACGCAATAGAAACTCTGCGGCAGATATGTTTAGTTGATTGTTGACTCAATCCGTGAATAACCGCAGAGTTGTCTTGAACCTATAAAAATAAATGTTTTATCGTATTTATGATAAGTCAGTACAAATCCGTGAATATTTTCAATATCGGTGTAAATTCAGCTAAAATGGCTAGATAAATATAGATAGGTGCCTCATTTCGTGTCCATGTTCTTAAAGCAGTTAATGTCCGCAACAGACAATTGATAGCTTCACCGCGTTTATTCGTTGACGAGTAGTCTTTAATAACATTTATTATGACCTTGCATACTGTTAACTTAACCCATATTTTAATTTGATTTTTTCTCGTCTTATTAAAAAGTCCATTCCCTTTTTAAATGTTTCGGCATATACCACTTCACGCGGCAGATTAGCAAAGGATTGAATATACATAATATCTAATAAATTAAGTCTATCTATATTGTCTATGTCGTTATAGAATTTTAAAAACCACACAAAATTAACTACTTGTACAATTGTCAAAACAATATGTCAGTATAAATGAGCTGCAAACACAGATGGCTATTTAATCTCCGTATACACGTTTTATACAAAGGTCCATGAATGTATAAGGTTGTATACACATTAGTTATACATTGCTCACCTTATACACCATTTATTTGCGTCAACAAATATATAATAATTAAAAAGATAGATTTCGAGATAATTTAGATAGACTTTCAGATAATTTTCGATATAAAATTTATGCTCTCCTGCAATTTTCACCTTTTTGGAAATTTTAAATATTTCTAATTCTTAGAACGAAGTTTCTTCTAGCACGCTACATACTTGGCGAATGAGAGCTAGCCCAAACGAAGTGTGTGATTTTGACCGACACTTCATACAGGATAAGCGTTTGCATGTTTACAAGCATATGTCAACGTATAGACATACGAAGGTTTAGACATGCGACGTGCGCATTAACTGTATTCCTTTAAGCGTATGTGTCTAGCAATCCGTGTATGCCACAATTCCTCTCTTCTTATTTTCAAACTAGTGTTATTGTTATCAATAATGAATGAATTGCGAAAGGGATTCAGTAAAAGTTGAGGATTGTGATGATAAAATAAGATTAGTAGCAGTGTTAAAGTGACCATAAGTGGATGATTATTTGAAACTTTAATTTTTGTGTCATCTTTTATTTGCATCAGCAAAAGTTTACGCATATATTAACTGATATTAAAATCAATTCATGCAATACTGTTCACGTACTGTGCATGTTTTGTTTAATAGAAAGTTATTACTCGAATTGCTTCATTGCATTTATTATTTTTTTATATCTTACAATTAATCATGTTTTATTATGCTGAAATATTTGTATTCCTGTAGATTATATATATATATATATATATATATATATATATATATATATATATATGTGTGTGTGTGTGTGTGTGTGTGTGTGTGTATTTGTGTGTGTGTGTGTGTGGGTACATAATCTACAGGAATACAAATATTTGAGCAGGTGTATATTATACACGGTGTCCGGGAATAGATGTCGGGAAAAGAAAGACGCTGCTCGTTGGCAATAAATGAATAAATCTTCGTTGATATAAAATGTAAACATGTCCTTTTTCTAATTTGGTGCAAAGAAAATATTACACATAACTCTTTTCAAAACACCCAATACTTGCCCGCAGTGGGGTGTTTACCTACTGTAGCAATGTCTTCGCAGCTGTTCGCATGTTGTTCCCCCAAGTGGCGCTGAAATATGTGCACAAGTATCCTATGTACGAAAATGATGACAAATAATTATGAATGTTATTTTTAATTTTCTGAAAAAAAATTATTTTTTTAATTTTTCAGTCAAGGAACAACGTCTTGCTATGTCCGACACTTATTCCCGGACATCGTATATATAAATGTTTTATTTTAGTAGCGAATTAGCTAATGCATCGACCATATTTTATAAGACCAAAAAAGAACCAATGCGCAATAAAGAATGTCGTGATTCCTTCATTTGATTCTCTTATTGTTTTTCTTTTAATTACCCTGAAACGTGTTAATTTATTTGATTGTACCTATTATTTAATACATACTACACAGCGAAAGGAACTGCGTTCCAACCGGATGTCCCACAACACCTCTCGTTCTTCTTTTATAGTAAGTAATGCATATACCAGTTTTTAGTACACAAATTTATTCATGACTACACTAGTGTTGTAGTATTATACTTTACAAAGTACATAAATATTTCAACTATTTTACATAGAATTCAGATTTCACCATATAGTGGATTTGTTGGGAATGGTTTCTAGTATTAAAAATTGACCTTCAAGGAAAGGAATTAAGAAAAACCAATTCTAATGAAAAATATTAAAGTACGAGTACTTTTATTAATAATAAGTGTTAATTTATTAAAAATATTTCTAAAAATATACATTTGTTACTGCGCATAAAAAATTATGCGATTAAAATATTCCTATTAATCGATAAATCGTACCGAGTGCACTTTACTGATTGCTCTTCACCATAACGTGGAGTAATAATTGGAGCGTAGTCTTTATGTTGACGAAAGCAGAGGGGCAGTAAAACTTTGAATAAAATACACACAGACAAATGTTTATTTTACCTATAATCTAATACCTTTTCATGATTCTTAAATTATTACTAAAATAGTTTTGTTCACACATTCTCGGTAAGAAGACGTTAATTTTATATTATCTCTTTTCTATTTATATTTTTTCAATGCACTGTGATGAAGAGTGATCCTAGTTGCCTCGGTATCATTTTAATCCAATAAGATGTTTTTGTAACAATTTTGCAATATTTTCGTACCATTAGTCATTATAATGAAGTTATTTATTTTATTTTGTCTAATATTTTGAAGAAACCCTTATTGGTTTACTATCGCCGCGTAGTATAAAATTTTAATCCCGTTTCTTATTAATATAATAAGTCTTACACACGATTGAAAAATCGGATAAAAAAATTTTAAATGAAGATAAAATTATATATGACTTAAATACATCAAAATATTTCAATACTAGAGTAAAGCTAATACAATCATATATAAATCTAGAATAACAGATATATGTTCCCCATATTAACTTTTATATCTACCTTTTTGTGACTACTCCTTTCTATTCCTTCATGTCGTTCGCATAGAAATATTAAATAACCCTCTTTAGTTAGCTCTTACTAGTGCTGGAATAATTAGTATCAGTTCCTATTTTACCTCGATTGACTTAAATGTAAATTTTAGAAGTTTAGAGAGTAGTGAAAATGTTTTTTATAAGAAGTTTCTGCTTGTAATTAACAACATTAAACAATATAAAAGTTCATTACGAATTTTAAGCTCCGGAAACAACTTATAATAAGAATTTGTTTTTTCCCCACTGTTTTTGATCCAGATTAAATACATGATTGCAGTTTTTTTCTCGAATATAATAATAATCAAAGTGAGTGAAGACCTACAATTATTACAAATAAAACAAATTCCCACACATTATCTGAACTATCGCAGTCAGCATTTCAGTACGCTATCGTTTTGTCCAGTCGTACCAACAACCATTGTGATTTCTTCCCTGCATTATTACAGAAGTTGCAATATTCATTGACTTCAGCTCTGAAGTCATTTGCAATACGCCATGAGGTGCGTGTGTTTAGCTGAAGTCAATTGTTTTGCAGATATGATACTTGTTTATTTTTCTATCTTGAAAGAATAAATGATGGCTTTGAACAAAATTAGTAGCAACACTTAATTGGATTAATACTGCTTAAGCCTTATGAATTTGTCTTTAAATATAAAGAAATACAGTTATTTAACCTATGGCATTACCATAATTTTTTATCATTTCTTAAAATTTCTAATATAGTATAAGGGTTTACTAATTTTAGCTATGTGGGAAGAACTTTTTCTGCAATCGCGGTACATTTTAACCAACGGTAGGGACCGTTTTTTTCAAGGGTGAAAAGTTGCAAGAATGCCTTTCATTTAAAATGAACGTCATTTTATTCTTCAGTATAGCAATACTAATGAGGACGTTAGGACAATATTACAATATGATTAATTGTTTATTTATAGATAATAATAGCGCAATACTGCTGCTGATAATAATAGTACCTACAACAACTAAGGTGATAAATAATGAAATGATACATGTATATGTGTATATATATATATATATATATATATATATATATGTAATGAAATCAACAATTGTAAAATCGATGTGGCGGAAATTCTCAGAAAGCGCAGACGCCACCCAATATTTGTTCGGATATGAGCAGGGTTGAACGTGTTCCATTGATATCACCTATGTGTACACGACCCCATGAGTATAATCTCCGTCATATCCATCAGACAAGATGGAACTCATTTTATAAGAATTGCATTAGAATTTGGCTTAGTGTACATCTAAAATTAAATTTCTACCCATATATTGTTATGAAACCTAAATAAGGAGTCGGTGCTGCGTGCTATAAACACGCGTCCTCAATTTAAACTGTTGTTTCGCCTCCAATTAGCCACACCTAGTCCCTAAATTTACATAACGAAAACGCCCACACTATAACACGAGTCATATTCCTTTGAACTGTAAATATTTAAAAATAGATTTAATTGAGGAAAAGTCCCTTTTTCAAAATAGTCAAATACGATACCTTTGTTTATAGACCTACGTATTCTCCTAACGGTTAAAATTACATAAATGTGTAAATGAAATTACCAACGGTTATTTTTTTATAATTGTAGAATTTTTTAAATTGAGAAATTTGTCAAACACAAATAGAACCCACATTATGCCGACTTTGTACACACTTAAGTATATATAACAATTTAAACGCAAAATATTATTGTTAAATTATTAACAGGTTTTTATATTATTTTGAACATAATGGACTGTATATATTTTTTAATGGCGTGAACTCCTTGAAAACTATGTAACCCAAGATAGTTTTTATATAGAATTTACTAGGATGGGATTTAAAACTCGTTTGACTATTTACTTCTATCTTATTGGTATAAATTTTGTCGAGAAACTTGTATAATATTAAGTTACATATTCTTCACTGGAACCCTCCATTTATTTAATAGTATCCATGAGAATATGTAAGATAATAAATTACTGGAGTATTATACTTAATAATTAATCACATTCCTCTGTTATTCTTTTGACCAGACTCTGTCGGTTTTTTGACCCCAAAATATATGCGCAACGAAATTCATACGCAGAGATAGTATTTTAGCATATAGTAACAAAAACCTGTCAAATTTAAGTAGTTTGCTTATTTCTAACACTGTCAAGTTGTGTAAATATTTAGGTACGTTGTTTAAATGTTCAGGTACGTTACGTTACCATGCTTCGGTTATTCTGTTCATTGTGATTATTCTCTGTACGAAATATATACGCTACAAAAATAATATGTTTAGAATACATCAATAAAAACTATTCAAGCTTAAGTAGCTTGTTTGTCTGTAACGCTTTCTAGTCATCTAAATAAATGTCCTTGTGCTTCTTGATTTCAGCAGTGTGTTCAACTCTGTTGACTTCGATATTCTTCTTGCCCGTTTGAAATATCTTAATATATCCCAACATTCAATTGAGTGGTTTAGTTCATATCTTCATGGACGCAGGCAATGTGTTAAGTTGTCAGATACGTGTTCTGAGTGGACTGATCTTACAGCTGGTGTACCTCAAGGTGGAGTTCTATCTCTTCTCCTCTTTTCAGTATTTATTGATGATATTGTTAAAAACATCTCTCGCAATTATCATCTCTACGCTGATAACCTACAAATCTATGCGCACTTGAACCTCCATTCCTTATTAAAAACCATCGACATCCCTAATCGAGATCTCGCTTCAATTGGTCAGTGGGCTCATGAAATGAGTCTTTTGGTTAACCCAAGTCAGTCACAAGCTATCATCGTCAGTAGTCAAAGACTGACTAAAGTAAACATACCTAGTTTGCCGAAATAAGTGCTAAATAGTACAATAATACCATACACGTCACTTTTAAAAACCTGGGCCTACAGATCGATCAAAATCTTAATTGGCGGCCTCAAGTAAATGATGTTAGTCGTCGTGTTTTCAATAGGATACACTCTTTGAAACGTCTTTAAAATTTTCTAGAGACTAAAACGAAAATCTACCTTTGTCAGACACTTTTATTACCATTAATCGATTATGGAGACGTGTGCTATCCTGATCTTAATGAAGAATATGTGTGCACGTCTTCAAAATTTATGCATTTGGTATATCTTTGGCCTCAGAAAATATGATCACATTTCTGAATACAGGTCCCTTCTCAAATGGCCGAAGATCCGTCATCGACGCCAACTTCACATACTTACACTTCTTTTTAACATACTAAAAAATCCTCATAGCCCAAATTATCTTAGTGGCAAATTTAAAGATTTGTCTGCTCACGGCCTTGGGCTGCGATCTGAAAGTTCACACAACTTATTTATTCCTAATCATAAGTCTACCACTTACGAAAAATCCTTCACTGTCCAAGCAGCAAAAATTTGGAATCACCTGGATCCTGACATCAGGAAAACCACGTCTCTAAATATTTCAAGGATCGAGTGAAAAAGTTCTGCATCTCCTGAAACCTTTTCCTTTGTGTCCTTACCCTTTCCTGTCTTTCCCATCCCAAATCATGTCAATATTTTGTTATCTTTTTTAATTTACTTTTGTATTTTTTTTGTTTAATGTGCCATGAAGAATTTTCATTGTAAAATCTCTTACAGTCTACCAACTAAATTTCAATACAAATCGTTACGGTTGACTGGAATATATTGTTCATGTAGCAATAAGTCCGCCATATGTACTGTACATAAAAGTTAATAATAAATAATTAATAAATAAATGAAGGAACGTTTATTACGTTACCAAGGTACTTAACCAACCAACACAATATCTATTTGTGACCACAAAACATCAAGGCATTTGCTTCGAAAAACAATAGCAATATGTGGCTACGAAGTCTTACTACGTTCCATTACCGCAACAATTCAAACCGTGTCCATCAGCTAGTTTTACTAGAAAGGCAGTACATTGAGCGATATTATTTTGCCTCTTACTTTATTCTTTTAAACGTTTACACACACACGCACACACACACACACATATATATATATATATATATATATATATATATATATATATATATATATATATAAATAAATCATACACGGTTATAATTTTTGCAGTATATTTTCTCTTTCGCGTGTGACTAATTTTAAACATTTTGAATATCTACACACAACTTTCATAAACAATGTTCAAATCTTTGATTCTATTTTATTTAAAAATCAAAAATATGAAAATATTATTTCACAAAATTTAATTTTAGATAAAGACAGATTAAAATTTTCTACGCTTAATTAAAACTATGGCATAAGGAAGACAATACATAAGATAAAAGAGATCAACTATAAACATGGTCAAAGTCATAACATAATATGACGTTGACCTTTTCTGATTTTTCTTCCTTCTTTGTAATTCCAAGTACAAAAACTCACCAAAGCTGCTATTTAATTTAAGAAGTAATTATCTCGGTAATGGGAAGAGTTGACCTGCGAGTAGCCTTTACTTGTCAACTGATCGCGGTATAAATAATTAGATCTTGGATATAATTATTTATACAATATGGAAATAAGTTTTAAGAAAAGAAAATATTTTATATTTATTAAATTTCTATTATAAATAATACGGAATCATCCACCAGTCAAAAACATGAGTTAACGGAAACGCAAAAATAGTTAGATGAATATAAAATTCATTGCTAACTAAAAATTGCTATTGGTCTTTTCGTTTATTTTATGAAATTGTCTTATATAATATTGCTCTCTTAGTTATTATAACTATATTTTTACCTGATAAAAATAATTTTATACGCAGATTAAAAGTCGAGATACGGGTTAGGTAAAATATTCAAATGTAATCTGGAAGTAAAAAAAATGGGTTGATGGTAATATGTGGACGCCAATAATTAAATAAGGGCCGGTGTTTTATCACACCTAGCTCTGTGAAAAATCATATTGGTAATTTTGGTAATCTAGTGTGTAACTACAATACTAATCTGACGTATGGCTTGCAACACCTGTGTAAATATTGTAATCTGCAATAAATGTCAATCTTGTTGTTATCGAACTTTTGTTCAAATTATCATTTAAAACCCCGTATGTAATTTCATAATATTTTAACTAAATGTATGCAAGAAAATTAATTTCACGAGGAAACTATCTAACAATACCCAGTTCGTTTTCAAATTAAGTAAAATAGAATTATACAAATTGAATTAATTAAACGAGTGTATTGCTTACAAAAATAGGCTTAAATATGTTTGTCGCAAACATGATTGGTTTTCTACACTCCATGCTGATGAGCTTGTAAATAATAATACTTGACATATGAGCTTTTAATTAAATCAGTTATTAATTTCATTGATATGAACTGAATGAAAAGCTGAATTTAATCAAAAACTCGCATCGAAAATACCGGACACATATTACATTGCTCTGGCCAACCATTAATAGCCTGTATTTACCAGTTTTCACTTTAATTAAAATACTTCATTTTTTTATACCTCACATCCTATCAATTTACATAACTAATATTTAATCCAATAATTTGTCCTTCTTTTTAAAATAAAATTCAAAATTTCCCTTTATAGTATTATAATACCAATTGATGATTCTTCCTCATATTAGCGTTGCTCCTTGAATATTTAAACGATAACAAAATATCGTAAGAAATAATACCTAGAGGTATAAATATTCAATCCAATCGAACCATAAATGACAGAAATCCTCCGATATCTTTGATTAGTTGTTGTTTTATATTCTATGATCATATCAATCGTGTGTTTATGAAACTTTTATATATAAATATATATATATATATATATATATATATATATATATATATATATAAGACACAAGTGTGGCGAAAAGTAATCTCTTCAGGTGAAATGAAAAAAAAAGGAAATATTAGGAGGAAATAAATAACATAAGATCAAAATTGCAAAGATTTTGCAAAATGATTATTAGTCGGTATTTTATATCGTGTTAATTTAAAGTTATAACGTCATTCGATTATAGCTATTGATGTAATCACGTTAAACTGAACCATAAAAATTTATATTTAAATCAATTTCTATAAAGAAGCTCGTGTCCAATTTAATGCCATTTATTAGAAGTGAACCACAAAATAAATGGTATAATTTGGGAAAAAAAGTATTAGCGTATGACGGACTATAGATCTTAGTTTAATCAATATTATGTGAGATTCTCGTAATACCTGTATAAAAAAAAAAGAAATTATTTAAAATTAACAAAACTTTGTGTATACAGAAAGTTTCGTTGCATAGATAAGAACTTTTGCATATTTACCATTTTAAAATATTTTAGGAATGTTATATTAAAAAAAAATAGTAACACGTATTTAGTAAGATTAGTACATTTTTCTTTTTCTTCATTGTTTGGTCCTCAGCAGCAATGGGAGCAAAATGTCCTGACCTGTTTTGAATATATATATTTATTATTTTGCAACAAGTCTCTCTAAATGTACAATACATATTTAGCCACAAAGCGTGATAACCGCTATAATGTAACTCTTAGTTCTGAAAAGAATAGGCTTTGCACATGTATAAAGAGATTGTTAACACAAATTTCTGCAACGAAAGCGAGAAAAGAAAAGTATATTTTAGTTTAATTAAAGCCTCTCATCCTGCGTCAATGATGTACTGTTGATACACTATATTTAGTTAGTTTTTCCTTACATTTACACTTAGTTTGTTTACTTATTTACTTTGTCCAACAAACATGTCGTAATTAAGAACTAGTGTATCTAACTGTATATAACATTAAATATCACATATACAAGTACGTAAGACTAATAAAAGTATTATTTAAACTAAGAGATTTATTTGTTGAGCTACAAGGGCGCAAAGATTAGACGTTAAAGTTTTTACCTCTCAATCTGTAATTTATTTTAAAGTTGAGGGTTTTGTTAAGAAGAAAAAAGTTACCTTGTTCAAAAAAATTACGAATTTTTACTAATTCATTTTATTATGATAGTCATTAAAATAAGAAATAAATAATATTTTTAGATGTAGATTAGTACGTATAAAATTGAACCGGGAATTAACCTATACTAATATAACATTCTGATCCAATTTTTATTAAATTAAATCTTAGCTATATATTTATACATTTAAGAAACATAATACTGAAGTAAAATAAAATTAGTTAATAAAACAAAATCATTATTACTTAATAAAATTATTATTACTACTACTATTGGTATTACTTAATAAAATAAAATGAGAGAACAAAAAAAACAATTTTCGAGAGTCGGAATCGGGCATCCGTCTCGTTCTTTTTGTAATCCAGTATGCCAATGACTCGCTAAATAAGTTATGAATTAAAAAATTATTAATTTAACTCCTCGGTATTTCGCTTGTTAGGTCGTTTTCGGCCTACCACCGAGTATAACCGAAGCGCATCACTCTCTTTAGAAGACGTGAAATTACAAATATCTCGCCTTTAAAAAATGTTGAACAAGTTTAAAAAAATATTAACATTTTTTTTTATAAAATTTAACAATAAAATAAAAATTGCATTTTCAATCTCCGGTAAAACAAAAAAAACTTTTAATACAGAATACGAAATATTGATAAAAAAATTACACAAATTAATTCACTGTTTCAAAAAACTATTAATCAGAGCGTTGCGTTTTCATATTACGTTTTTCTCCGACAGCTAAATAATAATTTATTAATCATCATTCAGTTTTCAGAGATATAAATTTATACAAATAAATATCTGAAAATAAAAAATATAATGTATATAAGGAAGATCGCTTGAGGAAGACTGCGATATTATTAGTGCAAGGAAAATCGACATTGTCTTTCCTAACAATTCTGTCTCTTAATAAAATGGAATAATTATAAGTCTAAAACTGAGACAGAGTTTATTAAGTTTAGCCAGGTTATTTGAAAAAAAACAGATGTAGAACGAAAGTTTGGGGATAGCAGTTCTGAGTAAATACGTATTAAAATTTTAAGCCATAATCAACATTTTCATTATTATTTTCTTAATAATCGTAGCTAAATCTGCAATCTAAATTTGAATATAAATATATATCACGAATAAAAACATGCCCTATTCACGAAATGGTAAAACATAGCTTGTGTAATTTTTTAATATGATAAACTTTCACTTTTTAATAAATTTTCAAAAATTGCGTTTTAGTACATTTTTTAATTATAGTGACATTGTCCCGAAATGTTGATGATCACGAAAATAAAAAAATACTTACTGCCCATAAGCTTAGAAACATCAAATTTTTTATCAATGACAAGTGGCTTAGAATGTTAATATTATCTGGTCTTTCTGGTATATACATAAACCTATGGCTATGGGCATTAAGTGTTAGCATTCTTCAAGGAAAAATATTAGAGGAATATTAAAATAAAAATTTTATAAAGGAGCGCGTTGCTTCAGTTTCAGTCAAAATGGATATTTTGCTAAAGATTGTCGTGCTTTGAAAAATAAGGGTCTAAGTAAAGATGACACTCAAAGTTTTATTGCAGTATTTTCAGCATTTTTGAAACTGATGAATTCCGATTTATCGTCCTTTCGCTCCGGGGATACTATACATATGACAATAGGTCTGTTTGAATGCATGTTGTGAAATGCACATCAATTTCTACTTTAACTGTTACAAGTAAGACAGCGCTCCCAGTGGTAATAATGGAAAATAGAAATTTTGTAGTAAAGAATAAAGAAGATAAAATTGAGACATGGTTACCTCATCCATACCTAAATTAACTGCCAACCTTTGAACAATCTGTTTCATGGTGAAGAATGGTTGCGAGGAAAATTTTACACATATAGTTCTTATATTCATAACAGAGAAGGAAACTTTGTATACAACTAGAAATGCAAACAAACTACACTTTGAAAAGACTCACATGGAAGCGATTGCACACAGACGCATGGGACACCTAAATTTTACAGACGTTAACAAGCTGTCTGACTACGTGGAAAATTAAACCTGTCCGCTAATAAGATTAAGAAGTCTTACATATTCATAACTTATCTGGAAAGCAAACAAGCCCAGGCACCATTCGACAGTATTGAATCCAGATCTTCATAACGACTTCAACTTACACATAAAGAATTGTATGGTCCTATGAAGAATATATCAATGGGTGGTATGATGGATTTTAATATATTTTTCCATGTTCACTTTTTGAAACGTCAATTGACAGTTATTAATGTTTTTAAGGATGAAAGAAGAAAGTAGATAATGCATTCGACAGAACAATTAAAGTTATTCGATCAGTTTCAACGAAACTTTGATAATTTCATGAGTAAACATGGAATGGAACATCAAATAAGTACTCCCCTCAACAGAAGAGTCTTGCGAAGGGCATGAAAAGAAACTTTGTGGAATGAGCAATGTGTTCATTATTTGATGCTTATATATCTAAAGAATTATGGACAGAAGTTATTTAAACAACGGCCTATATTCTCAACAAATCACCTTCAAGAGATATCGTAGGTAAAACACCAGAAATAATATAGCCAGGTAAGAAGCCTAATATATCCTATGTGAAAATAGTTGACTCAGCGGCCATGAGACAAGTATGAAAGGAAATATGGCTAAAACCGTTTCCAAATAAAAGAAATTGATATTTGTGGCCTACTACAAGGCATTTAAGGGATACCGTTTTTCTGATCCCAAGACTCATAAGATTACCAAAAGTAGAGATGTGATTTTCTTAGAAAATTTGCAAAAAATTAATAATGATATATAGTGCCTGATAGTTTCTGCAGTGAACCTGATACGTACTCATTGGCAAATCTCAGTAAAAAGGAACCAAAGTTTAAGGAGAAGACTCTGATACAGCTCGGCGAAGAGAAAACGAGGAACGAGAATATATTTTCCAGCGATAGCGATGAATATTAATCAGATGATAACGATAACTCTACTTACCAATCAGAAAATAGCATTCTTGTGCGAAGACACATTATGTTAATTTACGTCCTCGTAATAGAGCTGTTCAGTAGACTGAAAAGATGAAGATGCTAATGCTGAATATATCTTCTAGCGATAGCGATGAATATTAATCAAATGGTAACGATAACTTAACTTACAAACCAGAAAATAGCATTCTTGGGCAAAGACACATTATGTTAATTTATGTCCTCGTAATAGAGCTGTTCAGTAGACTGAAAACATGATGATGCTAATTTCTTTTACTCTATATTGTATTTAAATGTATCTCTGACAGTTTAAGAAGATCTGTCATCATATTATTTTGATCAATGGAAAAAGAATTTAAGCCCTTAATTAAAAATCAAACACGATAACTGGTATATTTTTTACCATTTAGGAGAGTTTTATACAGTGTAATGGTGTAAATAATACTAGAAACCGAGAGACAGGTAAAATCAGATTAAATATTTTAATATGTTTTTAGACCGTTTCAGTATGATAGATTGCAAACCAGCTGGCGTTCACCTCTATAGGAGTATAAAGGTGAGTGCAAAATTTGATGAAAATTCTGGTGATAAAACAAGTAGATACCGCACTGGCAAGCGTTTGTTTAATATATTTGGTATGAGCAACCAGATTTGCCTTAATTTTGCAGTGTATAAACTAAGCTAATATTACAATATGCAAATCCAGAAAACATCGAACTCGATTTGAAATAAACCAGGTTTATAATCTAACAAAACTCTTTAGGTATTTCGATTGTGATATGATGTAAAATTATATTTTTAAAATTTAATAGAAAAATTTAATACAAAAATTTAATAGATATTTGTCTCGAAAAAACATAACAACTTATGGTACGGATTTAAGTTATAATCTAATTTTGAATTTTTTAATTCCGTTTCAGAAAACAAGCAAACTTTTTACACGGCTTACATGATTTAAATAGATTTGATAAGAGATTATGGCTAAATAAAAATTTGTGATCAAATTTGAAATAAAATCTCAACTTTCTGCTTTTATGCGAAGTGCTTTCTGCTTTCTGCTTTCTGCTTTTATGTAATCCGGTAATTATTTTTCTAAAGTAAATATTACAATATTGAGCTATGCACTTTAGATGATCGCCCAGCGTTTTCACAACGGTTGCTTGGTTGGCCGTGAGCAAATTGCGCACCCGGTTGCAAGCACCGTACCACATCCCTCAGAGACGTGCTTTTTAAATATTTATACAGTGAGATAGAATCTTGTGTTACACGGTAAACGTACTGTGAAACACGTACTGTTTAATACTGTCTATGTTATAAATTTTTATAATTTGGTATATTTTGGATTATATCATCAAAATATTTAGACTTAAAAAATAATAATTAAACCTTATTGAAATAATGGATGAGAAATCCATAATTTTAACTTCTTTTTTTTTCTTTTTTTAAAGAAAAAATACTCCACTTCAAATTTTTAGTCGTTGATGCAAAAAGTGATAATAATTATGATTTTAACTTGGTGTACCTTTGGCAATCTAAATCTAAACGGTATAAGTTAAAAAACTCAATATGTTTAAAAGAGATATTATTGAGTAAAAAAAATTACTTTTTAATCTTGACGTTTAACGTTTGATCCAACAGATCAAAATAATTTATTGCTTTTAGAAAAAAAATAAAAATGTAAAGTTATGCTACTTTTGTACGCCGTAATGTACATTGTGCGTTTAAAAATTAAGATTAATCTACCGTTTATGATGTCATAATGTATATATTATATCATTAAAAAAGACACATCTTCCAAGAGTTTATATCAGTATTTAAAAACACCAAGTTTTTAGTTTTTTTGTACGATGTACAATATCTAAAATGCTATCTTTCTGCGAAAACCATTATTTTGTAAGTTAGAAACAATAATTCTTTGCTTCGATACCAAATATCGAACTGTTTTTAATGATCGCATAATATAGTCAGAAAAAAAACAATAAAGTGTCATTACCTCATTGAACCAAAAGTTAACTGAGTCAAATTTCTTGTATTTACAGTTATTATCTCCAAAACACAAAGTTTAATACTAAGGCATATTTACGTTATTTGTGTATAAACGGATTCACCTAGTCTGTGCACATATGTTCATATATATATAAGCACATATATTCATATATACAGACTTATAGCATGATTTTGATATTAAGCAGGAATAAATTGATTGTAATGCTATCGGAAAAGAGCATCACATGGAAAATTTCGTATTATCGAAATATTTTTTATTACTGGCATTCCCTTATCGTTCCCTTAAACTAGAAATAAATATGAAATCACCAATATACAATTTGAAAGAAAAATTTTCTTTATCTCTAACTATCTTCATCATAACCCTAGCCAACTAAACTATATGCACTTTTACGTAATGACCTTGACTGTAATGACATTCATCCAGCTGACCACGCAATAAAAAATTCAAACATTAATTTTTTCAAAATTATTTAATACAAATAGGAACTTGTTACATGACATGAAAGTTATGTTACTTAACAACTAAATAAGAAAAAAAATATTTTAACTACATAACAACAGCATATTTAACATATGCTGTTGCCCTTGACAGGGTCACAATTAACCTGCTTGCATCTCAAGCGATGGTATTTCGTCATTCTTTGAGCCTTGAAGGGACATAGGTAGCACATTTTGCATACGTTCGACGCAAGATTAATAGAGGCGTCTATGTTAGATAATTCTCCCAGAATATTATACATCATGACCTTGATATCACGCCTTAAAGTCACAATCTGAAATCGCTGTCGTAATAAGGGCTTCATGAGCTGGTCCCTTATCTTTATGACGAAATCGCAACGGACCCTGATTTTTTTTGTTTCTCACATTCTTAGAATTGGACAGCATAATTATTAATTACACAAAAGTTTTGGAATGTCACAGAATATGCATACCGGCCATCTTTAGGTTTTATGATTAATAAAGCTATTCCAACTCATTTGATCAACCGTATCAACTGCACCTTTTGTACTGTTTTAAAAGTGTATTATCTCGGGTTTTCCCATATTTTCGTTGATATTTATTTCTAAACTGTTGACAAAACAATTACAATTTTGTTTGCTTTAACTTTATACGGAATTAATATCTCACCACGGTCGTAACAAAACAGCGAAATACCGATTACGCGAGACTTGGAATTCTTTACTTTTTCAGGAATTTTGCGTTTTTTACCCTTCAGAGTTCCCATTAAAGTAAAATTATAAGGTATCTGCAAAAGTTCTTCAGCTTATGGTTCAGACGTGAACCAGTTATCCATTGTAATATTAAGATGTGTGCCATGTAACGAAAACATTATTTCTTTCATAAAAAATGTAGCCAATGGCTGTTTCTAAGGAGCTGTTCCTTTCCCCAAGTACCAAACAGCATTTATTACATATGCATGGCTATTAAAATCAGCAGCCACTACAAGCTTAATTCCGGTCACGTCTCCCACACAACCCCACAAGTTATTCATCTATGGTGATATATGAACCTAGTGTTTACCAGTTTTGAAAGTTGTCAATCGTCTTTTGCCACACTTTGTGTATGTGCGTAAACCTGTCAACTTGTTGCCTCTTGTTTGCTTGTCATCAATTGGAGGCATTTTATAAGAAAATTAAATCTTTCTACCCTTATACAAGCCTTAAACTACCAGGCTATAAAAAGCATACCAGTTGGTAAGTGGTTCCTTTTTGTAACTTCAGAATTATACAATAAACCAATTAGAGCTTTCGATTCTAGCAAAATAGATGGTGATATTGTAAACCAATCATATTTATACTTATTCTTTCGAATAGTTATTTTATCATCGGTAATGGTCACAACTTATTACACTATGTCATCAGTTATAAACAGAGATAATCAATCTTTTGGTTCCACTAACTTCCTGGTCTCCTCTTCGGATTCTGGTGTAAAATGTAATTCGTTTCTTCTCAAAGTACGTGTAGAAAATGACCTGGGTATAGATGACCACTTGTGTTTACTTTTCCATACAGGAATCGTGAGGAAGCCTGGGGAAGACGTAGGTAGAGTTTTGAGTAATTTATAGTTATATTCGTGTCCTCATTTAATAATTTTCTTTCTTTCTTTACGGACAAAAGACTCCACAAGTACTCCGCACGCCAAAGGTTCACTCGAGAAATGTAAATCGCTTCCAGTATCTTGATGTATTCCCTCTTCCAAATTGTCTTCTATTTCAGATTCAGATTTGTTACTTCCCTCTTAATTGTTTACTTCAGAGTTCGTCGCGAGCCATTGATGTACCTTAACTTTGTGCCTTCTCAAGTACATCTAAATTTGATAGAAATAAAGTATCGGAAGGTTAAAAAGTAATCGGGAAAAATACAAAAAAGCTATAAATAATCCTTAATAAAAGTACACAAATATTGTATTTTCTCAATCATTAATGTTAATAAATATTTCCATGAATATAGGTACTCAATATGTAACACATAATTGTAATAATTCTAAAAGAAACTCGATAAAATTAAAAAATACTACATGACAAAACTTTGGTGACTAGGTTTAGGCCAAACGACGTTTTGTCGTGCGAACGACGGGATGGCTGTGACGACGTCTTAAATCGCATGACTGCAAGCGCGTCAGTCAATGCGCTATTTACTCCTAATAGGTAGGTAGACAAAGAGGTGGGGCCGGAGGCGAACGGAAAAAGTCCACGACTTTTGTCCGGAAGTACGTCGTCGAACGGACGAATGTTTAGTTATCTAGGGTTAAATATTTTTTCCACATCAACATTTGCACGAGTGCTTAAATTTCTTGTCCTTATAATATGAAATAACCATATTAATAAGTTAATATACGAAGAACTATTATACATTTCATCTTATTACGAAAACATATTTCTATTGGCAGGTAAAACTCACATATCCAATGCATTTCTTATCTGACATCCGCATTGACTAGTCGCAATTTGTGTTTTTTACCATTCAAAAATATGAAACTAAATCCAATAGCAAGATGCAAAATTTTTGTTTAGTTTTGTTCCCTATTTGTAAGTCGGTCTTACAAATTGATGAGAAACGAGATTTGACTCACAAGGGACGTCTGAGTAATGATTGTCTGATTTGTCTTGACTACGATGAATGGTGAGTTTTTTTAGCGTGTGTCGTCGTTGGACCCAGTTCTCTTGAAGCAAGTTCTCGCCAGCAATCCAACGCTCTGTCAACTTGGGCTTTGATTTGCCTTATAAGCGGTTGAAGTAGAAGGTTAAAAAAATCCCGAAATGCGATTTATACAGCGTTGAAATTACCAAAATCACAAAATGTGTGCAGTGACTAAAGAAAAATATTCATTTATTGCTAGATTAAAATTCTCTTATTTTTGATAGCTGAACAACAGAAAAATTATTATTATTATAAAGAAAAAATTCGTCAGTTTCTTAAAATACTTGTTGTAGATTATTGTGATGTTTTTTTAGTACGTGATTAAATCGATGATGACTGTTTACATAATTCCATCAATACATTTCAACGTTTCAGCGTCATAGCGATTTATGTGGCTTAAATTGTAATTTTAAAATAATCGATTAACTTAATGTAATTTTTTTTTAAATTAGGTCATCTTAAAAATATATCCCATAAGTTTTAAATAATCTTAGAAATGTAAAAATTATAATTTTGCTAAGTGCATGTATTCGAAATGGGACTGTAGTGTAAGCCTACCGCTTAACACTCTCTATTATACGCAATAACGCAAGAACTTTTAGAATTTATTGAAACACTGGTCATTATTAGCGTAAACTTGATTTAGTAGAAAAAGAAAATCAATTATTTTACCTGATAAAAATTTATCTAAAAATTTTAATTGCATTTTTCTTAGAATATTTTCTTTACCTCTAAAGGCAATTCTCAAGAAAATGATTGAACTATTTCTTTCAAAGATGCACAAACGTTATCGTCGGTCATAGGACTTTCTCTTCCTCTTATTCTTTTTATTAGGAAGAAAAAATCGGTCCTTTTATAAACATTGGGAAATTTTACACTTTAAGTCAAATTAATACTTAAATAACAACTCACCAATCCCTAAGAAAAATCATCACTCTCATTCCCATTAAAAAAACACTTTAGGAATACGTTTAATGTGGCGTTATAGTCAACTATTTTTATACAAAACGTTTTGTGAAATAAGTATAGGCACGTATTGCAAAATGTAGAAAGAAATTAAAATTAATCAGTTTGTTATTTATATACAACAGTTTTTGAACATGCATATGAACATGATATTTTAGATTTTTTTTCCTTTAAATTGATTGAAAAATTCCCTCAATTTATCTGCCATAATAAGAGAAGAATTATTGGTTTTCTATAGGGTTGCTTATACCGTATTCAGATATTTTTAATTGTCTTGATATTTTGAAGGTGACAGAATGAAGAATTTGAACTTATTAATTACTAGCTGTGCCCATGATTTTCTTTGCATGGAATTCGGAATAAAACAAGTTATTAAGAATTTTATTGTGTTTTTGTTATTTTTTTACTTTTTTCTCTCAAAATTCTAAAACAAACAATTCTACAAAACCATATCGCAATATTTCTATGATCATAAAATTTTCTAGAAACGCTAATAAATAGTATTTGCAGTACCGGTGTCGTAAAAATCACAAAGTCAAGGTTTTTTTTATCTGTAATACTCAGATTAAAAGTATTATTTTTAATGGCCATGGATATAAATGATTACCATACTAAGTTTCATCCAAATCCGTACTAGATATAGCGTGATTGAAGAACAAATTGACAGACAGTCAGGCAAACAAACAAAAATTCTAAAAAGAGGTTTTCTGGCTTTTATTGTAATTCTATATGCAAAATAAATCACACTTTATAAAATATTTTTCATGTTTTCATTCCGAGTTTTATTATGTGTATGAATATAAAATTACTGACGTCACAATTTGAGTAGTGTTAGTATCAGTTTTAACCAATTTAGTTATTTCGGCATAACAGTTTTGAGAGACCTGTCAAAGTTAAATTTATTGAGTTTACTCCTTTTGTTAATTTTGCTACCAATACCTTACGTATAATCTGCTTTCCAAGAAGTTTAAATACTCAATTCATTTTGGAAAGCAAATAATACGTTATTGAATATAGTATCGTAAGAATAATATCACTAGCGTAGATATAAAGGAAAGACGCTGGTAATTTGATATTATGACATTTCCCATCAACAATGCCGATGATTGACAAACTATTTGCTTGCTTTATTTTTAATTTTTTTAAAGTAAACAACTTTGAGTACGTTTTTTTCTTACAGCTTGCACATGCGCGTGTTTGTGTGTGTGCGCGTGCGTGTGTGTGTGTGTGTGTGTGTGTGCGTGTGTGTGTCTGTGTGTGTGAGTGTGTGTATACGTGTTTGTATGTGCAGTGAGTCGCGCATACATGCGCGCTTGCCTATATGTGATTCCAGACTCTATTTTTATGTTTCAGACAAATTGCTACCCAACATCCTGTGTAATTTTTTTCATAAAGTTGTTGTGCATGGTAAACTCAAAAAATGTTAATTTTCAAGATACAAAAGAATACGGTGAAAAAAGTGATTGCGATATTATAAAACTTGGCCAAAAAATATATGAGAGAATTTGTTAGTAAGTTTTCATATAGGAGTTAAAAAAGTCATTTCGAAAATACACTTCATATTTCACTTATCCGTATATTTTAGGAGTATACACTTTATTAACTAAAGTTACCAACTATACGGTACCCACGAGGATTTTTCAGTGCTACCAATGGGGAAAGGCACTTTGTGTCTTTAACCACAATCTTTCCTACGCCTAGACTTGCTCGATTTCATATACAGAGGTACTAAATTTTATTCCATTCGATGAAATATAGGAAACCAATTTAAACATTTTTTTTTCAGTTTTTAATGATCGATATTGTTTTAAAGCCACAAGGCAACTTTTAATTCTATAAACAATTCTATTAGAACTGAACATGCACTCCGCATGGTTTAATTATCTTATCCAGATGTTTTATCCCCATAAATCTTTAATATCGAAAAGAATCTGTATTTCCTAGTGTAGTAGAGAACACTAACAATATTTTGCTTAGTTTGGCTGACGCGATTATTCCGTGTTGCTCCACTTGCTCTTGAAGTAGGAGAAATATTACAATATGGAATTGGGCATTTCTTGATGAGTAATAATAATTTTGTTCATTCTATATATATATATATATATATATACATATATATATATATATGTATATATATATATATATATATATATGTATATATATATATATATATATATATATATATATATATATATATATATATATATACATCTATTAAGTAGCAAACAATTTTTATTTTCTCTTTGTTATTATTAATTCAATGAGTTCAATTATTAATATACGTATATTCACATAAAAACCTAACCATTCACTATATTATTCTATGCATTGTGTCTATTGTTCATGCAAGTGACTATATAGAAGTGAGTTAGATAAAGGTTAATCTTAAGCCATCCAAATGGAAAGCATATTTTGTAGACGACCCGTAGAAAATATTTTATAGCACAAAAAGATACATACAAATCAAATTTATCAGCCATTTCACTGGGATGGGATTAATATATTATTGCAGTAAGTAAAGTGGAGAAAAAAATTTATAATATTTCAGAATATTATGGTTTTATCTTTGATAAAACAAAATTTTAGCGCGGCAGAGAATCGGGAGAACACCCGCCCTCATAATCACATTTCGATGTCTTACATACTAAGCTATCAAATACTCCATTTTTGTATGCGAATGTGTCCACGAAAATGTTTGTCATATGAAAAGCGACGTTCCACAAAGAAATGTTTTTTTTAAGAGATTATTACATTTCTTTGTGAATAATTTAATATGACAGTCTAACCTTTTGCGTGACATAATTTCCACATAACTGGGGAGATATTCCGAAGACTTTATTTTATTAAATTAACATGTAGCGACAATTGAGTTTGATATCTTTTTGGTCTACGTGTGTTTGTTTACTTTTATTTCAACATATTTACGCTCTGAGCCAAATAACGTTTTAATAAATATTATACTTTCATGAAATTTTTCAATTATATGTTTAATAATATCATTAGTTTTAGACCTTTTCTAAGTAAATTTATCATTATATGAAATTCTGATTTTTCTCGAAGAAAATATTTATAGGTTAAGTTCTGTTACCTATGTATAAATAGCTTAATTAAAAAAGAATGAAAGTCATCACTGAAAGAGGGCTATCAAAAATGTTGTTATACTTGTTTCACATAAGTATTTTAATGTAGTATTTTTGAATTAAGATTCAAATTAAAATATTTTTCAGATTAGCAATTTTCTCTGCCCACTGTCGAACAAATGCAGCTATTTAGGATGTCGCTTTGGAGCTGCTTAACATTTACACATTTTGACATTTAACATTTAAATTTAATAAAAAATACGCTTTTAAAATCGTTTGGGTATTTGCGATATTTCATTCTAAATACTAAATAGACAAATTCTATTTTTGAAAGTGATATAATCAAAAAATGAAGTTAGGAATTCGGTACGTATGAAATGTTTATGTAAGTTCCAATGTTTGTTAAAATTTTGTACGACTACAAAGAGAGAATAAACTAATACGGTTCTCCCAAAATAATTTGTTTTCAAATGTAAATGTTGCATATAATAGTTTAAATTAAATTAATACATATTGTAAATGTTTTAGAATGTAAATATTGCATATTTAATAGTGTATAATATTTTATGAGTAAGTAAGAAAACAATATAAGCGTTAAACCGAATGTGCGAGTCCTTTTTTTTCTTCTTTGTACGAAACATACTTCGAATGTACTGAAATTGTTAAAATTCTGTAAAACGCAAAAATTTCAACTGAAATTTCTTAATCAGTGCATTCGTTTAAAATTAATGCACAGAAGTGAGAAAATGCTACGTTAGACTTCTCTATAACTTATGTTTTAACTGTGTGTTTTAATACGTCAACCATACATGTTTTATTTGATTTAATTTACAGAAATCTTAATATCTATGAGTGTCCCAAAAATAAGCTTGGCTTCATTTGACTTAATGATAGCTTCAATTTAATGATTTCAATTTAATATCTGGCTCAAAAATGATTTACTTAAAAATGACATTTGACTGTTAAAACCTTTTGTCATTACAGTAAAACTCCTTTACTCACGCTTGACTTGGGGAGTAAGCTGGTGAATGCGTGATGAGAGCGTTATGAAACGTGTGATCAGGCGAGGCGAACGGAAGTTGAGAAGGAGATATAAGTTAGTGAAGACAGAAAGAGAGAGTTTCATATATTACTGTAGGGACAAGAGAGAGAGAGAGAGGTGCGAGCACACATTTTCTTTCTCTCTTTCTCTCATAGCCAGTTATATTTCGTACGAGTATATCTAAGACACAGTGCAAGCCTATTGCCTGTATCACACTGTAAGAGCAAGAGAGAGAGCTCTCTTCCTCTCATAGCCAGTGCATGATATACATATATATATATATTTGCGAGTTTGCTAGCGTTACGCGAACAGTGATTTTTTTATTATTTTGTAATTTCATTTCGTTCTTGAACAATTTTATAAATTATTATTTTGTTCAATACACTAAAATATTCTACGTTTAAAGTGAATGAAATTGTAAATTCATTTTAAAGTTCATATTTTGTGAATTTGAAGTTTTACTTCAGTCATGTGGTCTAAAGCATAATCTTTTTTTTTGTTATTTATGATCATTACAAATATGCTATCAAAGATGAATACTTTTTCTGCGAGGTCATTCATTTATTACATTTTTCTTTCAGTCTTAAATAATAGAGCATGAGTAAGCCATTCTCTTCAGTTTTTCGTCTTTCAAATTTTATTATTTTTTCTTTTTAATCAGAAAAAGGAAAGAGTTACAATTTCCAAATGGATATAGTGCCTAACTTTGCAACCCAACTCGGATAAATTTAACATAACGGGAAATATACTAAGAAAAGGAAATTTAAATGAAAATGCAGTAATAAATTGCAAGTACCATAATATAAAGAAAATGTAAATCCAGTCGGTCTGAACAGAATAAGTGGCAATAGCATCTGTCGCTAACACTAATACTTAGTATTGTCATTCCCTTATTCACTGCCCTTATTTAATACTGTCCTTTGCACAGTGGGCTTAGTAGAAAACAAACTTGTAATAGGTAAGAGATAAAATGATGTTGATGTTGTATCGACACAATGTCCATTTTTATTCTTATCTACGTTGTTTGTAAATTATCCTATTAGTTGATTAATTATTTTAATATTACACTATCCCTATCCCACATCATCTCAGAATTGAATTGTTTGACATCAAGCTCTCGTAATTTTAACGAAACTACTTTAAGGGCAATTTGATAATTATTATGTTGTTACATTTTAGGCATTTAATTTACCCATTCAAATAGCGTTTTCTAGCCTATCAAGTTAATGAACTTAATTCGCTTTTTAACAAGGTTCACACTATTTTTTAATACAACAATAGTTTTGGAGTGCATTTTCTTCAGAATCAGTTACTCGTATAAATTTTTAAAATCATTCATTAAAGTGGATACATTTTTAATTAATGGGTACTTGCTCATATATTCTTAACATTCTCCATTAAAAGTGTATATGATATGCTCATTATAATTCACGAGAACATCATAAACATCCTTTTATTAATAACATTCACCTTATTTAATTTTTTTTGCGTTTTTGATATGCTTTGCTATGAATCTCATAAGTCTTCTGTAAATAAAAATAAGTTATATCTCTCGTTACTGAAATGTTGGCTGTAATTACCAAAATGTTGGCCACCAAATTATTTCAAATATTTATGATTTCAATTATTTTCCCAAGAAAATTAAGTGTCATTTAAAATATCTCTGAAATATTTTTTCAGCAAATCTCCATAATAATAGTTTAAAAACTTTAAATAGACATAAAAGTTTTGTTATATAACAAAGATGGTAAATGCCGCAGAAATTCAATAGAATATGTATGAATTTTTTTTACACGTAATCAATATTGAAAATTTAATAAATATTGAATATGTATAATATTTTTTCAGTAAATTTCCATAATATTAGTTTCAAAACTTTAAATTGACATAAAAGTTTTGTTATGTAACAAAGATGGTAAATGCCGCAGAAATACAATATTGAATATGTATGAATTGTTTTTACACGTAATCAAAAAAATAAAAAACAGTGAGCCGTCACGGGACGCCTGGCAGATGTGAAACATCGTGTTCGTACAAGTAATATGCATAAGAGAAAAGATTATTACAGGAACTAAATATAGCATAATGAAAAAATAAAGAATTACGAATTTCTTAATGGTGACTTTATTTAATAAACATTTATTTACAATTAATACAAAAATAATAAAGCACAAATTATGTGTACCGTAGTAAACAACAGCGTCGAACTGAGTGAGCAGGGGGTCGCGTAGTCGGTTGCGCATGGCGACACGTCGCCATACCGTACACTCTACTACATATAGACTATATATATACCGTAGTATAGCGTGGCGACCCGTCACCACGGCAAGCGTCGCCACGCCAACGATCTAGTTTATACCCGCGCCTATAGATGTTTCACATCAATAAACATTTAATTATGCTTCATAAAATAAGGTAATAAAGTATATATTCATAAATCAAATTATTAAGAAACAAATAACGAAAAGTGAAAAAAATTGATAAATTTAAAAAAATTACCAAGTGATGAAGGCTTAAACTCATCATTTAGACAAGAGTTGCAATATTGAATTATGATATCATTTCAAATAATTCTTAATATATTTTAAAAAACCGTTTAGGAAGGGAGATATTTGTACTTTTCCTTACCATTAAGTTTAGAAAAATTTAAACCGTTTGTTTTTTTATTAAGTTTTATAATTTTTTCACTACCGATTTGCAATTAAACTCTTTTTGATAACATTTGTTAATAACAAACAATTAAGGAGCATTTGACTACTCTGTTATATAATTTAGATTTGGTATTCATATAATTATCAGCGTAGGCGGCAATCACATATTTTTTTAAAATTGTCAGTAGCAATTATACTTTTAAATAAACATTGCAAATTTTCTGTAAACATACCTTAACAACATTAAATTTTAATGCAGATATTTTAATTTAAAATTCATTTTAATTTACAGTAGTTAAATGAAAGAAATTAAGGAGACAAATTTTTGAAATTGTATTTTAAACTTACCTCAAAAATTATCATCCTCATCACATTTTGTCTTCTTAATACTAACTACCATTCTTATCGCTAATGTACGGTCTTCTCTAAATAATGAATACGACCGCTTGTAATATAAACCTTAAAGTGTATGTTTATATTTTTGACCATCGGCGTCTATTTTTGTGAAGTTTATTATAAACTCTGGAAATTTGTAGTATTATGGTTTTGAAACGATAAAATATTTCCTTAACATGTATTACAAGTAGATTTTTTTAGAGTTTTGTTCATTAATTTCACGAAAGTTGTCTTTTTGCAACTTATTCCTTGAAAAAATTGCTAAAAAGAGCAGGTTTAGAGTTTTCTTCTGTTGTATTGAGAGATTGATCAAATCATAGCTTAAGTCTAAAATGGGTATAAATTTTATGCACTTAATTTTTATTTAAAACATATGAAGGGAATCAATTATAAACTTCTGTAGTCATAAACTGAAATAAACGCATAAATATTTAAAGAGTCGAATCATATTTAAAACACGAAAGGTCGTGTAACGACCGATCCGAGTAAATCCGATAAACATTTAAGCAAATTATAACAAAGCTCCATATACTTTATTTGAATTACATGCACATCTATTGCAACCAGTTCAAATAAACTTTAATAGACAAAGAGGCCTCAAATGTATTACATTTCTTATTTAATTTATCCATAATACATTAATGCCTTCAAACCACATAGTGAATATTATGTTGTTGTTTAACGAACAACGTAGCTTACAGAAAGATCGTCGAAAGATAACTCTAAACCTCACGGAAGTCGAAAAGCTATTTAATAATTCATATAAAAGCTCAATGTAAATTTCTTCCTTCAATCTTGGGATGAGCAAGGACTTGCAGATACTTCATTATTTAGTGAATTGCTTGGTAGCTTCATTTCATAAATAATTATATTTTTCATTATATTTGATGGACATTTTTTCATGGATATAAATTGTCTTCCTATCTAAGATTAAACTTCATTGTACTTAAGTATATGAGTAGGTACTGCGTATCGATTTGCATGTTTCTTATGATAAAGGAAAGAAAGTAAATGCAAATAAAATCATCATAATTCATCCGCCTGAATATATAAATGACAAGAAAAGGTAACAAAAAAGACATTCTTTCAAAATTGTTAATGGTTTATAACTAAGTAATGTATTCGTCGTCAAAATCTATTTTTTACTGCTACATTTATGTCTTAAGATACTATTCGATAACGAACTCGTAAGACGGTTTAGTGAATTACCATGAGCTCACCACATAGACGCTCTGCACTAACGGATACGTGTTACGGTAACCATCCGTCAATGCCTCAATAAATCTACGTGCTATTATTTACCACCTCCCGTCACGCGATGTGCTTATCGGGAAACAATTAATAACTGCGGGTGGGTACCAAATGATGGCATGTAGAATTTTTCGTACGACTGTTTAAAGAAACAATAAATATTTTGTTACCGGATACATATTTATATATTTGCTATTACATATTTATATATTTGCTATTGATATTTTGAAATCGGTCTAATTATAACAATTTATGAAGCGTTCCAAGCCACGTATGCAAATATTTAGTAACAAATATAAATTTAATTTAATATTTAATAAATTAAAAACAACATTTTTATTGAGTCTCTGAAGGAAAGGAGCCCCATTTTATGCAAAAATATTTTCTACTCTTCATCTAATCAATGTTGATATTTTTTTTCAGAAGTTTCAGTTTATTTTGAGAGTAGATATGTACACTTACTCCGGCAACACAAAACAGGATTTTATGTGCGTAAATATATTTACTAGCAAAAGCACGGCTTTGTGAGGGCTCGCGAGTTAATTAATACACGTCCATTACAATAATGCTTTTAGGATGCAGTTGGGACTGCCGCGCTTCTGTAGTACTTTGGACATATTTGCAAATGTTCATGGGGACGATATCTCTATTACACAGCCTAGGATGTGCGACGGTTCCAACACCATCCAAAGCATGATCTCTAGTTGATTACTCATTTAAATGCATGTTCATATAAGCAGTTTGTTTAATATCCATAATATTATAAGTACGTAAATACAACTTTAGAAATCACTATATTAATATATACTAATTTTAAATATTGCAAATTTGAATAATCTGTCATGTAACAATTATAAAAAAAACGAAATAAAAATATGGAAATGTTTAAGTATTCTTTTGACCGTACAGTTAGGGCAAAATTATGATACATTAGTTACTGTTAAAGAAACAATAGTTACTCCTTTAACAATTTTCATTTAAGTAACACCTTGAACTCCGCATACGCATCCGCATACATAATTTCTTCTTGCCTCCTACATTTTAATATATGTGACTTTGTAATATTACATAATCCATCATAGGAAAATCTTCTACTTAATACTAATCCTTCTGATGTTTTTATTCTTGAAAACGCGACATATTTGAAACCAACAAAAATTCCTTTTTCTGCAATATTTACCACTACTTTAATGTTAAACCTTGCGACTTATGAATTATAATTAGTATGTTTTTTAAAACACCACGTTGTGGTTCAAGATCTATATTATTGCCTACGGAAAATTCATTAATTTAATTTTTGCCTGAAATTTGTGACAAAGAGTACAAAGTCCGTTTAGTTCAATGTCAAACAAACGACGATGATATAAGTTGCAATGTGCCAATTCCATTATTTTTCTGGTTGTAAGTTAGCGGCATAGTAAAAAAAAATTAGCATTTTCTCGATTAGAATATAATTCAGCATCTCGAATTTTTTTTTTCGTTCTTTTGAATGAGACATCAAACAACTTTTATTGTCTCGTCCTTTATGACCAGATAAAGTAAGACTTCGTGGTATTTCGCTGTTACAACAATAAATATAAAATGTTTAAAACTATTTCATTACAGATGTTTTAAAAAATCTCAACAGCGGAAGGTGGTTAAATTTATTCATAATTTGTTACATATGGTCTAAAAAAACTAAAAACTATCTTTGATTTTTTAAATGTAAGTCAATTCAGTTTCACGTAATGATCATATTATTGTAGGTATAGAATTAATACATCTGAATAGTAGAAACAGGTAAAAAAAAACAGGGCCAATGCAAATTGTACTTATTAATACGAAATTAAGATGGATTTTGGATTAAAAGATAAAGCTTAAAGTATTTGTTAACTTTAAAACTCATCTCATTAAAAGTTAAGGTAAAAATATTAACCTTACTTCCGATATAATTATATATTATCTATCTTAAATAGGTACTTACATCCAACATTTCGTAATTAGGCACCTTTCTATATCTTGTTTTAATTGATTTATGTAGGTTATTTAACCTCCACAATTTACTATCCATTAATTTACAATATAAAAACAACCACGTATCACATTTTGATTTTGTTAGTAAACATTCTTTCTCGAAATATCTGCATGCCCTATTAATTCTATAATTTTCTAAGAGATTACTTTAGTAACAGTTTAGTTAATAAAAACATTGACACATCACGTTTCGATTTTGTTAAACATTCTAGAAATATGAAACATCTTCACACATGGTTTATTGACTCCGTAATGTTATAACAGATGGCGCTAGAACCATATGCTGGTATTACGCATCGTTGTTTCTTAAATTCTTCAAAGTTATCTGAAAATTACATTACGACAAAATTGATTCATTTAATGCAATGTAGTTTTTGTTACATAAAATCCAATAAAAATTTAAAATACTTTTTTTCCAATTTTCTAAGTGACAATTTTCTAATTTCATTCTGTAGCCAATATACAGCAATTATAAAGAACAGTTTAAAAAAAGGTTACGAAAAGTTAACTTTGAAAAAAGAAATGGGGTATTTTTAAATTTTTGTACCAGTATTTACTTTACACAGATTTATTATTTATTCCTTTTTAAAATAAGGTTATGACAAATAACATACGTATTGGCATAAATGTTGGTCGAAGGGATTGTAGCAAAAAAAATGTAAGAGACTTAAAAAGGAAAACACATTCGACACAATTGTAGATGACTTATTGCTATATTACTTTGTATCATGGAGAAAAAAGTCGGAAATTCCCCATTAAAAATGTTAATGATTATTTCCAATTTTTCCAAGTGATAATTTTCTAAGTTAATTATATAGCTGACGTACAGAGATTTTTAACAATTGTTTTTTAAAGAATATTATGTATTATTTATTAATTTTTTTTTGTATTATTTATTTCTTTTTAAAATAAAGTCACCGCCAACAACAAACGTATTTGTATAAATGTTAGTGAGAGGAAATATTTAAAAAAATGTCGGAGACAGAAAAAAGAAAAACATTACACGTAATTGCAGTTGACTTGACGTTATATTACTTTGCAGCATGGAGGAAAATTTCGTCGGAAATTCTTCAAAGTTATCTGAAAATTATATTACGAAGAAGGTAACATGTTTTTACTGAATTATTCACAAAGCAATGCAATCATCTCTACGAAGGGAATTTTTTTATTAAATATAATTTTTATTTATTAAATTCAAGAGTAATATACATCATCCCCAAATAGAATTAAGAGTATCAAAGGAATCATATTTTTACCTCAAAATAAATTATTTTTGTGGTTAAAAGTGATTCAATCACTATATATTTCAATCCATGTAGGACACTAATATCTCTTATCTGAAGTGAAAAATATATAATAATATATAAAAATTAGACCTATTATATATGTGGTACTGATGGAAATGCCCAAAACGAAATAATTTTTGAAAATCGATTGGGTAGTTTTTAAAATTACCTAGAATTGACAAACTTACGAATTATACTTGTTTGCTTTATTATTAGAGAATGATAAAATGAACTTTAAAAAATCTGCTAGTCGACGTTACTTTCGTACCCAAAAAGATTATATGATTTTTATAAGCAGAATCAATATCAAAATTGAACAGAATTATCCGATTTTTTTTCGAAAAAAGATCACTTTCAAATTTAACTTAATTTATATTTAATTTTAGGTAAAAGTGAACCATATTAGTCCAAAAATCTTAATTTAAGATGTCGATTTGAATATAGATTAATCATTATCTAAGACTTGCAAATATTTTTATTTATTCGTTTGCAAGGTTTATAGTTCCACAATGATTAATTCTATTTACTATAACGAAGTAAATTATATTTGTTTCAAAAACATGAACCATTAAAATATCACTCAAGTGTCTTGCCGTTTGTCCATCTGCTAGCCTTTTTTATCAAAAATATGTTTACATAGTTCACAATTATATATATTCACAAGAAAAGTTTCGACATGGCAAATAGGTTTTTTTTTTCAATTTTCTTTTATCCTACAGGAGTTCAATTGAAGGAATGGCTCATGAAAATTACAAAATGATTCATTTAAAAAATCAGATTTTCTTAGAAACCGTTTGACGAATAAGCGTGTTGGGTATAACGAAACAGCATAATTTTAAAGCTTAACAGGAGTAAAGAAAATTAATTTTTTCTATTGAATTTGAAGAAGAAATTATAGGAAATTTACAAGGAATTAAAAATCATCTATCATCTATCATTACAGAGATACTGTTAAAAACTTCCAAAGATATGTGACCTATCCCTATTTACAAACTCTGAAATCAAAATGAAAAAACATCAGCGTTATTAAATGTTTGCCTAATTGGATTACTATGGCCTTGATACTACATTTTACAGATTTTGAGGTATTCACTATATTTGAAAGTTATATTTATTAGTATATTTACGAGTCAACAATAGTAACTGTATCCAAAGTACTCTCAGTGGCCATTATCCTCGTACTTCATAGGTTTAATAAATGATACTGATGAACTGAACGCAAATTTTAAAAACTTTCAACTAAAAATTTAATATACAAAAACAATATTTGGGAAATTTTGAAATATTTTCTAAGCTGAATTAATATTGAAAGTTTCAAAATCGGTGTCGGGAAAAGCAATTTGTTTTAATAATTAAGAGTATAAAAATATGTTTGATCACATGTATTTGATACAAGAAAATAATGTACTGGCATCAATCACCATCCCGTCAGTGCAGGGCGACGTTTACGGAGGTTACCTCCGATTAAATGCGTATTAGGAAGGTTGATGTGGACTGATTTGGCCAGCAGTGGACTGAAAAAAGTTCTTGATCATTAACGTATTATCTTAATATAAACCACAAATGATCCTATGTAGTTTAATAGAATAAAGAACACACACATTATATAATTTTAATTTGTGGCATATATATTCGACAGTATCTTTTTATCCAATTGAAATAATCAAAATCAAACTATTTAGCATTAAGGAAGACGTCATTGAGCTATTAGTTAAAAAGTGTACACGACATATATAGAAACTTATAAAAAGTCAATTGAAATATAAATAAACAATGCATAAAGACGGCATAAAATAGAAAGGAATCTATATCCCTGTCTAGTAAAAAGGAATTAATATGTTAAACATTTTCCAGATGATTTTTGATAATGTCGATTTAAAACTGGTTCCAGACGACGGGCAAAAAGTAAATGGATATTTCGAAAATTGAATTTTATATATATTATAGGTTGTTATTACAAAAAATGCATTATTTTTATTTTAATCCATTATTCGTAACGATTTGGTGATCACGCCTAACTCGAATTCCAAGGAAATAACATATCGGAACGTAATTTAAACTTTTTTTTCATATAACTTTTTTAATTACCATGTCTTGAAAATTGTGAGACAAAAAAATCATACAATGGAATAGAGTATACAATTGTCTAAATGTTCAGAGTTATATTCCATAAGAAGTAAAATACTAAAAATAGTCACTATATAAAATATTCTCACTAACGTTTAAACTGCGCGAATATACGTATGAATTTTTGTTGTTAATTAATTAAGCTCCCTACCTCCAACTGATTTTTATCCATTGCACCAAAAGGTGTTAAAAAATACTAGCACATTAAAGTTAATTTTTGCTGGAAATCAAAAGAATTTGACAAATTTTATATTTATCAAAACATAAAATTAATACCTCAAATTTTTCCCAACTCAATTTTCACCTTCGTTTATCGATAATTTTGTTGAGATAGATTTAACTTACGGTTTTGTGAAAGGTAGGAGTTTCGTATGATTTATTGACACTTTCCACACTATCTGGTTTCAAATATTCTGTATGATATTCTGGATTTGTACTATTAGAATTTTATCATATAGATAAACTTAATGTGAAACCCCGATGCAAATATATTTTCCGTTCCTTTTATATCAGTATTTCGGGTGATGGAAGAAATAAGTATGAATATGATCTTTCACCTGAAATTCCTACTATACAAAGTAAAGAGTAATCTAAGTCCACTTCGTTACGATGCAAACAAGATATACTTGTCTGATATGAACAGAAAGTACGAAGAGCTTTCCATTAGGAATGTGACAGATTGCAAACTGATGTAGCATTTTTTAAAAATACAATGCAATTCCTGAGCAGCACGTAATGAGCGGTTTATTATGTAACTTAAGCAAATATTGAAAGGTGATCGATTAGTTATGAGTATATTATTACGATTAGTTATCAGCAACCCAGAGAGCGAAGGGTACTAACGGTAAGATACTAACCTTGCTCTGAGTCGATACTGTTATTGATTTCTAAAAGAACTGTATTGTGAGTTTTGGCTCCATTTATTTTATTTAAATGCGTTATGGTTAGAAGAACATAAACTGCTTATTTTGCTAAATTATTTACCATATTTTTGCGTAAAAGTTTATATTTTAATATAATTTCTGTGGAAAAAAGTGTAGAGGGAAAAAAGTCAAAAAGAAAATTTAAAAAAAATGTGAAATGCTTTAGTAGCAGAGCAATCTTATCCGTTCATTAGTCCCAACATCTCTCAACTATTCGAATAGATTAAAATATTTTTATGTAAATGCGTGAAATTAAATAAGAAACTGGTAAAACAAATACGCTTCAAAAAAAAAACTAATGACTTCTATGGGTGGCGCCTTTACTTGGTTTCGATTTTCGTCAACGCTCTCTAAAACACGAAAATTGAGACTTTATTTTAAACCAATTATGTCTTCTATTGAAAGTGAAGGGCCATTATTAAATTTTATGTTATTCTATTCAGGTCAAGTAATGCCAATTTCCAAGGTTTTTTTCTATCTTAACAGAAGTGATGTTAAAACAAAGTGTTTAGAATTAGTTTTAGTTTCTTACTTTCACTTTAAAGAATATTTAAACTGAAATATATACCAATCAGAATTAATGTATCACTGTCCCTTAAATACTATTTTGTAGATTGTATTATATTAGGTTTTGTTGTATTATATTAGATTGTATTGAATTAGGCATATTTTTATAAATTAAATCATTCCATCGAAAAATAGCAGAATTTAGATTCTAAGCGACAAAATTAGTATCTTTGCCAGCGACTCAAATTTTGTATTAAGTTTTAAAAAATAACAATAATAATTTTAAAAAACGCTTGTAATCTTTCGGAAAATTACAAAATTATTTTACAACACTTCGTATATATTTATATATCACAAACCGAAGTCTAACGAAATCTAAAAAAATAACAAGTTGTAAAAATTTTGGAAAACAATCTGTCTTTAAAAATAAGTACGAAAGTTTATTTAAATTACTGTTTTTGGGGTTCCACAGTTAAACATGGAAACTTTCTAATTTGCATTATACAGAAATCATTTTTCTGACTAATAAAAACAAAAGTTTGAAAAATCTGGCACAAGTCTTGATGTTATATTTTGGCTTGAATTTTGTAATAAAATTATCACTGTTAACTTGGAAAAAAATTACAGTAGATATAAACTAAGGCGATATCCAATTTACTTGCTTTATACTATGGTTTTTACTTGAAACTTTGATTTTATAGGCAAGTAGGAAATAGTGAATAAGCGAAAATATTTAACTGACATGTTAAGTGAAAATGAAACAAATTAATCATTACATTACAGGCAGTAAAAGATAATATTGTATTATATAAATACTTTTTGATTCATGGAATAAAACGCCATGGTAGAAATATCCATTTCCACTACAATTTGGAATTTAATTAAATTACATTGATAATATTCGGAGTATACGTTATTGGTTTTTGATCCATGTGCAATTCTAGGTTCTAAAAAGCAGATTATACTGCGGCCGCTCAAATCAGTGTATTTGGTTTTGTGTTGATTTTTAGGAAGTCAAAGGTCTAGATTTATATTTGGGTAAGTATCTCACATACAGTGGAAATTGAGAAGTGGCTCAGTCAAAGACCCGCTTGTGTACGTGCGTACATGTGTGCGTGCGTGCGTGCGGGCGTGCGTGCGAGCGTGCGTGCCGGCGTGCGTGCGAGCGTGCGTGTGTGCATGCATGCGTGTGTAAATTGAGGATCCAGTGGAGAACTACATGTGTGCACAACAATTTTTACTTCACTTCCGAGTTATAAAATTTCGGTTTTTTTTTCTTTTGCTTAACTCAAAGACTGAAGAAATAGTTTCTTTGCCTCATAAACAATTGTGATAGTAACTTGATATTTTCTAAGTTGGATAGCAAAATAATCTATCTGGAAACAAAATTAATTTACATATTTCTTGGTATGTCGCCAAAAAAAATAACAGAAAAGCGAAATATTCGATAAACCAGATTTTGAACTTAATTTTTGAAACCATTTTTACTACAAAATTTCAAAAATTTTCTAATTACTTCAAAATTAGTTCGAAAAATGTGATGTTGCTATAGTGTTACTCAAATTAAAAAGAGGGAAGTTAGTGAGAAAGTTAAAAATTCTAATTTGTGTGAGTATTTACGGCAGAGCAAATGGAGGAAGAAAATTATTAAGTTGAGCCATTGGAAAGAATGAAAGCGTTACGTAATACTGTTCTTTTGAGAATTTTATTGCTTGTGACTTATTGAGTGTTATAAAGTAACAATTAAATATTAAATTTGTATTTATTAAATTTGAAATTAAATATCAAATTTGTAAACAACACAACACAGGTGTTGTTTTGAAATACAAAGTGAAATTTGCATACCCTTGTGCTCATGGTTGCGCTTCAGTTATTTAATTGTTTATTTTCGGTATCAATTTCTCAATTTTTTTCTAGACGCCGGATTCCACTATATAACGTTCTTTTAAAGTGTTATTATTTAAATTTTGTCACTTGGTAAGATTAAGGGACTATCACGTTGCTCAATACTACGATTTTATTTCTTGGATTATGCGAATCATCTTGTTTTTTACGGAGGTACTATAGAGAAACGCGCTACCAATATAATTACGCGAGAGGAAAAGCTACAGCTTGTTTAAAAAAAATGTATATTTTATTATAACTGAAATTGTTTTTTATTGCTCGTCAATAAATCATTTGATGGTATATTAAAAGTGTCACATGGTCATCACAAATAACAAAACATAGAGCATATAAAGTAGTAATACATTTAATGATATAAAGCTGGGCTGCTCAACCTTTTTAACAATCGGGCCAAACGGTGGATTCAGACTTCACGACGGGCCACTGACAACTATTTCAGTTACTCTCAGGATATGCGCAATAAAAACCCAATATTAGGAAATAAAATAAAATTATTGTTTATTAGGCAATATTATGAACAAACAGAAAGTATCTTATACTAAAATTTAGCAGCTAAATAAAGAAAGAAAATTGAACTTAAGTATGTATCTTCTCAAATCTAAATCTAGGGTAAGTCGTTGTTACAATTAATGTGATTTCTGCCATTGTTTGTCTTTTAATAATTTACTTATGTTAGGCGACAAATCCGATGATAGTAACAACAATTCCCAAATATGTTGTTCTGTTAAGGTTGTGCGGTATTTATTTTTTACATAATTAAGGTCTGAAAAAACCTTTTCCCACACATATGTTGATCTAAAATTACTTAAAAAGTGTAACGCCAGGTCAGTTGTTGCTGGAAATTCTGCGTTTGGTACCAATTTCCAGAAATCTGCAAAATCTTCTGAAGAATTTTGTGCTTTCGAATACAATTTGTTGGCAAAACGGTTTTTTAACGTATCATGATTTTGCAGTTCAACGAGTTCCAACTGAATATTGGTAGGATAACCAACTATTTCCGCCAAACTTATTATGAAGGGATCTATAAAAATTTGTATATTTTGTTTTTTGCTTTCAAAGTCTTGAAATCTCTTCTCAAACGACTGTGATAAGCATCGAATTTTAGATTGGTATTTAGAATAATTAACAGAAGTCATATTCAGTTCTTCTTTCAAATGTTTTAGGGTGGGGAAAAGGTCAATATTTTCTGTAGCCAAATGAATCGAAAAGAGATTTAATTTTGCTTTGAATCCGTTTATTAAATTAAACATAGTCGGAAGTGAACAACCTTTACCTTGTAATTTGATATTCAAAATATTGAGATAATTCGTAACGTCAACAAGAAATGCAAGGTCACTCAATCAGGATGTATTCTTCAGTAAATCAATTTCCAATGATAAAGCCCCTTTCTGCTCTAAAAATTACAACACCGGTTCTCTCAAGTTGAAGAAATGTTTCAACATGCTGCCCCTTGAAAGCCATCGCACAGCACAGTACAGTTGTAACTCTCCATATTCGCTGATTTCTTCTTCAAATAATAGTCTGAATTGACGTCTGTTAAGAGCTTTTGCACGTATATAATTTATGCAACGTACTACTGGATTCATAATATCATCCAACTCCATATCCTTTGGACACAATGCTTCCTGGTGAATAATGCAATGATACGAAAATAAATTTCGACCTAAGAAATTCTGTAACAAAGCCACGCAACCATTGTTTTTTCCAAACATTGCCGGTGCACCATCAGTGCAAATAGATATCAATTTGTCCCATGATGATGCCTTTTTTTCAATACATTCTTTAATTTTCAAAAATATGTCTTTTCCTTGGGTTGTACTTTCCAGCTCACAGACTTCTAGTAAATCTTGCAACACATTCCAATTTTCGTCAACACACCGCACAAAAATAGCCAACCGAGATCTACTCGTTAAATCGCAAGTTTAATTTAACGCCAATGAGAAGTATTTGCACTTAGCTACGATTTCTTGAATCTGCTCATTGATGTCAACTGCCATTTGCTCTACCCGTCTCGTGACAGTGTGCCGTGAGAGTGAAATATTGTCCGCTTTAGCTTTGATGTGTTTATCATCACAATTTTGTGCAAAGATCATCAAAGCCTCTTTAACAATCTCTCCATCGGAAAACGATATCTTTTTTTGGCTAAGAGCAAAGAAATCTCGTAAGATGTTTTGACCATGGATTCAAGCTCGTCGTGCGTTTTCACGAAAATATTCTGTTGATTCAATAGTTCCTGTTTCTTTTTCTTTAAAAAATCTTCTCTGATAGCACTACCAACAGGGTACTCTTTTTCAAAATTATTATGATTTTGCTTATAATGTCTTTCTAAATTATATTTTTTTGCAATAGCTACTGTAGCGAAGCAAAGTAAACATGTAGGTTTACGCGCCTTGCTTTGAATAAAACGATATTTATTTTCCCATTCATCATGAAAAATACAATAGGTCTCTGTTGATTTCTAAGTACTCGGTTTGCTGTGAGCCATACTGAAACAAACCACATTTTGTTTATATTTTCCTTCCAAAATAAGTAGATACCTAAATAATATGAAAATATAAATACATTGAATAACATACCTTTGACAGCCAATGTAATTACAAAAATGACAAAATATATGTGCCAGTTACTCATTAACGAAAATACAAATTAAAAAACTTCACTTTTAACAGTCAGTTAAAGTTTAACTGTTAAACTATAAATAATATATCACGTGCGCACTCAATTGTTTCTCGAAACATAATGAGACTGTATTGCGCGGGCGGGGTCGATGAGCGTGCGGACAGTGTAGGACACTGTAGGTACTAAGTTCCTTCACGGCAGGCAATTTGGCGGAATTTTTCAATTTGGTGCGTATTTCAAAACTTACTTGCGCGGGCCATCTAAAATTCTTTCACGGGCCACAATGTGGCCCTCGGGCCTGGGGTTGAGCACCCTAGATATAAAGCATGATATGAAGTCAATTTCAGTTTAAAATTCTGCACTTCTTCCTTTTAACTAGATTCTATCTTTTTTCTTATATTCATCATCACCAGTTCGAAGACATACGCCACTGATATATACTTCCCTCACTCAAATTTTTTTAAATGTAATCAAAACACTTAGTACCCATAACTAAACAAAAGGGAGGACATTTAGGTTCCGTTTCTCCGACATTCCTGAGAGAATAAATAAAAACTAGCCTATCTATGACTACCTAACTTCGTAGTTTTAAATTGGGAAGTACTTTTCGGGTGAGCTTAAACCATTTCACCTTAAGAGACAGCTTGCGTTTGCGGTTTCAAGATGCAAGACTTGAATCAAAATGGCAATAAACATAATGATTCGTGTAGAATTTGGGCCGTACGCATGCGCTGACGTAGGAGAGCATATCACGTGAAGTTTTTGAATTAGTACCTTCAGTCACCATGACTTGGTTAATAATGGACATATTTTTTAGGCATTTAGAGCGTTTCCGAAGAGTGTTGTAGAAAAAAATGGCTCATTGAGTAGGGAGTTTCAGTAGTGAATTTCTAACTCCGTTGGATAAAAATATCAAGCAAATATAGCCATAGACATATTCTTATGTATAAAGCACGTTACTATGCATTCCTGGAATAACTCTAAGATCACTCTTGTAGTGAATTTGAAGTAGTACTCAATGATCGCGGTTAAGTCTTTGAATATAAAATTAATATTATCTTTTTTAACTTTGCAATTTTAAAATAAACAATTTTTTAATCAAATGACTGCTCATAAATGACAAATAAATGTCTAAATTAGTGTCAAAGAAAGTGAGAGTTATGTAGTGCATAGTCAAATCTAATCGATATCTATTTGTGATAAATTCTGGTGTAAGTATTAATGGTGTAAGATTTATCTTCCTCATATACCTTTTACTTTAAATATTAAATAAAATATTAATATAAATATTATGTAATAATAAAAAAAATATTGAAAAAGTTCTTCTGATAACAAACTGAGCATTGTTATCACTTTGACATTTTATTCACTTATAATGTAATTTGTTTATCGCCGTAGTTTACTAAGCTGGCCACAAGGCATACGCCCTTTAAGGGCGAAACGAACAGCGATGACCTTACTTTACGTTCCGGTGCCTGCGGTTCTGGTTGACTGTTAGAAATTGTTCTCGTAGTAATAAGTTCTCCATATGTATCAAGTATTTACATTAAAGTACGTAAATATTAACTATAAATTAAGAGTTATTACGTAAATCGATTACAAGCAATTTTCTTAATGGCAGGCTATACTTAGCTCAGCTAATTTAATTAGTAAAAAATTATTTTTAAAAATGATTCATGACTTTTCTCTTACCGGAATCCCTTTACTGGTTTTCCTCAATACCGTGATATAGGATTTTTAACTTAAAAAAATAATCAACTTATCCCGTAGAGAAAAACTAGTGAGTAACTAACCTAGAGAAAGTGGATAATATATTACATTTCTAGGATTACTCAACAGTCTCACGTGTTGCAAATACAATTTATAATATGAAGAGGTTCACTCTGTCCTAAATAAACTGAATATTCTAAATACCACCAGTTTGCGAAAAGAAAATATTTTCCTTTTATTTCGAAAACAAAGTTTTCAAAGATCAAAATGTTTGCGTATACTTTGAAATATTTTATGAAGAAAGCCTGACCTTTAAGAAGGTCAGGCTTTCTTCATAAAATAACTTATTGTGGAGTATGAACAAATTCAGAGTACTGCGCAAAGATGAGGATAAAATGAATCCTTAACTAAAACTGCGAATACTTATGTATAAAACGAAAAGAATACTGCGTTTCCTGGTGTAGCAAAAAGAGCAGAAATGCTTTTACTTTCAGCTACTTCCGAAACATACTTTTGAAATAAAAATTTTATTCGGCTAGTAATTTTTTCCCAAGAGCTTTTCAACATTTTTAGTCGGTTTTTAAAAATTTATTTTAAAAATGAGTAGTTATACCTTAAGTACACAGCTTTCAAATTACACAAACCTGATAAATGTTTAGGTATTACAATATATGTAAGAAAAATCCAACACCATAAAATAAATTGCTACGTGAAAAAATTAACTTTACAGATTTCAGAGTGCCTAAATCATGTCGTCTTTCAGTTTTTGGCCGTATTAATTATTTTGCTTAATTATCTTGCTTGCAGAAATAAATAGAAGCAATCGACATTTGTCTGAAGATGGTCAAAAACCAGGACATATGAATATTCAAGTAATTTAAAATATTAATTCCGAATATTTATATAGTTTGTAAAATTATTAGGGATAAAGTAACACAAATGGGACTTATAACATCATTATAAGTTATGAATGTATATCTCGTCTTATATATTAGATTGAAATATTACTCAAATTAATAATAAAAATCAATAAATTAAAAAATTATATCTAGACTGAAAACTCAGCTAAAATATTTCAAAAAGTGAATTGAAAATTTAAGAGTAAAGAGTTATTTATTTTATGAAAGGAAAATTCAACAACTACTGACTACGTGATATTTGTGTTGATGATTATATACTTCAATGTACTTAATGACATATACTTCAATGTACTTAAGAAAAAAATAGGGGCATATTTGAGTAGGGAACTTAATTATTTGTCTTGTTAAGTTATGATTTTCAAAAACTTTGGAATTTTTTAAAATTTTATCTTTAAGGGTACCGAAGACAAAAATGAAAGAAATGAGCTTGTATATTAAAACTCGAATAAAAGAAAATTTTTTGGGGTGACTACTTCTCCAAAACTTGTTATGGTAAACAAATAATATATTTCAAAGTATGTAAACGTTTTTATCCAGGTGAAAGAATTTCATTGTCTACTCTTTATTTAAAAGCAAAAAAAAATATTATTAATTAAATAAATTTTCTGTTTCCAGTTTTCAAATGGATGGAGTTCTTTAAATATTTAGGAGCGTAATATTGCTTGCTTTCATAGATAAAAATATATTGTTTATTAAATATACAAACGTGATGTCAATTGCTTGAACTTCAGAAATGTAAATTCATATATTTCATAGTATAAGCTTATCAACATTATCACCTTATAAAATCAATGATTCTATTAATCACCGATAATAAAAAAAATAGCCTGAGTATTGATAGCATTAAATGTTACTGTAATGAATGGGAACCTTATTACAATTTCAATTACCCAACTATTTTCATACAATAATTACGTTTAAACAGGTTGGAAAACAATATTGTAAATAAAACTAGCAGTAATGTAGAATGTCACATCCAAGGTACGTATGTAGTCACTAACAACTTTATTTCCTATCTCATGTACTAAAAACTCCCATTTCAGCACACTGTAGTAACATATCCGGTAAGAGCAGAAGTTGTCATGGCTACTGTCCAACGTTCGGATGCCGTAAGTGGGTATAGACACTCTTACATAGAATAGCTACAAAGCGTCAGTTAACTCCGTTTACAACTGACACATGAAGCCTCTTCAGTGGGGTAACGAATGGTTTCTTTTTTGTTAGGGTTAGGTTATTATATTCATGTGAAACATGAATTGAAAAACGGTTATTAACCACATGTTGACAGATCATGTAATTAAATTAACAGAAGAAATTTGAACAATGTAGTGAATTTTTGTTAATTGAAAATATTTTTTATTATAGGCGTTCATGATTTCTTCTCATAAATTCAAAAATATGGTAAAACTGTCAAATGCACGTCGCAGCATTTTGACATTCGTTCTGCACTTAAATATAGACTAAATTTGTAAATATCCTAATGAAATTCGTGTGTAAATTCTTAAGAACGTGAAAAGGATTTCTACGTCACAATGCGTGTCGTTAATTTATTTTTATTTTGTTAAGCTCTTTTTTTAACTCATTACTCGCTAAAAAAAGGGTCGACGCTAATTATTTAAAAATAAAATTGTTAATGAACTTAAATAACTGCATAGAGATTATTATATCTCAACAAATGTTTCATTATGATGTGGCCAAAAATGTAATGTTTTGTGTTTTTGAATAAAAAATGTATGTTACTAGTTAAATAAACCGCCAACCAATTATTATAGTAATATCACTTTCGTACTTTTTTCTACATAACCTCTCAATATATTTTTTTATGAAATATTTAAAAATTACACCGTTCGTCATTTTCCTCAAATGAAAATTAATCTAGTTTTTTAGTTATTTTCAAACGCATTGGAGTAAATTTCATTTGCTACATAATAGGATAAAATTAATATTATCGTTTTTAACTTTCCAATTTTTAAATAAAACCTCCTTCAAAAGAAAATCACAATTTTTTAATCAAATGACTGCTCATAAATGACAAATAAATGTCTAAATTAGTGTCAAAGAAAGTGAGAGTTATGTAGTGCATAGTCAAATCTTATCGATATCTATTTGTGATAAATAAATTCTGGATAATGGTATAAGATTTATCTTCCTAATATAACTTTTACTTTAAAATTCATGTATACTTTTTGTAAAAAAATTTAATCATACTTTCTAATAAACAAGGGTCAAAAACGATTAATTCGACACACATGTTGATGATATGTGTGTCGAATTAATTGTTTTCGACCCTTGTTTATTTGAAAGTATGATTAAATTTTTTTAATGGGTATCATGCAAAATTTATGCATAATTATATTGTTGATAGAAATATTATACCCTAAGATATGTGTGTCGAATTAATCTGATTTTTGACTCTTGTTTATTTGAAAGGATGATTTCATTTTTTTAGTGGGTTTCATACAGAATTTATGTATGCACTAAAGTAATGCAATTTTAACCATCCTTTTAAAACAATATTGTAGTTCTGAATCATACCTGTTTTTTTATCGTAATTATTTTCAATATGATTTACCTTAAAGAAAAATGTCCTGAAAATTTTATAAAAAATTACTGCTAATAATATAAAGTACAATAAAGTTTTATTGTAACTACTGTTAAAATATCCATTATCTATCAGAACTTCTGTTAAAACACATGGTAAACAAAGCCCGGAAAGTAGCATTGCGATGACAGATAATTCTTTTATGAATTTATTTGACATTGCTTTCATATTCCGAAATACATTAAGAATTACTTAAAAAAATGGCGGTATCATATATAAAATTGGACCGAATTACCAGATGGCAAACAAGGAAGCAATATGTTTGGAATTACCTTTTTTAATCTATACATCTTGGGTCTTTTTGAAACCATAATTTACATCCTCCAAACTAGATTACATCATTCATTGAATGCACGTTTTTTTAAATCATGTGTACTTTGCATTGCCTGCGACGCTACTTTTCTACATTTGTATTTGATTGCCTTGTTACAATTTCAATTACACAACTATTTTTATAAAATAATTACATTTAAACTATACTATGTGTATAAACTTATTACTGCTCGCAGATTATTATTTAATAATTTTGTATTTTATTTAGCAAGTTTAACTTTACTTAAAGTAAAATGGAATGAAAATTTTACATTAATAAATAAAGTTTATTTATTCTTTCACACTTTTCCATTTCCAAAATCGTAAATAAATAATAGCTATTGTTATATGCCACTTCCGTTGACTTGAAGAATGGATCATTTAAATTTGTGGAGTAGTAAACCTTTTTTTTCATGAAATGTATTAAAATATAGTATTATTTAATTACAGGGGTTATTTTCTTGTATTAGTTAATTATTTTGAAGTTCTTTAAAAGAATTATTGCCTCACTTAACTAGCAAATTGTTTACACAAAACATAAGATTTAGTTAATATTGAAAAAAATTATGAATTTTCTTGTGCGATTATGTACATATCTACAAAAATCGAGCATTACCATTTATTTAATTAATTGTCATAAATGAATTAAGAAAGTCAAAAGGTTCATATTAATACCCTATCGGACCTACATTTATGTCAACGTTCTCCAACATAAACATTGATGCAATGGCAAAGTACTAAAGTTCAAAGTCGGAAGTATTGGGTCGAATCCTTGAATAAATATTCTTCGCAATTAAAAGTAAAAACATCTTTTAATCTATAATTTAAAGTCCAAATATAACTAAAGAAGTCATCCTTTTGAAAGTTTTTTCCCAGGCATGTGTCCAATGTCCTGAATATTAGACAATGTTGAACTTGATATAGCTATGAAGAGTCAGCCTTCGTTTTATGATCGTGTTACTAATATTTGATTTCTCTATCCTAAGATCTACGCCTACCGTCGTAACCTGACTACTGTCTGTGCTTTTAATTTTGGACATGACTATTATGACCGTCTGTAAGTGAAAAGAGAATTGCTTCTATTCCCATGTTTATTCAAGATATTAAGAAATTTTATGAAAAGTGAAATTAGAAACTAAAAAAAAAACCACGACGAATGTAGTCACTGTAATTAGAAAATGATTAAGTCATTTTTAAACCCCCCCTCTCCTCCCACTAAAAGAAAGTAAGATCCTATCAGTATAATTACAAACGCAAGAAAATCCATTGGGGCTGCCACTGCTATTTCCGTTCCAAATATCAATTACATTGTAGTAGTACAGAAAAGTTATTTGCGCAACTAAGATAATTTCAATTAGTCCCGAACTGATAAAACGACAAAATTTTAGGCATAGGCAGGACATCCTATTTAGAAACCATTACCGATTAGTCCCAAATATTTTGCAGAAAACCCTGTCTAAATTGGTCCAACCGTTTTGGAGATAAATGGGAACATTCGTTTGTAACAAAATGTTGTAGCACCCCCTAGTGACCTAACACTATAACGCCTATCTAAGAACCATAGCCAATTAATTTCAAATATTTTGCAGAAAACCGTGTCTAACTCGGTCAAACCGTTTTGTAGATAAATGGGAACATTCACTTGCAACAAAGTGTTGTAGCGTTCTCTATTGAGTTAACACCTTAACACCTATCTGAGAATCATCGTTGATTAATTCAAAATATTTTTCAGAAAACCATGCCTAAATCGGTTAAATAATTTTGAAGGTAAATGGGAAAATTGGTTTGCAAGAAAGTGTTTATTGCGGCGCTCCCTCATAAATAATTACCATATAAGCTATCAAAGAATGATCGCCCATTAGTCCCAAATACTTTGCGGGAAACTGTATCTAAATTGGTCAACCCATTTGAGATATAAATGGAAACATTCATGGAAACAACTTTGCAAACAACTATCTAAGAACCTTATCTAAATCGGTTGAATTATTATAGAGATAAATGGGAACATTGGATTGCACACACAAACAAAAGATCGCTCGCCCTAAACGCATATATTTCCTCCGTTCCTTTGTGGATAATTAACGAGCAATCAATATTTCAATTGGAATCGCTTTTTTGTAGCAGACTGTTATGCCTGCATGTGAAGACATCCAATATTTATAATCCATGTGCATGTGCTAATATCGGCTTGATATCTCCGATTGTTCGCGCACTTAAATTGATTATCTTGGCAATCTCTCCAACATTGCTCAATCTCCATTTACTCTTCTGTTCGATTCAGGACTTTAGAGTAAAGACGATAAAGTATTTGGATTGCGCGCCCCATCAACTAATAAGATTTAACTTATATTTGTGTGCATTAATTGTATTTTAATAATTACTTGAGTATTTATCTTCTCAGTAAATATATATATATATATATATATATATATATATATATATATATATATATATGTATATATATATATATATAAATATATGTATATATATATATATATATATATATATACATATATTTATATATATATATATATATACATATATTTATATATATATATACATATAAAGAAAAAAAAGTAAGTAAACAACTATTCAACAAATGAGAACCTTTCATTTAAGGGTGATTCCTACTATAACCATAGTCAATTAGAAGGTTCAATCAAATTTGTCCTTACAAAATCTATAATATATATCGAAATATTAAACTATGGTAATATCGCCCGTCCCAGTTCATAATACTAAGTCTAAGGTGAATGTATACAAAACTAACTCTGTCATTATAAATATGTCACTAAAATATCTAATTTCCGCACAGAGATATTAAACGTTGCGATGCCTACTTCTACGGATTCCTAATCAAAGAATGTCTCAAGAATCACCCACGTGTTTCAACCAAATCAGTATTAGCTGGACAGTTCATGAGCCTACTAATTTTAACCCGAAAGTAGTTCGAAATTTAAAAAATTTTGAACTACACGGGTGGCTCAAAAATTTTATGGAATGGAGGGGACGGCAAGGGGTGAAGTCACTTAGTAACATACTGCTAATGTACTGTGTCGAGTACATATTCAAAATTTCAATTAAATTGTATTATTAACTTACGGACTATCATCGATTCATCGATCATCGATTCTAAGCAATTCATTCCGGAGGCAATGGTCGACTATGGCGAAATTCGAATTTCAAGCTGTCGTCAAGTTCTGTGTCTGACAAAGCAGAGAAAAGCATCCTAAATTATATTGAATGTGATTTCTTTAATTTACAGGAACTGTTACATTATTAAATCATAATTTACGAGTGGCATATTCTCTTTAAACCAGATAGAGATTCGAATAAAGACAACCCGCGCTCAGGATGGCCGTTCAAAGTCACCTCTTATGATATTGTTGAAAAAGTTGAGAAACTTGTAATGGAAGATACCCGATAAAAAAGAGCAGTGGGGACAAATGGTTGAACAATCTTTTGCAACCATATTGGATATTCTTCACAAATATTTAGGCGAATCAAAAGTCAGAGCAAAATGGGTGCCAGTCTCTCTCCCTCACTCTATATATAATAATAAAATTATATGATGTTAAGCATAAAATTTTGAGCCAAATTATAACTGGTGACGAAACTTGGATTTATGATTATGACCCTAGATCAAATCAAGAGACCATGCAGTGTCATAAAAATGTTGAACCAACCCCTAAGAAGTTCAAAGTATCCTAATAGGCCGGAAAAGTCATGGCAGCTGTTTTCTGGGACACAGAGCATATCTTGCTCATCAACTTCAAAGATAAAGGCGTTTCCATAACAGAAGAGTCCTGTGATTGTCAAGTGGAGCAGCATAAAAACATATTGAAGTAGAAAAGGTAAACCACGTCCTTATTGACCTTCTTTCCACTCCATCCCGCGAACTTTGTGATCTTACTTCTTGAAATAACTTGCAAACGTGTATTTGAAACTACCAACAAAGGAAAAAGTAGAGCAAGATGCAATAACTCTTTAATGATAATTGAAATTTAATCGGTTGCGATTTGTCAACAGGACTTATTACCAACATGAGAAACTATGGGAGTTTGTTGAAAAGAGTGAAATTATAGATATGAAAAACGATTTGAATGCAAGAAAAAATAATTTTACTGATTGATACAATCCTCTATATTCATATTACAGTAGCTCAGGCTATAAAAGAAGTCTGGCACGTATTTTCGACGACTTAGGACTGGCACACCGAATGAGTTTACTAAGAGATCTGTGTACGACAACTCGTTGCTTTAATTGCAATCGATTTAGTTATAAAAGAGAAAGAGGCAGATCTGCGTAAAAACCGAAGAGAAGTTTAAATGAAAGCTCAACTTGGTATAAAGACTCAAGAGCTTTCATTTATATGACAAAATATATTTATCTTTCTTACGAGAAAACTAATAGCCACAGCAACTCTGCGAAGAGAAATCGTCGCTCTTCATGTCAATAAAATAGGCATATAACAAATCGTTGCAAGTAAAGGCTTTCTTTCAATTGAAACTTGAATCTAAAATATTAAAAGTCAGTGGATAAAATTTTACTTAAAAAATTATTGTATAAACCAGATCTAGCAACAGACTTACTATCAGTTAGTCAAGTCATCAAAAAAGGTGGCCGAGAGAAGTTCAAAAATAAAGTTAATTTTTTACGAATAGAAATAATGAAATTGTAGCTGTGGCAAGCTTAATCAACAATATGTAGGCTATAATTACATGCAATCATCTTCACCAACGTCAACGTCCGTTGACCTTCCGTGACTTAAAAAATATTATATAATACATTGACAGCATGAAATTACTAAGAAGCAAAACGAACCTACATATAATATATAGAAAGTAAACAACAAAATTTAATCTTAAGTATAAAGGCTCAAAATTCATAAAAATACTAGAATTATTGCAATTGGATATTTATGGTCTAGCGGAAATTACAAAGCTTGATGGAACGAGAAATCTCCGAGATATATTTATATTAAACATACATAAAATTTGTGTATGATTATTCTAATATTACTACTTGCAAGTAAGTTGGAAGCAATAAACAAATTTAATAAATTCAAGAATGAAGTGGTAAAATAACTAAACTGGAATATTAAATGTCTCCGCCCAGACAATGTTGTTGAGTATATGTACAAAGAATTTTCTGAGTTCCTAGAAATGGTCTGAATCATATATAAAACACCCAATATATATACGAACAGTGCAGAGTAGTGAAATATATTAATGGAATAAAAGTGAAAAATCATAATTCTTGTGGTTTGAAGCTAATCTACAAAGTTTATGCTGGAGAGAGGCGATACATACAGCACCTACCTCACCAATACGGCTCGTACACATATATTGGAATATGAAATTTCAGAAGAGTGATATTAAAAGAAACAAAAAATTTATCATCTGGGGGTGTTTAGGTGTGAAAATATGATTTATCTACCAAAAAAGATGATAAAATGGAATCTTGGAGAAAAATAATATTTATTGGATATTATTAAAACGCCAAATGGTACAGATTCGTTATTATCTATTCAAAAACAGGGGTAAAAAGGAAAGTCGTCTTATAGGAATTCACTTTTGAATATGATAAAGAACAACTAAAAGTCACGTAAACGTTGCACTTCCGATGATTCCCAAAATATATCATAATGAAAAAATATAATCATGTACTTCAAGTCTGATATGAATGACACACTTCAGGATGCACCCGCAAAAAGAAACAAAAGAAACTCCAATATTTTTAACATAACTTTGAGTCAAATTATAGACAATTTCCAAGACAATTGCAGAAAAGAGCTACCCATGTAAAATGAAGGTTTGGTTGACTCCACGCTAATAAACTATTTAGATACGATGAAGTCGGCTGACTCCAGAAAGTAGAAGATATGGATAAGAAAAAACTAGAATTTCATAATTTAAATAAAGCATACTTATAAAAAATAATCCAATTGTCAAAACGATAGCAAGCAAATTTTGCATCAAGGACGAGTCAAAAGGTCCAAGTCACTTTGCAAAAAGATGTGTAAATACCGAAGGGATATTTTACTAAAAAGGTTTTCCACTACAACCAGATAAAATTCCATAAACCTATTATTATTATCCATAGCCAGTTAGCAAAATCTTGAAATACAATTTGACCTCACCACAGTAATCTTACATGGTGACTTAAAAGAAAATATTTACGCTTGAGGGACCACGAAATAGATGTCATATGTAAATTAAAAATCAGTTTACAGATTGAAAGAGGCGCCTAAATGCTGGAACACAAAATTCGACAGCTTTAAATAATTTCACTTTTACTAGAAGTAAAGCTGATCAATATCTATATAAGACAAGTCGACAAAACAAATGTTGCCACTGTATTTACGTTGCTGATGGATACCTGTTTTCAAAACACAAAACGGGTCTTGAACGGGGTAATCAACAATTTTTAAGCAAATTATGAACTGAAGTGCACTGGACCTCTAATAGTTCCGGTATGCAAATAGAAAAATGCACAAAAATGTAGCTAATTTTTATTATTTAAACCAAATAATTAAATTACTATTGATTAAATTTAATATAAGTGACGCTAATCCAAAAATAAATATAATAGATTGAATCAAAAACTACTGAATCACAATAAAAGTTATAATTTAGATAAAAGAAAAGTGAATATGTGGTAAAGAAAATCATAGATTTGTCAAATAAATTTTCAATAGTATCAAATATATTATTTCCAATGAAATATCCATAATTCGAACTTAAAATGTAAGTCCCGAGTTTTCGACATCCTCACCAAATTAACTCACGAAAAATGAATATCAATCATCTTGGGCTAATAAATACTAGTGTTGCATGCATGGATGAAAGTAATAGTAGCACAATTATCGATTATGCGACATCTCCCTGTATTGTCTTACCGTGAAAATATTTCATTTCTTAAGATATATTGTATGCAACTTCTTAATGAGGAAGACATAGTGAAAAGTAGTTACATCGGGAGTACCTATATACAAAGTCATGGATGTATTAAATTAAAATTTGACAGGTTAAAGCATCTTGCGTTCCATTAAATTTGCTTACAAACGGCATGAAAAAATATATTATTAAAACAGAAATATATCACTATATAAATAACTAAATGAATTGATTTGAGTATATCTTTTACAGACATAAATATACATTTTAAAATAGAAGGTATTTTTGCAGTTGATTCAAATTAAATGTAAGAAATTTCCATAATTTTTTTATTGATTCAAGTATGTAATCAATTCATACATGTAATCGACTATTATTCATAACTATTACTCATAGCCTTTATTTGTAACTATTACTCGTAGCGGTGGTCGACTAATATTAGTAACTATTACTCATAGCCTTTATAATCCTTGTTTCGAAAGTGTTCATGGTGTATCCCAAACTATTTATGAAAGACTTATTCATTGACATCATATCCAATGGGGTATTTGAATAAACAAAATTAACCCCACTTTATGTGTTTCGAGGGAAAATTACGAAAAATTACTTTTATTTAATTTTATTTCACGATTTTGTAGGTGATATATGTTTGTAAAGTGTTATTTTCAAATCTATTCATTTCCTTTTAAGTATTTTGAAGTTCATTTCATAACTTTACACCATAAACAATTCCAAGAAAAAAACTATATAAATTGTCATTGTTACATATTTTCTGTGTAACTGTTTTCGTATTAAGTAACATTAAAAGGTCATATTACAGCTATTCTATGACAAGTGTAATGAACGATGCAGGTTTATAGATACCATTTATTAAATATGAAATGACTTACGCTGATTGGTCCTCCAGTAATTGTAGATTACATTACTTTCAAAATATATCAGGAAAAAGTTTTAAAATTGTTGAGTATACAGACAGAATTGTTGAGTATACAGACAAAGTTATGAAATTTTTAAAATTTTTATTTACCTTTTCCACAGCGTAAAATTAGAATATAAATCCACATATATTTCATTGAATTGTTTAGTGAAGTGTAGTGAGTATTAAAAATATTAATTTACAAAAAACTTATTTATAAACAAATGTTTACGTTCAATCCGTCTACCTTGGTTATTTTTCTTTAACAATTCGGGAAAGTTCTACCTTTTTTTTCTGTCTCCAGGAAACCTATGGAATTCTACTTTGTATTCCGGCTTACACTTGTTCGTTTTACTTTTTAGAATATTAGGTTTTGCAATTTCAAAGTAGAAATTATATTCTATTAACATAGTTTCCAGTATTTTTTAATAGAATAAAAAGAAAGAAAATTATATGTTTAAATATTATGTTTTACAAAACATTAAAATTGTTCCGTACTGCATAAATTATAATTCTTCAAAAACAAAATTTCTTTAATTTGTTGAATTGGCTGATGATAAATATTGATACCTGAAGTCTGTGATATACATGCTAATTTATATAAATTTTAAGACAAAATTGTATCAAATCTGATTAAATCAAGAATGATTTCTTTAGTCGTTTGTTGTCGCTTCAATTTAAAAATAAATATTGACTAAATTTTTAAAATTTTTCAATGAAACATTTAATAAAAATTAGTATAATGTGTTTTTAAAAATACAAACAAAAATCTCGTTATAATTTTTCGCCGAAAAATATTGTTTTCATTACAAGTCAAAATGTATTAGGGCAACGTGTCGTATTTATTCCAGAAATATGTTAATTTCCTTAACAATTCAGCAACTAAACTTTAACTCTACTATTCAGAAATACCATGTTACAAACATAATCTTTCACGACAACTAACCTAGATAATAATACCGTATATTAATGTCACCTTACTTAAATCACTTACATCATAAAAGCAAGACATTAATTTTAGTGTCTATATAAGATTCTAAAATTTAATCGTACGGCGCACTGACGTAGAATACTTATATATGGTGAAATTGAATAAGCATTTACGTTAATATTTATCATATCTATTAATGACCTTTCGATCATCAATCGACGAGTTACAAATTTTTGAAATAAAATTAAGGTACTCATTCCCTAGAGGCTTTAATCTGTCTGACACTCGATGCTTCTTTTGGCTTCTAAAACAACAAAGGAGAATCAGCCATTAAGTGTGTCACATGATATTACATTTTAATTAGCCAAAAAGGTTTTGATAAATTGTGAGTAGGCCTAATGTTTTGATGGTTATCTGTCAAATGTAATCATAAAAATAATTGTTCTAGTACGCAAGCTTGATTATTAAATTTTACTAGAATGACAGTAATATCAAATTTACTAAAATGATTGGAATCTTATTAGTTTTTTTAAATGTTTGAACGTAGCATAATACCAATTTAATACTTTTGAGCCTAAATTTAACTATGTATTAGTTAATGTTTTATTTCGTATTAAATCAGTAGATTAATAAACAGACATGTTTCTCCATAATAGTATATACTCCCATATCGCTTTCGAATCATTATCTTTAGAGTCATAATTCTGAACTAATAAATATTCATACCTAGATTTTCTCTTAAATACTTAAGATACTCGGCAAATAAGAGAATAATATAATCGATACATCTCAAAACGAATATTAAATTAGTAAACATTTGTGTACTATACTTATTATGTTCACCTGTAATGCACATTATTATAATATTAAATACTAGCAATAAAAGAAATAAAAAATTGAAGGGAAATTAATGATAGTCTTACAAATATTTGGTTTACAATGAATTGAGCAAATGATTAAAATGTTTAAGTGGGGTCGTAGCATTTAAGTCATCCAAGACAACAGATATTTAAAAATTTTACAATACGTATTGAGGTACTATCTTTAAATATTGATATAAAGAAAAGAATACAAATAAAATAAAATGAAAAAAATGAAAATAAAAGTTAAGCATATATTATCTCTTCGAAAGAAAACATTATCGTTGATCAAAGCGAATTAATAAAATAAGTCTCCAGAACAAAAATTATTACCGATGTAGAAAAATTAAGCCGACAGCAAGCTGCGAAGATAAAGTTCGTATAGTTTTTGATTACCTACATTGTTTATAAAGCTAATAAGAAAAGAAAACGATGAGAAAGAGTGAATGGGAAGATTGTTTTTAATATAATATTTGGCACTTCGAATTGAAAAATAAAAACGAAATCCACTTGACTTCCAACAATTTAATAGTTTTTGTTCTACATTATCTACATAATATTTATTATTACATAGTTTATATGGCATTCCTACCTACGTCACATAAGAAAGAAATGACTAGATAAAGAGTGCACTAAAATCTATTATCAAATTACTTTAAAAAAAAAACATTTTAAGATGACTGTATAATTAATTATGATTTATTTTTAAATTACAAAACACTCTTAATTATATGCATTACAAGCATTTTGGAAATGAAATTAAGACTGATCTGAAATGACAACTGAGGTCAACTGGGATTATGGACTTCTGAGCTGCGCAGGGCCGGTATCTAGAGCTTGTAAAGACTAGAAATGCTGATGTGTCTCGGAGTGTATGTTGCTGAGGTTTCTGTGAGAAGCATTTTTATCATAGAACGTTTAGACTCTGGGGACAGGATGGCGTTATCATGTTAAAATGATATGCTTTAGAACAATGCTGCATAAGCATTATGACTGGTAAGTAAGGGGTGCGTGTGCGTGGGTGCACGTGCGTGCGCGTGTGTGCACGTATGTGCGTGTGTGTGTGTTTATGTGCGTGTGTGTATATGAGAGAGCGCGCGTGCGTATTTGTGTGTGTGTGTGTATATGAACGTAATCTGTCAATGTAGAGTAAAATCTCAATATTGAGGTGCAACATTAGGTGTATTTCTAAGAAGATCACTTAATATTCCATCGATTTCAATCAGTCCTGCACTTTCTCGACGAATAAGGATTGCAAGAAACATTGTTTTGTTAATCCCATTGATTTCCTTGCACAGCTATTATAGTTTGAAAATAATAAACTTAATGTGTTCTTTATTTGTAGTCTATAAATATATGCGATTATATTGATGAAAGTACGGGATGAGAAGAAAATATACATATAAATTAAAGAAACTAGTGACAAGTAGAATTAAAAAAACCAATCATACTATCAAAATAGAAATATGGCGTAAATAATCACATTATATTTTTCTTCAGCTCTTTTTTAATGAGGTTAAACATTTAGAATTTATACTTGAGACTGGCGTAACATCCACTTCTTCTACAAGTAATGTCGACAGAAATGTAGATCCTACATTGTTAGGTGATATATAACGATATTAACAGTAGCCCAGTGACAGGTGAAACAAACGATATTCTTTATATATCATTAAAATTTAATTAGGTTATATATTTATGAAGTATGGAAATAGAGTTTGAATACACAATTAATCTAAAAAAAACCCACTGCTCTATTGTATCATTTATGCAATAAAAACAACTTAATATATTTACTTCCAAAATAATGTTCTGAAAGCTCCTTTTCCGGCCCATATCCGGTGACCGTATTATGTATATGGTATATTATGACTTCCGATGACCGAGCAAATTTGAAACTTTTTGCATAGTATATTAATTGTAATGGAATAAAAGCATCATTCATCAAAAAACCTTTAATACTATAATCAAAAGGGTGTTAAACTAAAATAAAAGAATGCTGAAGAAACATTGGGGTTTCTTAAGGTTTCTTTAAATTTATTTATATAAGAACCCGAAACGTTAAACTGAATGTATTATTTGTTAATGCAATTATCTAAAACTTTTCGTTTATAAAGTACATACTCTAAATTTATCAAAAATTCATTTCGTATTAATATTAACCATTGTTGAATCACGAAATTATAAAATATTTACGAACATCTGATATACAGTTTTAAAGACGATAAAAACGACAGGTGGATTGTATAATCCATACTTTTATAATTTTATACCCATACTTCATAAATTTATATATTTCAAGTCATTTATTTTCTTTATCTAATTATAATATTACAATATTACTCATTTGTAACTTATAAAAAGCATTGTTATGCTATAGTCAAACCAGTTATCCAATTATTCTAAGCACATGAACACAAACTTCGTTATAAAATATTACGTCGTTTTGTGTTTAGTGAGCATAAATCTTGGGTAAATTGCAAAAAGACATTAATTTGTAATAATTTATACTTTTGTGCATAAAGAAAGCCAAAGCGAATAAAAATTTAACTGAATTCTAATATTTCGCTTCGTTTTTAAATGATTGTGAAAGTCGATGCATGGTTTGATTGTCGCGCATAAGTGGCGAGGTGATGCACATTTTTGAACCTATCATAACAGTGCTCTCTTTATTTCACTGTGCGAGCGTGAGAGGGTGAGGTTTATCTGTGGGATGTATATGGATATGTTTGTATAACTCTTTATATGATCCTAGAGCTTAAATGTCTGCACAGACATTGGTGACCGAGGTGACAGTGATTCACCATAATTTCTCGACTATAAGATGACGTCAATGAAATTCTAATATTTTGAATACTTTATGTATTTTTGTGTCAGGTGTTGGAAAAGTAATATTAAATTGCTTTATTATTCCAGGGACATATCCACTATGTTTTATCAACGTCAGAGTTGAATGGAATATATACTTCTAGGGATAAGTCCATCTTTACGAAGTAGCACGTTTTGATGTGTTTGTCAAAACTCCACTCGTATTCATCTATTGACACTCGATTATTAATTAAGAGTTAAAAATCAACTTTGATGAAATGCTTTCAATAACAAAAAATAATATAATGGAGTATAATATAATATAATATCATATAAAGTTGGCTAGTAAGTTTTTAGCCACAACTTCGGGACTTTTCTAGAAAGATTCTCGAAACTTCTAGAAAGTTTTACCGTAGGGTATAAATAGGCCAAAGTGCAGTCAGTTGACAACATTCAGTGCCGAAGCTTTAAGTGAATTATATAAAATGTAATGGATTTAAATCGATGTCAAATACGAATTCTATGATTTTACGTGGTTAATTTTGTCTGCGTCACGATGCAAAGATGGCCACAAATAATATTAATCATGTGATGGGCGAGTCCATAGTATCTTACGCGATGGTAAAGATTTGGTTCAGAAAGTTCAGGAATGAGGACTACGACCTTGAGGACGAACCCCGTACCGAACGTCCTGTTGAATTAGACGTTCAGCGATTACGACGCCTAATTGAGGAGGATTCTTGACTGATGACTCGTCAATTGGCAGATATCCGTCAGTCATGACACCATAGAAACACATTTGCGCAAATAGGGAAAAGATTCAAAATACAGTGTATGGATACTACACGAGTGGTCATCATGTCACCTTCAGTGCAGAGTTGATACTCGTCAATAGCTATTGACGTTGAAAATTAACTTAGACTGGCTGAATCAGTTAATAACTGGCGATTAGAAGTGGGTTACATACGTTAACCATACACGCAAACGTCAATGGCTGGGTTTCGGAGAAACAGGAGTTTCAATTTACTAACCTGAAATAAGTGCTAAAAAGGTGATATTCAGCTACTGATAGAATGTCAAGGACATTAGCTGATAAATTGAATAGTAAACAGGATCAAATTCATTTTCTACATGATAATGCTAGACCACATGTTGCAAAACGCAGCGGTTTTAATTAAAGAACCTCGGCTGAGTTCTAATCACCCATCTACCTATTCACCATATATTCCGCCCTCTGTTTATTCAGGGCTCTAAAAAACCATTTACATGAAAAAAATTCGACATTAAAGAAGAACTCTAAAACGACCTCGCGCAGTTCTTTGAATCAAAGTCACCGGAATTTTACACGAAATGCATAATGTCACTGCCAATTAGATGCCGACAAGTAATTGATAATTATAATGGTGCATACTTCAATTAAATTTAATGTTACATGTAAATTTTTGAATTAAAATTTTTGGCAGCGATTCGGTGTTAAAAACTTATTAGCCAACACAATATAATATAATATAACATAATATGATATAATACAACGTAACGAGTTTAATAGAAAAACCTTTTTTGTCCTCCATCTTTTACAACTTTTTTTTCTATATTTTCAGTAATTTTTTTTTACTTCCTTTGCTTTAATTTTCCATCAAAAAAAAAGTTATGGGTCGAGTACCTGCTAAGCAAACAATCTAAAGCAAAACTGGGTTATGCGAAAGTGCCATAGTTCTTTATTATTTAAAAAATAATTAAAATTAGTTGGGTATATAATTTACTAGAGTGACTCCAAAATAAAAAAAATTCAAAAATTTTAATACCTTCTTATGTCGTGTGGAATTCTAAAAAACGTGTTCAATTCTCCAAGATCCTCTTTATAAAAAATATAATAAATATGACATACACATAGTCTTCAAAATTTCAATAATTTATGGTTATAACATGACAAAATAAAATATAATTTGCATGGGGGTATTTGGAAAATTTACAGTTATTGCAACATCATCATAAAATTTAAAAAAGTAATCATGATTTTTTTTGTTCCAATTCCTTTATAGGAGTTCCAGTGAAAAAATTAACATACATTTTATATCACAGAAATAAACAAAACAACCTAAAATTATTTATTTAAAATTTATAAATTTTCTTTCATGACAATTTGACTAGATGTTCTCGGAACTATTGGGACAACAGCGAGCAATATAAAATAATAGGTTTATTTTCGATATACCGGGTATGTGAATAAAAAAGAAATGAAAGTAATAAACTAAAACGTTATATAACAAGAGTTTTAGCCTGTTTATGTTAGAAAGAGAAATACATATTTCAAGGTATAAAAGACATAATGTTTAGTTCTTCTCTCGTATATTTGTTCACTTCGTTCGTTTGCCTTTCGCTCTTATTATTAAACATTTAAATTTTTCAATTTGGTTTTTTAATTTCTTTTGCATTCTTACGGTTTTGATTTTGTATATTAGACTTATTTTGTTTTCCAAATTTCGATTGAGGTTTCAGGAACAACGACTTGGCTTGTTATCTAGATTGCTGCAAAGCAGTTTTGATTATTACACATATCTTTGCTCATAATTTCAAATGTGTCTCATATTAACTGCTTGAATACACCATATGGATTATTAATATGATATTACACGGGACAGTGCTCAAGAAGTTAATGGGCCAACACGGAGGAGGAGCCGGGCAACGACTTCTTGACCATCTTGTCTTTATAAGATTGTGTATATCGTACTTGGAAGGCTGAATAACGAGGATCAGCTTTAAGAAGGGTTTCTCAACTCTTTTATTTCTCTGCATGCATACTGAATTTTAGTCAAAGGCCGTCCTATCAAACATTTGTTGTAAGTAATTCATTGTATTTTTTTAAATATCATTTTTAAATAATCAGTTTGCTATTTAAATTGCTTGACATGGAGATTTCTTCCATTATTACTACTATCAATGGTCAAACAAAAAACTATCATAATAAGTTTAAATCCTATGATCTTGCAAAAAATGTAAATTTTTAAATCGTTTAAGACAAATATTTTTTTTAATTTTGCTAGTTTATAAACCATTATTTTTAGTTGTTTTTAAGAAAATTTGTACGTTATTTTATTACCCTTTCTTTTCACAGAAAGGCTAAGAAATTTCAACACGTTTTTATAGAATTCCACATTCTATATGAATTTATTAAAATTTCAGTTTTTTGTTTGTAGTTTATGATAAAAGCGAGATGTTATTTTATATCCACAATAACAAGCCGTGTTTCTACCGAATTTCATGGCTATATATTGGGTGTTCTTGATACAAGAGAGACTAATATTAGTCAAGGTATAAAAAAACTAGATGTTTTGAAAATAATTAGTAACTTACAAATAACTTTTTATGTAATGCCGTTTTGCTTTAACTGAATGCTTATGAGGTCTTCTAATCATGACCCCCTTTTAAACACCGACGCAAAGTAATGGCTTTCTTACCTGTAACTAAGTTACGCTTACACGTAAACTTACAAAGACTGATAAGAAACATAAGAGTAGATGACAACCTTCGCATAAACATTCATGAAAATTAAATTGATACTGTTGCCTTCCTCGCGCCTTAAAAGTCTCGTTTCGAATGGTTAACTTTTATCCAAGGACGGTCAAGCATATTTTTTTCTCTTTATTTTTTTTTAGCGTTCTTTCTACGATCATTTCAACCATTTTTCTTCAACTGTTTGTCGTTTTTTCTTTCTTTATACATTAAATTATTTTAATCATTATTACGCATATTGCTTTAATTTTCGAACTACACCCATTACTTGATTTTTATACACTGACTATTAGGCAATATAGTTAATAATCCTTATAGGTACTACAAAGAATCAGTCAGTTAAATTCGCACCACGTATGTTGAGGGTTCTTAAATTACATTGAATTTCTAGATCACCTTGGTTTCTTTAGTAAATTCTTCAAAAAAAATGTGTTTCATGTCATTTTATTAATATATTATTTTATATTTCTTTCTTATATCACGAATTTACATTACATCATTACAAATTTTGGTCCGATATTTTTATTATATGTAACAGAAATAAAATATATATATAATTATTTCTAAAAATTTTTTATCATATAATATTAAGACGACAAATTTGCGTTTTGAAATTATATTTGAAAATCAAAATTGGTCGCATAATTCATATAGATGAAATCTTTAGGCTTTTGTTGGTGCGCTTTTCATAATTTATTTAATCACGAATAAACAAGTAGACAAGCTATCTGTAAGAATAAACAAACACATAATATTTAAAAAAACCTTCGATTTAAAATAACGCTCTTTTTAAATTATTAACTTTTTGGAGGTCAAAAATATTTATTGTTGTACTAAAGTATGTTTTAATATACAAATAATAAAATTTTGAAACTGTCCTACTACACCAGATTATAATACATGATTCATATTTAATATTTCTGACATAGTTTTCTGATCTGAATGAAATCGATACTCATTGCCTGTATACCTGTCCGCTTATGTCTTGACAATCATTAAAACTTCAATTACTTGAAAAAAATTAATAAAATTTTGAAACTTTCCTACTACACCAGATTATAATACATGATTCACATTTAATATTTCTGACATAGTTTTCTAATTTGAGTGACATCGATACTCATTGCTTGTATACCTGTCCGCTTATGCTTTGACAATCTTTAAAACTTCAATTATATAAAAAAAAATCACTTTATTTAAATAACAATCAAAATTACCTTTGTTTTTTAATTTACTATCTTTGGAAAATCATTCTAAAATCAAATAATTTCATTTAATTTCCATAAAATATACAATGTGATCAATGGAACAATTTGACCTATATTATTGTTGTCCTACAGAAATAATATTTGTAGTGAAAATTTTCATTAAATTTCTTTTTTGATTTTTTTACATTTTGACTAACAATAACGTATATCAAATTTATAAACCGACCAACTGTAAGTTCTGTGGGTGAAGTTTTTTCGTTTTTATAATTATTTCTTAGTTGAAACTTTTTTTGTCTAAATATACTTGCCCACTTATACACTGACTATTTTTAAAACTTCAATTGAAACTTCAATCTTGGAGAATGGGTTTTCAACGAAACAAAACTGATAACATCGTGGTATTATTTACTTTTTCGATCTCAAGTCTCAATCGTCATAATCTTTTCATGGATCATGAGAAATGCATTTTTTGATTTAAATTTCAGGCATTTAAATGCATTCTTTGATTTAAATTTCATCAACGGGGAAATGAAGTTGAAATGAAACGATTCAACTGAAATTGAAGTGGAAAAAAATCAAAGCATGATTGTTTCTTTTTATTATTTTTCCTAAATTATTAAAAATATATCGAAAAATACATGATTTGGTTACATTATAAAAAGGGTTTTGCAAATAAAATATTCCCATTAAGGAAGAAGCAATTAATTGAAAAATCGTACTGAGTTCGTTTTGTCGATTGCCCTTCTTTACAATTTATGGAAAAAAATTATTATATTTAAATTTGAAGCAATAACTAGAGCATTCTCATTATTTCGACATAAGCAGAAATACAGGAAATGTTCTATAAGATATTCCCTTGCCGAGGAATATTTGTCATAGATGTTCATGATTCTAAAGAATATTCTTCACACCATATTTAAAAAAAGTAAATTATTCCAATATTAATTATATTTTTTTGATATACTGGTATAAAAAGACATGCTATTTTTCTACGATAATTTTAATGGAATAATAATTTATATTGGTACTATAAATAATTTAAATGGGTGGTATTTTGAATTTGTTTGGTTTAAAATACCTATTCATTTGAAATTACTTGTATTTTTTTACTGTCCTTGAGTGGAATAAAATATTAATCCCATTTCTTACATATATTTCGTCTACGATCTTGTATATATATATATATATATATATATATATATATATATATATATATATATATATGTATATGTATATGAAGAAATATATGAAGGATTAAAAAATATAACAAAATATATGTATGATTTAAAAACCTCTAAAAGGAAAAAGAAATTCACATATTAAACTTATTAATTAATTTTAATTAATTTTACACTTTTACTTTTAAACGAATTTCCCCGTATTCACCTCATTAATAACTTTTCCAATTCTTTCCATGTCGTTTGTGTAAAAATATTAGATAACCCTCTATTTATCAACCATCAGTAACACAGGCATAATTAGTATTGGTACTTATTTGGGTTCGGAGATCTTGAATAAAACTAAGTTTTCAGGAGACAATACAGTCCGATTTTTTATAAAAGGAGTTACTCTTTGTAATTAACCACAGAAAACGATATAAAAAGTTTAATTCGACTAAAATGCAGATTATATGATACGGAGTGATAAATGAAAACAGCAAAACATTTTCTGTTTCACTGCTGCTTTTCATTCAAGTTAACTACACAATTCCAACTTTTCTCTCGAATATAACCCCCGAGTGCGACCAAAGCGAACAAACCGCTATAACTATAATTTATAAAAAAATTTCCAGCCTGTCATCTGAACTCTCGCTGCCTGTGTTTTCAGTTCGCTATCGTTTTGTTCAATCGGACTATTACTCGCTGTGATTTCTACCCCTGCATTGTTGCAGAAATCGCAATTTGCTTTGATTTCAGCTCGGGCGTCATTTGTGATACGGCGTGAGGTATTAATATTTAGCTGTGTTATTTCGTTGCGTATATTATTTCGCAGATATTATTCTTGTTTGTTTTAATGTTTTAAAAAAGTATATGTTTGCTTTAGACATGATTAGCACCAAAGTTTAATGAGATTAGTAGGTACTACTTAAATTTTTAAGAATTTGCTTTAAAATATTAGTAAATATTTTCGCAATTACTATACCTAACACCTAGCTCATACCATAGTTTCCACTTTAGTGCAAAGTTTCACAAATTTTCTTTCCGTGGTAAGATAAAATCATATTTTTTAATTTCTTTCATTTTAACAGTTTTTGTAGTTGCGATTCATTTTTACCAATGATCAATTTTAATAGTTTCACGAATAACTCTGATTTAAAATTAACGTCATTTTATTTTTCGGGAAAACCAGAATGTGACGATTTAAAAAAAAATGATTAGTGCTTTTTCTTCGATTTTCAGATCATTTTATGTTTATTTATAAGGTGTTTGTCAGACTTAATCTATTAGCAGAAGAGCGATCTTTAACCTAAAATCGTTTTGTTCAATTTTGAATAGCTTTTTATACTTTTTTCTTAATTAAATGTGTTCTACCTAAAGTCACATGCTGAGATTTAATTTCATTCTTATGATTCCACAAAGGGTGGTAAATCTTTTTCAGATCCATAAACAAGTTAGATATTATAAAAATAGTTTAATCGATTAAACTTACACCAAATTTAAGCATTTATTATTCTAATTTAAAAAGGTTTCAAAAAAAAATCTGCTCGGAAAGACAGACACCAAACAAACCATAAGTTTTTGGTTTTCTCACACAAAACGGAATATTAACTAAATTTACTCACACATTTATAAGATAATAATAATGTAACATGTTTGTAAAAAAAATAAATTTCAATCAAATACGAATCAAAGTAATGTTTAGTGTGCCGTGCCATAAAGTTAATTTCTGGCTTTTTTATTTACATTTATTAATTTCCTTCTAATCTTGATTTAAATGCATTATATTACATGTGGCCCATATTTTTCTTTATTATTTTACATTCATTAAAAGAACCCATTATTACGGTTTTTCGAAAATATTATTAAACTGAACTTTGATTTTAAAAATATTTACATTTTTGAATGTCTCCTTCTGTTACTTTTATTTGATGTAGAATCTTCATGAAAAAAACCGGTATTAGTCATTCGTACTACCTCTCAAAAAATCCCTAAAATACTAAATCAAAACTGTTATATATTATTGTGATTAAATTGATAGTGGAAATTGAGTGTGACATAAAATCGGAAATTTAATAAGCATAGACGTATCACAGCGATATACGTCTGTTCGGATACACGTTTCTTACGATGTGCAGGCTTGAACGCACGCCGCTCTTATGACCTGCGTGTACAGGACCCTGCGAGTGTGAGCTGTTTGTTAGACCCACTGCACTGTTAGAGCGTTGTTATAGCGTGGGATTTCATATTGTTATGCGAATGTTATTTTTTTATCTGTAGCTACTATTATATATATATATATATATATATATATATATATATATATATATATATATATATATATATATATACATAGAAATTAATGACGTATGCAGTGTAACACTTCGCCTGGTACTTGGTAAAAAACTATGAAATGAAAAGTTTTATTCCAGCTTCTAATTATAGTAATTTTAGTAATTTTTTTCATTTATTACTTAATATAACCATTACAAAATTAGGAACTTTTGCCTCAAACCGCCTCTGTAAAAATATGCGGTAAAAGGTGAAGGCGCAACTAATTTTGCAAGGATTTACATTTCAATTTTGCTTGGCGTTTGTTCAAAATAAAATTTCTACCCCTATCTTGTGCCGAGACCTAAATTAAGACTCCATACTGCCAGCTATACACACGCGTCCTTAATTTAACCTGTTGTTCTTCTCGCCTACACCCTCTCACTCTATTTACGTAAAGGGAACGCCCACATTATGACACGAGTCGGGCTCTTTGGAACCGTAAGGAATTAAAAATAGATTTAATGAAAAAATAGTATCTCAAAATGATAAAATGCAGTACCTTTTTTTAAGAACCAATGTGTTCTTTTAATGTTTATAATATCATAAATGTTTAAATACGTTGGTCAGGCAGCTGCGAACTACGAAACCATTTAATCTGAAATTTTTCTAATAGTGTTTTCATAAAACATAAATAAATGCTTAAAGTAAAACATCCATCAAGTATGAATAAACTATCCATTACCAGGACTCCGTACATACTTAGGTACATTTAACAGTTTAAACTAAACTTAGTTATGGTTTTAACTAACTTTAAGTGTATTAAGTTTTAATGACCTAAAAGTATCATATATTTCTGAAAAATTTATAAACTACAGTGATTGCTTATATTCCAGTCACATTCTACCGATTCTGTATTTTTCCTAAATTTTATTTAAATAATTTCGGAAATATGAATAACTACTATGATTAAATTGTTTGCTTATTTTGTTGCATACTCATTAGAGTATTCTGCTTAAAACTTTTAAAAATAAAGTTTTAAGTTAGTTGTCACTTTCAAATCAAATATAAAACTAAAAAAAAATATCTCTCTTTATTTTCCCTATTTTACTATATAACACTATGAATATTTAAAGAAGCTAGCAACATTGAATATATTTGGCGTTAATTTTGTAGAAATTATTTTTCAGAATTAAATGAAACTACGTGATGTAGTATTATTTCTACTTTCTTTAAGTTCTTTACCATAACCTAGGTTTCGTCGTATTACAATATCTTCAGATGGACTATTAGCAAAGATATGCACTAAGATATAACAAAGAAGTTTCATTTAATTGTGAAGCTAGCAACATTAAAATATGGTGCTTAATATTATTTAAGACTAAAAGATTTAAAATTTGGTCCTTACAATTTTCCTACCAGTACTGTAGAGTTTTAGTTGATTAGTTATATCTGGGTAAACATAATTTATAAGTTAGTAAAATTTCAAATTTCTTTCAAAAGTAATTCATAAGAAAAATTTGGTATAATTTTAAATTACGTAATATGTAGTAATTTATTTAAAATTATCATACCAAAAATTTAAACGTGATGTAATTTTCGAATCGTTATAAGTTGATCTTTTAAATGATATCACACGATTTAAGATTAAAATATAATATAAATACTTCTATTGTACTTGGAAAATTATCAGCTTTATTCTAAAATTATATCAATTCTTACCTTTAAACGAATAAAGAAGTGAATATCTTTAGAATTTATTACACTTTTGCAATTTTATTATTAAATTTATAAAATATTAACTAGATACATACAAAAATAATGAAATAAATGTTATTCGACCACACGATATTTTTTTAAGTTGTTCTTTTATATATTAAGCTCAGTGTATGCATATATGAATATGTGTATGTTCTACCTACGATTTTTAACCAATATCTATCTTTTCCACAATTACCTCCAATCCTCAGTTAACAAATCTTAACGGGTTTGCGATTCATCTAGGAAACCAGTTGAATAATATTTTCATCGGGGAAACAAGACGACTTTCATTTTGGGTACCAATAATTTTTTCCCATTTTTATTTTTACAGAAGACTTTTTTCAATTAAAAAAATACATTGCAAAAATTTTATCTACGTATTTTAGTGATGGTGAGAACATCGTGAATAAAGAAAGCAAGGCTATCAGTAAAAGGATATTTTCTAAAAGATTTTCCCTTAATTATTTTAAATATAAAGTTCTGTTATGTCTTGTATGTAACCAGCATAATTTTCAACTTTAATAATATATTTTAATTAATGTAAAATTTAACGAAAAAAAAATTATCTTATTTTAGTTATTCCGAAAAAATTACATATAAAATAAGTAATAAAATATACACAATTAAATGAAACTACATGATGTAGTATTATTTCTACTTTCATTAATTTCTTTACCACGACCTAGGTTTCGTTGTATTACAACATCTTCAGGTGGGATATTAGCAAAGCTTGCTAATAGCCCACCTGAAAGATCTTAGCTAATATCCCACCTGAAGATGTAATACAACGAAACCTAGGTCGTGGTGAAGAAATTAATGAAAGTAGAAATAATATTACATCACGCAGTTTCATTTAATTGTCAATAATGGATTTCTACAAAATTAATGCCAAATATATTCAATAATAAAATATATTTATCTGATATGCGTTCGCCATAAATTCCGCAATAATTGGACATACCTCGGTGCTTTGGATGCGTAAAATACGATGTATTGTTCATAACATCTGAGATTCGATTACGATTGTAATACATACATATATATATATATATGTGTGTGTGTGTGTGTGTGTGTGTGTGTGTGTGTGTGTGTGTGTGTGTGTGTGTGTGTGGCGTGTGTGTGTATGAATGTGTATATACATAAACAACATAAACCTATAAATAAGCACTTTAAATCAATTAAATGAAGAGAAAATACTTCGAGATTGGAAATTAGAACAAATTCAGATAATATTTAGAAAAAAAGTATTAAACAAAAATTGTATAACTAATCACAAATTGAAATAAATAACTTCTAATCTAAGCAGTAAAGGAAAAAGTTTATACGGCTCAATTGACGCTACATGATGTGTTTATGAGTAGGAATAAATAATAATAAAAGTACTACACAGACGAGGTGCCACTGTGAGATTATAACAAACTTAATATCTATACGCTACAAACCTATACATTCTCTTAAATATCAGTCAGCGAATTTGTCGCTCTGACTTGTTATCGATATTTTTAAGTCACTGTCACCGACACTAAAAAATCACTGTACCGTCCATCTCTATCTAATTTGCTCAAACAAACCTTTCACTTGAATATCCCATCATTTTTACGATCGACAAAACTATCCTGTGAGTATTATATTTGAATTTCTTAGTTTATGCTTAAAAGTTCTGAATGTAATTCTAAACAACGTGATAAGCCATTTTTGAAATTGTAAAAAAGGAGCTGATGAATTATTTTAATTTTATTGCTGTTATAAGTGTGTTGTATTTAAATGTTCTGGTAACTCCTTATGTCTGCGTTTCTCAAATTATTCAGCCGTGATCGAAATTTCGACGGACCTTTACATCCACCTTTTTCGATATTATTTTTGTCGAGATTTTATTACAAGATTTAGTGATACACCCTTCATATTAATTATTTATTTCTAAAGTTCTGGAAATAATACGAAATAAAACGTTTCAAATACTAGTAGACTTCGCATAACGAAGGTTCCGTTCAAGTTTCTGCACTTACGAGCTTTTAAGCATGCATCGTATTTCTATAAAGCTATTTACAATTAAAAACTTTTCGCAACGTAAATATATTACAACGTATTATATAATATACCTTCTACAAGGTTAAAGCTTGGTATAAATTTATAATCGCTGTAGTTTTCTTGTAATATTCTTGTGAGATTTTAACCGCCACGTGTTTTTTTCATGATTTTTGCCTCAATAGCGTTGGAAAAAGAGGGTGGGGTTCTAAATTTTTATGTATTTTTTCAAATAAGACATTTAAAATTGCAAAAAAAGGTAATTTCGTATTCCTCATAATAAACCTTTTCAAATGACTTTGACATAACAAATGAAATTTGAAAACAAATTGTTTCAAGACGTTACTTACCTCGTTTTTAATTGTAATCCGTATATTGTAAACATTTTTGGTATAAAACATGTGGAATAATGAGATGTACGCAAAATTTTGAAATTTCTACGAATTCAAAAATTATGAAATCTAGAAGCATAGCTTTCCTAAAAATTTTGTATAGGCTTCTATAACCTGTGTTTTTCAGAATTTGAGGTTGAGGGAACATATTTATTTTACAGATTTTTCAGTATATATCTGAAGACACAATACATAATATTAACTTTCAAAACTAGTCCTTTGAAACGATACGAACTGCATGCGGAAATAAAAAAATTCACTTCAAAAAAATTTTTAAATTGATGTTTGAATTATAACTAGAGCACTATATGCGGGTAATTTTTATTATTATCCCATGTTTTAAGTCAGTACGTTAAACAGTTTCTGAAGAACATGAATCTCTAAGGTGCCGAACCCATTGAATTATTGGAAAAATAATTTACCAATTAATTACACATCTCTATTATTTTGTTCACCAGATTGACTTACTTTTTTGGTACGAAACGTATACCCGCGAAAGTAATATTAGCATAAATTAATAAAGGCTTGTCAAACTTAACTAGCAAATTATCTAAACAAATACAGGAACGCGTATTACGTTACCAACATACTTAACAAACCTACAATATTTCTATTTGCGACCTCAACAATAACCACAAAATAGCAAGCCATTTGCTTTGAAAAATAATAGCAATGTGTGGCTGCGAAGTCTCGTGACTTTCCATTACCACAACACTTCAAACCGCTTCCTTAAGCTACTTTTACACCAAATAGGACCAAATAAGCGATTTCATTTGGTCTCGTTCCTTATTCCTTTAAACTTTTGCGTATGTATTGAGGAAAGTAAGAACAATAGGTAGTGTCCGATTAAACCTTCGTTTTGTCTTCTGCTTTGGCCACCTTCGGCTAAAAAAACACCTTCTGCCAAAATGGGCGGAAGTTTTGGCTGAAACCGACGATTCCAGCAAGCGCCCGAAACTGAACGAACTACTACGGTGTGTACTTGCGCTGGCCACCGCCTTTGCCAGCAGTAAATCAAAAACAAAACAAGTTCTTACACGCATTTCATTATCTACTTTGTTCGCGTTCCGGACTACTAAGCCGAAGGGTTGCGAGTTTGAGTCCCGTGATTGAATTTGTACTTATATTTATTAATAAAATTTGTAATATACTTCTAACTGCGAACTTCTCTTAATGAGATTTAATGATAAGTTAAACGATTGTAATTTGGTATTGGTAAAACAGTCTTTGCCTGATTATTTATAATTATCAAATATTGTAATTGTTACTTTTATTTTATTTTTAATCTGCTCAAATTTCCAAAAATGTTCATTTAATTAACCAAAGCTTATAAAGAGTTTTAAAGAGTGTATTTCCTGGTCTAGTTTCACACTATTTGAGAAAAACTGAGACTGATTGACCGGACTATGACTGTTAAATGACTTTTAGTTAAGTAAAGAAATACTATAATTGACATTATTTCGAAGTTTAATTATTTTTGAGAAGTTACAAGGTAATTTTAATAATCCCGTTTAGTGCTTTATATACATTCAACATCAACTTTTAACTAGAAGTTTAAAAAAATCATTATATTGTTCGCTTTTAGCAAATCTTAAACTGAATTTCTTAGGGTCATTAAACCTTCGGCTTCGGCTTCGGCCAAAGTTGTGGCGATAGCCAATTAATCGGCTTTGGTCTTCGGTCTTACACAGGATAACATTTGTTCATCTCATTATATATCTATTAAATGACTATTTCATTTGAAATTAGTTATACAGTTTATTAATATTTTCTTTGAGAAATTTTATTTCTAATTTAGCACTAAATCCATGCAACTTTTATTATTTCTTGCTGATTCAATATCACTAAAGCATTAACGGTCGGTAATTGTTTGTAATTATATTATAAGCATTTTAATTAACAATTTAACGATACGATAAAAGAACTAAATAATTCACTACCTTTAAAGGGACGATTTCTGTAAGAAATAATTACAATTTTTATGAGAAATACACATGTTTGATTAAATTCATAATTAAAATTGTTGACATGAAAATAATGTAAATACATAAATCGTAGACTCCTAATTTATGTTTTTACGGGATAATATTATAAAAGGTGTAACGCATTTTTTAAAAATAAAAGATAACCTTTATTTGGATGTACCCCTTTAATACTCGATTAATTTTAAAAATTTTGAGTGCCACTTACTTTTATAAATCTGAAGTTCAAATATTTCAATGTATTTTACTTAAAAAATAAAAAAATAAGAAGTGTTATTTGACAAATAGATTTTGAATTTTCTTCAACATATTAAAATTATCGAATCAATAATGAAAGTTAATAAATAAAAAAGAGTGGCCAATAATTTGATTTCAACTTTTCTGTAACTTTTTCTCCTTTGTATTTCAAAATAGACAAAGCCGCCGACACAATAAATTTTCTGCAATTAATTATTCTACTAACGTGAGGAGTTAACCTATAAGTATCCTATTGATAAGATTATTTATTATAGTGTAAGCCTATTGTAAGATGGCTATCCATTTGCTTGCGAATAGTTAAATCGAATCAACTCGGTAGGATTATTTAATTAATTATGAAATTCAGCAAGTTGAGTTTCACTGTTTTAAAGATCTTGAATATAACTCTCTATGTAATGTATAAATAAGTCATCAAAAATAACATATTTTTGTCTATTAAATTTCCATTATAACCAATATCGGATCATCCATATGTGATGAACATAAATAAAAAGTAAGAGAAATGCAAAAACTCTTAAATGAATATAAGGGATATCGCTTATTTAAACTTTGTACTTGCCCTTCCAATTTATTATATATATGTTATATCACTTAATAATGTCCCTTTAGTCACGAATTCATGATATTTTATCTCATGAACTGAAAATGTCTTGAAGAAATAAAATGTGACCTAATAACGGTTTTACATACTTATGTTTTAAAAATTATACTATATTCTATTTTGTATTCCCAAACGTCTCTTAAAAGTACTGACGATAAAAGTAACGTTTTCAACAATATTATTGAAAAAATGTAATGACGTTACAGCATTTACTAAAACAGTTTTTTTGGAGTTTACTCCTTAAGAATCTGTTTTCATATATAACGCCCCGTATGAAGTTTTATGAGGAGTAAAATAAGAAGTACGAAACCCACAAAGTTCAGAGGGTTAAAAAATATAACCGTTAGGTTCTGATCAAGGTAGCCTCTCCGCAAAATATTTCTTCTCATCTTTAGAGTGAGATATAAATATGTTTATTTGGCATTTTCTTATGGCGTAATCACAAAGACGGAGTGTGACACACACATTGCCATTTTCTTATAGTGTCATTGCAATGACGGAGTATGACGCACATAGTTTTACTATCGTTCACTTATATCAAGATGTCATCATAAAATAGCATTATCTTCTGTCTTACAAAATTACAAAAGTATCTTTTAATTTTAATTTCATAGTCTAACATTCCAAAATTTTATGCATCCCAGAGGTACGTTGGGACTGGCACGCACAATTTATCCTATAAATAATAAGAAGTAAACATGATTATACTGAAATTTCCAAAGAATAAAAAAATATCGTCGCAGAACAATAAATTAAAAAATAATTACAAATAATCATTAATGTATGCAGTACGTAAGTAGCTTCCTATAAATTACATATATCCCGATATCAGTACAACAGTAACTCTATGAATCAAACCAGAAAAAATTAAATAAATCAAATAGCGAGTGAGCTTTTGATTTCACTACTGATAACAGAAAAACTAAAATTCAACAAAAAAATTGTTTTCACATTTCCTAGTTTCATAAAATAATCCTAATGGCGTTAATATGAAAAACATCTCTAATTTTAAACTTTTCTTGAAAAAATACATTAATGTCAAATACCATAATCAGAAGCTCTTACCGCAAATCTATGAATTATAAATAGCTTTCGGTATGGATTCATCTTTATGTTCAGGCGCAATGCGCTCACCTTCAGTTCAATTTCATTATCACAACCGTATACGAGCCATTCCCCTCCATCTCCCCATGCAAGTTCATTTCTCACTCCTGCCACGTGCTTGCGTATAATTATTGTTTGAAGCACGCTTCGATTACGACTCACATTGTTAGCTTAGCTTTGTAGGAGTCTCTGTTTGCATTGAGTGAAGAAGCTTCTGATTGAATTCTGATCAAATTAACTTATATATGATATTATTTTGAATAAATAAGTTGAAGTGGAGTTTAGAACCATCAAACTAAGAATTTCGTGCAATTTTCACCTCGGTGACATATACATTGGATTTACATAGGATAATAGTAATTTCCAGGAATTGCGTATTTCAAAATGGTTTCTTAAATTAAATGTGCCTTATATAAATATCACTCAGAACTTTAAAAATATAGAGTTTTATGTTTTTGTCCACTGGGTTTCTAAATTATGTTTCTGAAATTTTACAGATAACATAGTGCGTAGTTATAATTATATATTGATACATAAATGAACTTACGTCGTTCACATAATATTGTTATCTCTAATAACTACCCTTACGGCCATCGATCTCTTATTTGAATTATAAATTAAACCTCAATATGAATTTTGAAGATAATTTAATTTAATTTCTGAAAATAAAATATTATTCACGAGTAAAATACCAATAAACATAAAATAAAAAAGTGCGTGTAAATGTTTCCTACAAAATTTATGCAAATTAGATATTCACACATTTTACTCCCACTATAATATTAATCGTACAAATGAACAATTACAATTAAATATTTTGGGAAACAATATAATCATACCGTTTTTAATATTAAAGGGAGAGACAGAGTTTTGTTTGAGTTCTATTAATGACAAATATTTTTATAAAAAAATAACCCAAAAAAACTTGAGCAGTGGGGTTCGAACAAAGACCGCTGGCTATACATTTTTTTCTACTAAACCGTCTAGATGCCGTATATTTAATAAAAATTTACTTTATTTTACATCAATAGTTTTATGCACTTAAAACACAAAACTACTGATGTAAAAAATTAAATATACGATATAAAATATTCTTCATTTAAATCTTATTACGAAATATTGCTTTAAAATAAATCAATACATAGCATACTGCCGAATATAACCGAAGCATGTCATTATCTTTGACATGGCACAAAATCGCAAATCACGTCCATTAAAAAAAATTAAAACATGTTGACCCAAAGAAGTTTTCACTTCCAAAAAATTATCAACTTTTTTGTGAAATTTAATAATGAAGTGAAAAATCAAAATCAATACTACGTCACTGTTTCAAAAAACAGATGAACTTAGCGAAGATTAGGTTTTAATGACACAAAATTTTAGTTATTTACACATAGGTATGAAATTTGTTGATAACGGTATGTTCGTTGCAACCATAATAGCTCGAAATTGTGAGTAAAAATTTGTAGTATATTAATCGTATTCTATTGGCATAGGCTTCTATTACTTATATTAATATTAACTAGATAAAAAACGACAAAAACCTTTACATAAACTAATAGATGCTTCCCTTTTCTCGCTTTCTATAGCATGCCAGAAATTCAACCTTAACTAGCTCTTTATATATGTATAAGGCGTAGTCTTTTCAGAACCAAGACCCAGAGAATTGCGGTTACCACGCTTCGTGGCTTAATCTGTATTATGCATTTAGAGGGACTTGTTGCCAAACAATAAGTGTATCTGTTCAAACAGGTCAGCGCATTTCGCTCCCTTTGTTACCGAGAACCGAATATCTATACGTACGAAAATCTTGAGTACCAATATTAAAATGGCTGTCGAAAAAGTGTGCTAACCTAACTGAATATTCTTTACTATTTTTCTAAACTTAACTCATATTTTAATAAGAAAAAACTAAGAAGTAGAAAAAGAAAAAGTAATTACATAATCAAATGTCAATGTTAATAAATTTATTATTTAAAATATATTAAAATATACAAAATTCTTTCAAGGTATGTTGAAGCCATTTAAAGTTAAATTATATTTTATGATGTACACATTTTTTTCAATTTTGTCCTTGCCTTTTCTTTCTATGGATTATTTAATTTTATTTAAAATAACTTTTATATATTGATAAATTAATCGTAGTTGTATGCTAAGAAGAACTTGTTTTTGACATTTATTTTTAAAAAACAAAGGTAAATGTTTTAAAATTTATTGGAAGCATAAAACTTTGTTTATATTTTTTTAGACAAAATGTGTCTTTATATGGCCACGCATTTATCATAAAATATAACTTCGATAATTTTAATTCCGCTTCAGCAACGCAGAAATTATTTTAGTATAGTTTACGTGATTTAGATATTCGTGTGCTATTATTATTGCGAAATAAAAAGAGAGTAACATATTTATTGTTAATTATTCCATAGGTAAATTTTCTACTTTCACGTGAAGTGAAAAAATAATAAAATGTCCTAATCAGTATTCTTAATCGGATAATATTTTTATTTTTTAATATTTTTGAGCTATGCCCTTAAGATTATCGCTGAGTATTTTCACGACGGTTGCTTGGCTGGCGGTGAGCAAATTGCGAGCTGCTTGCAAGCACCGAACCGCGTCGTACAGCGACGCGCTTCGTAAATACGTACACGTTTAGACGGAATTTTGTATTACTCAGTATCTATAACATGTAATGTTTAATACTCTCTATATTTGTTATAAATTTTAGAATTTTTGGAGCATTTCACCACAAACGTTAGGCTTAAAAATAATATTTAATTTAACTGAATTGCACTAATGGATGACATTGCCATAATTTTAACTCGTTCGTTATTCTTTTCTTATAGAAAAATACTCTATTTTAAATTTTATATTTGAAACTAAAAGTGACAATTGATCTTTTATGGTATTAATTCGCTTTTCTGTTTGACATTCTGAATCTAAACAGTATGTTATAAAACTGAAATGCGAATATTATAGAAAGTGATGTCATAAAATTCTTTCCATAAAAGGTATTTGAATATATTATTATTCAATACATTTAAAGGGGAACTAATTGAGTCGCAAAAATTAGTTTTAATCCCGGTATAAAAGTTAGTTAATTAGTATAATCCCGGATAAATCAAATTAAATCTGATAGTAGGTCAGTCATTTACGGCTTTACAAGAACCTTAAAAAAATACATTTTCGTAGAAAATTTTAAAAAATCTCTCTCTTGAAAAAGTATTGTATTGGTGGAAAAATCTATAAAAATTGCAGCACTTTCATCATGATGTTAACCTAATGTTACATATTTAAAAATATTGGTGATAGATATAAATAATATATACATATGTGCGTGCGCATGCCTGTGTGCGTGTCTGTATGTGTGTGAGTGTGTTTGCACGTACACACACACACGTGCACGCGCACACGCGCACGCACATACGCACACACGAACATACGCACACACGTGCTCACGCACACACGCACACAGGCACACACACACACACACACATCGTGTAAGAGTGCTTATCAACCAAGCTAGTCTGATATGATACCGTTTATGCATTCAATATTGATAATGTAAGCCATGTGTCTGTCGCATCTACGTATACATCTGTCGCAATACCGACAACCAACAAGTAAATTAAGAAAGCAGTAATAATGGTTGGTTATAAAAATTGAATAAATCTTTGCCTTTAGACTTGCTTTAATTTAAGTCTTATGCTATATATTTTGGATCTACATTTTGAACTTATTTTCATTCCGTTTTTGTTTCAAATAATTTCCTATCCTTTCCAAGTTCCATATTTGTAGTGGATAGCAATTTGTTTTAAACGTTTGAAGTTCTTTAATGTTGGAAAAATAATGATTCGATATATTCATATGCGTTATCAACTTTTAGAAGGTAAGTTCTTTCCAATGGTATACCACTTGTGCTTATTTTTAATTACTTTTTAGAGCGACCAAAGAGTTGTGACTAGCTTACTATTACTATCAATGTAAAACAATATTTCTTATAAATGGTTGCAGACTACATTATTTAAGTAGATTTATACCGTTTCGTAGTCAGCAAATTAAATACTGTATCATTTAATGAACAATATATTTAATAATACTTTTATTATCGGTAATTTTGAAAATACCTACCTTGATGGCAAAAACATATGTCAATATTCGGTTGCTCACTTTCTATTTTATTCAATTAGAATTTTCTTTAAAATTGGCTTAGTTATATTTATATGAGAATTTTCTTCTTTTTGTGCACCTCAATATACATTACACAAGTTTGTGACTATTTATCTTGAAAATTTAAACTCATTAACCATCTTCATTGTTTCAATCTGTTCGTTACACTGTTGGGAAAGACAAATCCCCCACGAGTTTTTGCCAGTATGGAAAACCAACAAGTTATTGTACAGGGAAATTTTACCTTTCTCTGAAAGCAGTATTTTTTGTTAGTTTGTTGCAAAAATTATTTTTTAATGAACGCACAATATGCCATGAAATAAATATAATAAGCTATTATTATTTTAATCGTTATACTAAAAGTTGACAAGAGTCAACTTTCTATCACAGTCATAATTGTTATTTTGCAAAATATAAGGTTTAATTTTAAGGACTAATTAGTTTATTTGGATATAAATGACTTCAGCTAGTCTGTGCGCCTATACATTACCCATAGACTCATAATGTATCGTTAATTTTAACCAAGAATAAATAGAAATACTATTGATATTAGATGCCACGCGATAAGCCTTAATATTCCTTTCTGGTACTCTCTCTGGTTCATCTTTAAGTTGAAGAATACAAGAAATAAACATAAAATTGCCAACTTCTATCAAAATATGATTTTCTTATTTTTACTATCTTAATCAGACATCGACAAAAGTACTTAATATTTTTTCAATTGGTAAGTTTCCAATAATATTTAAATTTTACTGTTTATACATGAAATAATTATATTAATGATTTGACACAATGTACTACAATATTTAATCTTATTAAGGATACAGATTTCCATTGGAGGAAAAGGTCCCATACTCAATCCATTTCTTATCTCACGTCCGCATTGACTAGTCACAATTCGTGATTCAGGATTCAAAAACACGAAAATAAATCCAAAGGAAAGATGCGAGAATTGTCTTCGGTTTTGTTTCCAATTTGTAAGTTGGCCTTACAAATTGATGCGAAACGAGATTTGACTTATAAGGGACGTCTGAGTAATGATTGTCTGATTTGTCGTGACAATGATGAATGGAGAGTTTTTTTTGTGTTTGTCGACGTCGGGCGCGGCTCTTTTACTGCAAGTTGTCGCTAGCGATCCGCTGCTGCGTCAGCTTGGGCTTTGATTTGTCTTATAAGCAGCTGAAGTAGAGGGTAAAAAAAGTTTACGGAAATGCGATTTGTGTTAGGTTAAAATTATATTGACATCACAAAATATATGCAGGGACTGAAAAAATTATTAACTCGCTACCGTAGTAAATTCCAAGTATTTTTGGTAGCCTAACTATATTTATAAAAGTAATCTTTAATATGGGTCAAAAAGACAAAAAAATTCTGCAAACAATTGTATAAACTATTTGAATGTAATTCTTACAAGCATGTGAAATTTTTTTTTGATGATTTTATAGTTTCACTAACACATTCTAACGTATTAGTAACGTCAGCCATATTTGGGGTTAAAATTTTGTTTTTTAAACATTTGATTAGTTTAAAATATTTTTTTATATTTGGTCATCTCAAAAAAAGATCTCTGCAAATTTTAAACATCGGAAAGGATTACAAAATTATACTAATGTTAATATATGTTTTCAGAGTTGGAATAAACATTGTTAAACCATGGTTATACGAAATATTATATGAATCTAGAATCCCTTTATGTAGCGATTGTTATTAGCTTATAATTGATTTTGAAAAAAGAGAGAGAAATTTATTTCGGGGAGGCATTAGATACAAAAATATAGAAAACTTGAAAGCGAAAGACAAATTTGAAGTTGAACGTAAATTATAGTTGTAAGAAAATTTAGTTTTATGATAAATTAACAAGAATATTGACAGTTGAAGAGAGAGAAGAGGCACCTTTAAGTTAAGTTTTCAGATATTGAATTAAATTTATATATATATAACTAATGGAGTAAGCTACCGAGTTAAAATAAATGGTGAGATATGGTTTAAATGCGTGCATATCTGCATTCTAGGCCGAACCACAATGTACTTGTGCATGTGCATTTGAATGCGCAAATTAGTATATATCACTGTATAAGTTGTGTTTACGGACAACATTTGACTACATGGCTCATCTCAAGAAACCCAGCCACAATTTCTCAAATAATTTAACACAGCATTGGAGGAGTACTTGATACCGGACGTCGGACATTTCATATGAAGCCTAAAGATAATATTCATTAATTCCATTTATGTACTTGATAGAGATAAGTCATAATGGTAATTTCTCCGTAACTAAACTTGATAATAAAACCATATATAAATTGTAAAATTAGAGTTTTCTTAAATAACCTCTCTGATTGCAATTCATAAGTGACTCTGGTCCCAAAACTGCGCTGGAGTTTTTGATATTCGTGTTTACAAATCAAATAATAACTATCAGAATTTAGGGTAGTTTCAGACTTTAGGGTTGTTAGCGGTATTGAAAAATACTTCAATTACTGTTAACATTTTCTTTTGTTTTTGCTTTGCCTTATATTCTTGGGTCATATTATAATTAACTGCTTATATTTTCTCAAATTTTTATGATCTTGAGAAAAAATGTAGACAATGTTTTCAAGTACTCTTGATCTTAGACTTGAGAGAGCTTCCAGTAAATTATATACATATATGTACATATGTTTAGGAAGATATAGGTGTATATATATATATATATATATATATATATATATATATATATACATATATATATATATATATATATATATATATATCTATATGTATATAATATATATGTATATAAATATATATATATATATATATTATATACATATATACATTATGGAGAGAGTGTTACATAAAATTAAGTCAACTAACTTGTAGAACCCAAATAAAAAAATTCACTTCGGTTCATAATTATAACTAAGGATTTGCAACCATACGCTTACACATACTTTTGGGAACAGATGTGCAGTCATACGATTCAATAGGAACTCAAAAAGGAACGGTGAAACATAAAAATAATTTTCTAATAAAGTAGGAAATGTTGCATATAATATTTTCTACATAAAGCAAGAAAAGTATATAATAAAACTACATTCGCAATCTTTTTAAATAACTAACCATATAGCTATATCAAATCTATCAAATTTTAAAATCTAAAAACATAAATGAATCCTATTAGTTATAGTTATAATAAAGTAGAAGGGGCCAAATCCAAATTATTTTGTAATATCTTTTTTAAAATCAATTTAAATTACGGAAATTTTAAGAACAATAATAACTCTATTCTCCAAAGAATGGGCCTTAGAATAATAACAACGCGTACAGTCATCATAGTCGCAATTTTAGTAATAGCAGAAATCATTAATATTCTAATGGAATAATTCAGTATCGGTATAATCGGTATCCGATACGATATATCGAGGAAAACAGTAAATACCATAGCCATATCAGCATTTTAATCATTCACGTAATAACAATCAACAACGGCCTAAGTGCACAGCAATATAATTATATGACACCATTCTTAAAATTAAAGGTTAGTTGTTTATTTGATAAAGGTCCATCTAAATCACTGCAACGAACAGATAAATTTGACATTTTTAATTTCAAGGATTAAATTGACGATTTAATTGGTATTAACTTATTGAAAAAAGTAAAAATCATTAACGGGAAAAACCAACTTTGGAAATGTCCGAAGCTTTAAAAAATTATTCAATAAGCATTTAATAACAAAGTTTATAACCATAAGTTAGACTTTGGTAGCATAAACATTTTTAAAAGCCCGATTAATAGACTATTTGACCCGTGTATAAAGAAATATGCAAACTTTAGTGATTTTCTTGAAACGCCGTGTACGAAATACAAAATGAGTTTATCTGTGCCCTAGTTTCCAATACCTTAAATACCGAGCAGTGTCTCAAAATCTAATAAATTTTAGAGGTTAAGGATTTTCAAAACCCAATATATTTAAATAATTTTGATAAAAAGCACAAAAAAAAACATAATGACATTGATGTATTATTGGAACCATACCTGAAGAACCTCGGTTTAGAAAACCTGAATGAAGAAAAAAAACGTGAAATTCGTAAATTATTCTTCGATTTCAGAAATGAGTTCTTTTTTGAATGGATCCCCCTTAGTTTTGTGAACAAAATTAAATACACATTTATATTTAATGAAGCGTAGAGGTATCCATAAAAACTTGAATCAAAAATAGATGAAGAGATAGTAAATCTTTACAAAAATAGTATTTTTCAGCCTTCGTCTTCATCATGGTCTTCTCCAATGCACATTGCATCGATAAAATCGAATGCAACCAGCACGGAAAATTGGTAAAATGTTTTTAATTATCTTAAATTTAATGAAAAAAAAATGGTTGCCAAAGAGTATTCAATCATGTTAATTGAAGAAATTTTATAAATATTAGATAAATTACAGTACTTCACTATTTTAGCACCAGAACAATGTTGAATATAAAGCATTCTCAACCCAAAACGTACACTGGGAGTTCGTACGTAATGTTATGTTAAAAAAGTTCCAAGCACGTTCCAACGTATTACGGAGAACGTGAAGAGAGGTGTAACCATGGATAGAATATTGTAAACTTGACTACATTTGAGTTTACTCATCGTCTTTAGAAGATCACTAATTAAAATGGTTTGTAACAAATCAAAATACTTGTTAAATAATTTTAAAAAATGTTGCTAATAAAGTAGTCACAGTGTAAACTGCTATAGTATGTGCTAAGTTTGGTAAAGTGCATAGTAGTTTCGTGAATTTAAACGTAATTTATGAATTAATTAAAGTAGATAAAGGGTTCAAATGATTAAGAGAAACAAACTTTAAATTTCATGACATTACGGTAAAATTTAGAAAAATAACAGAAAAAATGAAGGGAATACAAGAATATTTAGTACCGTCTTCACCAAAAGAAATGAAATTTTTCCTTAGCTTATTTTAATATTATCGGAAATTTATAAAAAATATGGCACATATATATGAAGCTAAGACCAGATTTTGGAAAAAGGAAAAATTATTTCATACCCATAATATTTTAAAATGGTTGGACGACCGTAAACGGGTAAATGAGTCAGTTTATCGGTATTCTGATTTAAATGAAGAATTTACATTAAAAATCGATGTTAACGGTCGAGGATTTTGTCCGACACGTAGACCAAATATTCTCCGACAGGAAAAGAATTAACTGCAATTACTTGCGCAATCAAATATTTTAGGGAATACTTATAGGAACCATATAAATATAAGGTCGAGATTTTACAGCAATAAAAAATTATCAACCACTTGTATGCTTAAATAGTTGGTAAGAATCAAATTCTACATTAACTTGGTGAAGATTGAAACTTAGCGAGTGGATATGAAGATTTTGCATCAAAGAATAAAACTAATATTAATACGGATGATTCAATTAGTATGAAATGAAACTATAATAAAACGCCTTCTAAAAAACAAAAAAACACTTTATAATTGCGAAGTATAATAGACTACGCTAATAGTAACATTCATAGAATCGATATAACCAATATGTGTCCAAAAAGACCCGATGAAATTTTCGCCATTTGTTCTACAGAGGATGAAGAAGTAATGAGTATACCTGTTTTAGATGAAATTATTAAAGACAAAAAGTATATTTTTTTTTATATTGGGCCCCAGAATGATAAACAGTTAAGAAAATATTTTGATATAAACCTCATCTTGAATAAAGAAAACAAGCAGGTAATCCTTGGTATACTATTAAAAATATTCTTAAATGTTAAACAACTTACTACTTTTATTTCTACAAAACGTGAATTTACAAATCTTAACTACTATGTGTCGACAATTATTTAATAAAACACAATAAAAATTAATTAACTTTTCAAAACCAGTAAATACAATTTTAGACGATGGAGAAAAACGGTAAATAGTGGAAAATATTCATTGTGGTAAAATACACCCTCGTAGCATTGAAGAAACTTGTAAAAACATTTCAAGAAATTACTATTGATCTAGGCTTTAAAAACAAATTCAGAATACATACAATAATATGATATTTTTAACGAATCAAACTTCAACGATATTAAGTACCGACTAGCGTGACCCGTGCGAGGTCTTCGCATTATTTATTCCATTATGAAGCTCAGATGACAGATCAAACAAATATTTTACTAAAATTGACATATAGAGGCGCAAGTATCAAAAGCATTGAGCTAAAGCGCCACTTTATTTATACGTGAGTGGATTTGAAATTAAACAAAAATTTTACCGACCGTCAATCATATTGACGTTGAGCCGTTAGATGGCAGAATTGCTGTTTTGTGTATATAATTTTAATAATTAATTAATTTGCAAAAACAATAGCAATAATAAATTTTTTAGTTGTGGATGCCGGTAGAGCAAGCAATTATCTATAAAATGATATATAATTTATATGGATTAGTTGTGAGGTTTTTTCTAAAAAGGGAGTGTAATATCTTAAAACCTTAGCGTATTAATATATATGATGATACCTATAAATCCGGCCGGGAATTAAACCCGGGTTCTCGGGGTGCGCCTCGCAATCAAAAGTCGTATGCTTGTAATCAACTCAACTACGACGGTGATGATATATTGGGTGAGATTGTAGCAGATGGTAATGAAATAAATACGTCACTTGTAAAAGAGCTGTTAGTTTTACTCAAAATGAAGTTGCAAGTTACCACCCCATACAACTCGTCATAAAAGTCGCCGTTAAAAAGATTATATTTTATACTGGAGGAAATAATCCTAATTATAAAAATGGAGTCTTGCAATACATATGTCACAGAAATAATAATATTAGCGATTTTATCATAAACACATTCAATAAATTTGAGTACTTATAGGATCCCCAAATAAATTCAATTTGGACATACTAATCATCCGGCTATTAGAAGTTGGTAGAGATTGGTAGAAATATTTGTTAATGAATTTGATAGAAGAGCATAGAAATAGAATAAGAACTTTACATAAGATAGTTTTGAAAGAAATAAGTAACAGAAAACCAAAACCAATTCATAAATATTATGGTGTATTAATAACCCTTCTAATATTAGAAAGTATATCTGAATTAACTACACGTAACTTTAAAGAAGACGTTATTCAAGGCTCACTTTAAGTAAATACAAAATAAATTCAAAATTGTGTTCGGAGACTAAATTAAATTAGAAGTAACCAAGGATCCAGGAATTTTCGTCCAGATAATAGGCTCAGCAAGACTTTAAACAACATTGTAAACCATAATTTGCACCATCAATATTTCCAACATTTTTTAAGTTTATTCCCAATTGCTCGCCAGTGGTCTTCAATTAGAAAATGAGTTAATGGAAGCAAATAACGCAACCAAATTTAAAATATGTACAGAGCAAGTAAACAGAACACTAAAACAAGGCAAACTAGGGAGTATTCAGGAATCGTAGATCAAGAGATCACATTAATCCACTAGGAAGTATAATTAAGCTAATTTTAGATAATTTAAATTACAGGGACACTGAATATTTTGAAACAGAAACTAATAATAGATGAAATAGTAATAGGTATACAATAATTATTGTAAATAAGCAAATAACAATAATGGAATTGGCTCTGGATGGAAAATCAATTAGATTTATTCAATTTGCTTGCTGATTAATTATGTTATTAATTTGATTAATAACATAATTAATCAGCAAGATGGGGAGACTTGATATAAAGTTATATATATTCCCCTGTTAACGCTTTTAATCCTGTTAATCCCTGATTACGCGTCTTCAAATTATATTTAACGTTTAATTTAATTGCTTAAGTTGTAACACATAATATCAGAAATTACCATAAAAAGCGCTTTCAGAAAATTTTCATGTATTATATTTTGTCTTAAATAATACAGAAAAGTGTTCTGTTTATGAAAGGGTTATTGGCGAACACAGGCCACTAGGTCCATCTTGACGAAAGAAGAAGTAAGAATTTTGTAAATGTTAAATGTTTGACAGTTCAATTGTCTTAATTAAAACTTTTATACGACTACAAAAAGAAAACAAATTACAACTTTTCGAAAGGTAATGCTGTTTTTTAATTAAATACATTGTATTTAGTATTCTATAGTATGTAAGAAGGAAACAACAGTAGTTAGCACTTTTAAACAGGTTTAAGACTTTTTTTTTATTTCTTCTTACGAAGCATATTTTGATGACACTGAAATTGCTAAGATTGTCTTTAAAATACATAAAAGATAAATTGGAATTTATTAGTTAGTGCGTTTGTTCGAAATTAATGGGAACTTGTGACTTTATTAAATTGAGAAAATCCTTTATTAAATGTCCATTTAACTTATATTTTATTTGATGTAAAGCCAATTAATCATGTATCTCTTAATGTCGTGTACACAAATCTTAATGTCCATATTTTTTCTAAAAATAAACTTTGCTTCTTTGGGATTAGCGGTGATTTCTTTATTTCAGTTTTAAAGTTTGGTTAAAAAAATAATTTTTTTCATGGTACAATTTGAACAATAATACTGATAATCTATTGGCTTCTGTTATTATTGTCTATGGTAATTTACTTATGGCAATAGATAATAATTGTAATATGTATAATAGTCGTTCTAAGTTAATTAATAGTCGTTGAATTATTTAGTTGATTGAATTTGTTTAGTTAATAATAATATTAATAGTCGTTGAATTGTTTAGTTGCTATTAATGACAGAAATTGCTATTCCAATGCTCCAACAGCTATTAATAATTATCTAGCTTACTTGAAGATTAGATAATATTTGTAATTTAAATCAAATTTATTATTCATTACATGTAAATACCGTTAATAAAATATTTGTTGTTTGGCACTGTAAATTTTTTTTCCGTTTACACTCGAAAATATCAGACGATTATAATTTGTGATATCTTTGATTTGAGCCTTTATTGCGAAGAAATAATTAATTTTTCAACGAAAAGATATTATTACATTTCATTCGATTTACGATTTTCATTTAATATAAACATTTGATTTCAGAACAAAATTTCCACATGCAAACACTTCAAATCACACTTTCTTCTTCGTATAATTTTATTGTATAATACGGGTGTCGCGAATATTCAAATTCAAATAATTACTTTATTTTTATATGATCATATCATGTCATATCAATTTTATGGTATCGCTCAGTCCCGAATATGTGCAATATGTGGTACATTATATATATATATATATATATATATATGTATATGTATATATATATATATATATATATATATGTGTGTGTGTGTGTGTGTGTGTGTGCGTGAGTACGTGTGTGTGTGTGTATGTATATATACTTATGTTTATATCGCACAAGTTAGGTTCCATTTCTTTTTATTAAAGCTGCTACAAGTTCCTAAATATTAAATAACTGGTTATTTAATACTTAGGAACTTGTAGCAGCCGGCTTGCCCTACCAATTTAATACCACGTTATATACATTGTATAAGCAGTGTATATATTACAATGTCCTACTAGAATAAAAGTGTTACTTTTATTCAGCTCAGTGTTTTACAGCTGCAATGTAGACTAATTTAGGTAATTGTAGTTAAAACTCTTTAATTACACGGTGACCTAGAAAAATAAAACTCTCAGAATGATTAAAATATTTTTATTAAATAGGAAAATATGCTTTTACTTTTTAAAAAACTATATTCTGAAACTTTCATTTTAAATTGTCTTACAGGATCCACTATCACAAACGCTAATAAAAACTCTGAAATTCAGATCAAGTGGCCATAAATACTCGAGACGTACATTAGTTGTTTGCAAAAAGACATTTTTAAAGGAAAATTGCTGACTAAGGAAGCTTATATTATTTTAACTTTAGCTAATCACTGGCTAATGAGACAACTTTTTGATTGTGGTTCCTAATAAATAGCTTTGAATTCGAGAAGGCTCTTTTTACTAAGTACAGTTGTTTTTCAAATATTGATTTACGCTCTTGTCATATTATAGCCTAATGATGATAAAAACTAATTCAAAAAAGTTTTGTATGCAACTTAAAGTTTTAATAATTTGCGCATTTGTCGATATATATTTATATTCCTTTTACATTAAACGATCTAAGAGAAGAAGAAAATATTGTATTTTCTCACAAACTCGCGCGTGTGTGCTTACGTACGTTCGTGCACGCTTACGCGCTTGTGTGCGTACGTACGTTCGTGCACGCTTACGCGCTTGTGTGCGCAGGTGACACGTGCATGCTGACGTTTCGCATTATTTAAGATTCGTAATTCAATAAGTCATCGTTTCTCTCTCTGTTTACAATAAAATTTTGGCATATAATGTGTTTTTGTATATTTGTACATTTTATCGACAAGTAGACTATTATTTTTGTTATATATACTTAGCAGTCATGATTAGGCTAAATATATCTGGATAGTGAAATATACATAAGATATGAAGCGAATTTAATCGCTTAAACACACCATATTTACAAGCAATCCTTATTTTCGAGACTTAGTTTCGTTCAGTTCGAGATAAAGTCTAAAGACAAACGTCTTTCGTATTTTTGTGTAATATATATATATATATATATATATATATATATATATATATATATATATATATATATATATATATATATATATATATATATATATGTAAACATAGCATAGATACATAAAATAGTAGAGTTCATATATTATAATCATATTTATACTTATTTGAAACTATTTTATAATATTTTCATGGAAATATCAAACAAGGCAACATTGATGGTTGAAAATGTCTCAGCATAATCTCTCTTTGTACATAATGAAATATAAAAAATATAGATTTAACGACTTCATTCCTAAAATTTAGAATAACACAGCTGCTTATTCCGCAAAATTTTTATTTTGAATTTCATAATTGAAATAAACTCTTTATAATTTTTCGAGCATATTTGTGTAAAAGAAAAATTGCGAAAACTAAAAACTTGTTAAACAAGAGTAAAAAGTTGCACGATGAGAAAGGTTCTATAGAATTTAGACGCCTATAAATATTTAGGGGCGCTTAATATTACTTTTAAATTATTTGCAAACAATAATTTTTGGAACATAATTATATTTTCTACTATATTTTTACAGCCGCAAAATCATAGCCCATGTTTAAAAAATATAGACCTAGGATAATCGCTATAGTTTTCCTCAAACCATTGCGTGGGCTTCTAAAAACCCCATTTTTTTTAAATTGTAAGTTGAATAGTTTAGGAAGTGATGAAGGGTGGAATCTTTGTTTGTTTTTTTTTTAAATATGCCTCTAAGTAAATTTATGAGAAAACTGTTTTTAAAGCTCTTGTTTTTATATATTTTGAAACAATTTCTCATACTATATGCGTAATTAAAACAAAAATATTGATACACGATTACGGAACCCATCCCATAGTACTTCCATATGAATATGATCGAGCGTTAGCTTTTTAAATATGTGCGGGTTCATTTATTTCTAAATTCAAGTTTCTACGTCAAGCGATTTCTGAGAAAAGAGCTTTTATATACAGACAAACAGATAAATGAGTGATCCTCTGTTTCGTTTTTTTTCTTTTGAAGTGCGAAACCAAAAAAATATGAAAAATGTACTTTCCCAATTCTACAGTATTTGAACGTAAAATGTTCTATGTAGTATTGAAAAAGACAAATTTCAATCCTTGTTAAATTTATGGCTCATTACTATTAACCTCATTATAATTTTTCTCTTTTCCTGTTTATTTAATTTGAACTCTATAGTAATTAATAATAAAAATATTTAATGATTCTTATAAAGTCATCGTGGTTGAAGTTACTAAATCAATGTCACTAACGTTTGCCAGCTTAAATGAATGCCAATTATAAAAATTCCTGCAAATTTTTTACAAAATTTTCAATTACTTCCTCAAATAGAATGTAATATGAGCTTTATTTCATACTGAATAATTTTGATATGCCACCAGTCTTAGAAAAAAAGTACTTTAGAGTATTATAGATATATCGATGCTTTAAATAGGCAAGTTACATTTATATAAAATACTTTAAATAATAGATAAATGAAATTTGTGAACTTCCATCTAAATATTTTTCCTTTATTATCACGTTCGATTTTTTTAAAATATAGCCCATATCCCATTCTGGGTCACGGTTTGCGAAATTTCGTATAAAAAAACAGGCAGGTATTTTTTGCATGATTGGCAGTCAGACATCCAAACAATCAAAGAAATATACAAACTTTCACATATGGAATGTTATTAAAAACGTACATTACATTTTTACTTATTATTTTATAAGTAAACTTTCTATGAAACATGCGATATAATTTGTTTTATTAATCAAAAATCAGTAATAGTTTTTTTGATAGTGTATTTCAGGCGATTTTTTATTCTTAGAGTTAAACTTCATATTTTCCTTTAATATATAAAATAGCAAAGAAGTAAAACGGCATCTTTCACAAAAATATTTTATTCCCTATTAGTAGTATTTTACTACTTAAAAATTAAATTGAATGTAATTTCTGAAAATCGTGAAGAAAATGTTTCTTTTTTCCTTTTAAATTTACACATTGCGTAAAGGAATAGTAATAATGTAAAGATAATGGGCTATAAGACAATTCAGCAGTTTTTCTGTCTGAGTCATTAGAAATTTAAATATTAATTTCTGACAATTGTATCGAAAACGCTTCTTTTTTCCTTTTAAATTTACACATTACTTGCGTAAAGAAATAGTAATCATGTAAAGATAATGGACTATAAAATAATACTGCAGTTTTTTCTGTCTGAGTCATTAGAAATTTAAATATTACTTTCTGCCTTTGTTAACATAAGAGAAATTTTTGACTAAAATATTATTTCACTGATATTTGTTAAATATTTTAAACATTTTATACCGCCAACTTTAAGCAAATCATAAGCAGATACTTTAATACGTCACGTACAAAGGATCGTCATGTTATATCAGTTGAGGACAAATGAACATACACGCTTTTGCAACAGAAAAAACGGGCCCCTAAACCTTTCTTTACAGATAAAGAAATCATTAAGAAATAAGTTTTTATATGCATTCGAATAATCAAAAACATTTTTTATAAATTTTAACATTTTAAATTTGGAGTGGACGAAGTATGCTCTTCAATGACTGCGGTCGGGATTCGCCGTATAGGTTGGCCAGTACGAGGTATTGACCTCAATTATTACGAACATCTGTGGGACATTCTACAATAGCATATTAGAGCTCTTCATCCAGCCCATCGAATATCCGAGAGCTAAAAACCGTTATTAGAGCCGAATATTTTCCTAGTAAGTATTAAAAACCTCAACCAGTTACGTATTCCGCAAGAAAACATTTAAAAACCTTGTCTAGAATATGCCACCATCAATTGCGGCATTTGTTTCGGCAATAGGAGGCCACGCTCAATACCAATTTTTTGTTTTTTTCTTTTGTAACTTTTATTAAATAAAGGATATTTCCAGTTACAGGCATCGCTTTTTTTAAGTGAATAATTTAAAAGAATACAAAAAAAACAAATTAGTAAAATCTAATTTACAACTCGAAAGTTTTTTCCGCTTAGTAAATAATATTTACTTCACTTTGTTGCATAAAATCTCATTTCATTACACTTTTAATTTAACTGATTGAAAAAATCGTGCCCGTTTTTTTACAAAATATATAGGAAAGTGTATTAATATTACTTTTAAGATATTAGTTAGATTTTTGAAACATTATTCATCATTTCAAATTCATCAAATTATTATTTACATTAACTTCCCCAGAAGAACCTAAGTATAGTTTCTTAGGTGAATACTAAAATATTTTTATTTTTACTTTGTTTCCATCTAAGTAAAAATGACCAAATTTTATTAAAAAATAAAATTTTCAAGTCAGTTACAAACAAAGCCTTAATGAACATCTGAAAATTTTGGAAAATTCCTATCAAATATTGCTATATTATATTACTTACAAAATATTAACCTGATAAAGTCGAAAGTTCAAGTATGAGAGGCCACGTTAAGGATTGTTTGCTTCAAAATCATTGAATTTTCCTATTTACATGGCGTGAAACTAATCTAGATTTCTTGTTGTCTACTTATGTGAAAACGTAATGTAAAAAAATTATCATATTTTGAAAATGGGTTTATAAATTTACAAATAAAGAAAAAATAAATATTTCTTTTTTCCCTGTTCTACTTACTATTCTTATAATCAATAATTAGTTTTAAAATATCGTAGTTATAATCAAAATAGTCATAAATTTAAGTACAAAAACAAACCTTTCTTTAAAATTTTCTCTAAGTAGATAAGAAAATGTATATTTTGCCTTTAATACAATTATTAAATAAAAGTTTTAATTGTAATATCATAATTTATTTTTAGTTTATTTTACAAAATTTAACACATTGCCATAGTATGTTATTTAAACTGTCTGATAATTAATACCTTGCGTATATCTGTACCATTAACTAAACGCTTAGGGACCACTAATTAAACGAAATGAAAATAAACAACCAAATGAAAATATATAAACAACCAAATAAAATAAATAACCAAATGAAAATATATGAAAAAAATGATGTTTCGGATTAAATGCATGTCAAACTTGCATAAATTGTTTTCGGTAACTATAAAAGGCAGCAGTTTTACCCAAATCTAATCACAAAAACGGCATAGATGAATAAATAATCAGAAAAAGTACAAGGTGCTGGTTCTTTTGCACTGTGCAGTTGTATTACTAGCGCTACCCAATTAGTTTTCTTTGACTGACGACTTATATCGAGGTGTGTGAGTTACAAACTATAAAATGTTGACATACAATTTATCCAGTTATGTAGTTTTATCACTACATTACAGATTTTGTCACTATAAATGCGGTTTCTTGGTCTCGATAATTGACTTAGGAAATATTATAGATCAAGCTAAAATTAAAATATACTCTTTTTTTTAATAATTGTAAAAAATAGATTTTTAACATTTCTTCGATAAGATTTTATTTCAAAGTTCAAACCCCTTTTAATATTATACACCTAGTTTTACCAGCATGGTGCCGATGTGCCAATGACTCACTTAGACTTACATTGAAACAAAGCCGTACTTACTTTCACATTTCATTTTACATACTAAATTTTCTGGTTATTTAATTTAAATGTACAGACTGGTATATCATTTATCTTCAAATCAGAATTTCAATTGAAGAAGTATCATGTTATTTTTGTTTATAGAAAGAAGGAAAAAATATTCTTCCCAAGATTCGAACTTAGTGTATCATTGACAAATGACGCTAATATTAGAAATATTTACTGAAAATTCTGTTTTAATACGTTGAATGTTCTCAACGGTACTGAAAGTTTCGAAGCCAAGCGGGGGCATAAAATCTCAGAAGTGTAATAGAAATATAGACGTTGTGTTATTATCTGTCGTTGCTATGGTGATGTTGCGTTTTGATAATTCACTTATTTTTATGTATGAATATAAGTTCGAACATTGTTGTTTAAATTGTTGGTTGGTCGAGAAAATTGGTCGAATTCAATTCACTTAATAAATCCTTTATAATGAATTTCTTAAAGACGCATTCGTTATTTGAAAAAAAAAACAGATAATCTGACCAAGGCAAGCAATAATGTAATCGAATAAATTGGCTCGAGTAAAACGAAAGTACATTTCTGGTTATAAAATTTTTGGTAGAAAATATATTTGTCCAAGATCTGCAGCACAAAATTATTCGATTGTAATAAATATAAATACTAATAAATTTACGTAATGATAATACAAGAAAAACCGTATGTGCAGTGTTTTCTTTAAAACAAAGAGAGAAACAAAACCAAATTATCTTAAATTTAAGAAGTGCGAATTGTTATTAACACAAGTGGTTAACTCACATATACGTACATATGCACAAGCAAACAAATCTTACAAAAATATTCCTGCACTCACGTAGCGAATAGTTTCGCTACCCTCATTCTGAAAAGAACTCTCTACCAAAGGATTAAAACATTAGTGTTTTTAAAAACATTTATTTTGACAATAATCAATTATAAATATGGTATGGTAATTTTTTTAAGAATAGCAACTTGTAGAATTTTTGCATTTATTTACGTATCTAACTTTCTGTAAATCAATGACAAATTGTTAGATTTACAAATTTCTAGCTTGACTTTGAATTTAGAACATGTTTCTATCAATCACAAATAACAAAGCATAAATAAAATATTCTTTTCATAATTTTTATATTTTAATCGTATAAAGAGAAAAGTTGTAAAATCCACATGAATTAAGTGTTACAACTATAATAATCACAACTTAGCAGAACTTCATCCAGTGTAAGTATACTGTTCAAAAGAGAGCCTTGGAAGAGGTAAGTATTAAAATGATATATTAGATTTCAGGTACCACTACATAACGTGATAAAGGTATAATCTCTCATGATCAGACAAGCGGCAGCAACATCCGCCTCCAGTGAGAAGGTTTGATATTGTCGTTCGTCATAGTCATGATGAATCAACGCTCCATTACTTAATATTGCCTAGTGCTAGTTAGATTATAGGGAAAAAAAAGTGTAACAGGTAAGTGATAAAGCGATGTTGGTGTGTCTATTTTTGTCGTTATCTTCTTTGTCAGTTGATAATCCCATTAGTCAATTAATTATTTTAATGCTACAAAAAATTAAATTAGGGGTAACCTTCCGACATCCCCTCAAGTTAAATTTTTCTACACCAAATTCTCCTAATTTTGACAAAACTTACCTATGAGCAATTTCACAATTTGATGGTTTTTATGTCGTAAGAATTTTGTCATTTAATATTGATATTTTCGTCTTATTATATTGAGAAATAAAGTTGCTTATTACTAAAATACCTATAACGAAACTATTTTTATGCAACTTTAGTTTAAGAAAGTAGTTGCCTTTTACAAAATAATTTTTTTAAATTATCTATTAAAGTGGATATCTTGTTAGGTAAAAAGTGTTCGCATATATATATTCGTAACATTGCTCATTCATTAATAATGAGAATATTGCAAAAACTTTTGTAATAATATCGTTCACAACATTTCGAATTTGTTCTTGCATGATCGCGTTGCAAACCTCATAATCACACTTTGTATACTTTTTTACTGTGTTCGTCTGTCTCCGTCCTTTTTTTTCGTAAATAAAAATAAGTTATATGACTCAATATTGAAATGTTGACTATAATTCCCAAAATTTTTTTCAAAAAATTGTTTCTAATATTTCTCTGGGAAAATGAAGTGATGTGCAGAATATTTATAAAATATTTTCTCATTTCGACCAAAAACAAATGAATGTATCCCTCAGATTACGAATGAAAATGCAATTTTACTGAAATAATGAACATTATTTTTTTATATATCTGATCGTATAATAAAGTGAGTAAAAATTACTTTTTATTTCATAAATCATAATTCCAAAATACGAGTTACGGAAGGGATAAAAAATAACTAATTTAAATAGAACTTGATCTAGTAATAAAGATTTATTAACGTTTAAAAGAATATATATCGAATCGTCACCTTTAATAATTCTCATTGCATTCTACGAGAGCCAATGAGGTAAGGAGATATTTCTACTCAACCCTAACATTAACTTTATTACATCGTAACTCTAGTTTCTAAAAAAAATATCACTTTTCTGCTACCGATGTTTAATTTATCTACAGTTCTACACTATTATATAACTTACCTATGCTTTGTTATAATTAAAAATAAAGGTGATAATCATATAATTTCTTTTAAGATTTTCGGTAACAAAAACGCTTCAAGTAAAAAATTTAAAATATTTCATGACGCAATCATAACAGCATTCAAATATCAAAATATTTTGACTTGTAAATTTAAATTTATTTCAATTTGACTTTAAAGAAATTAAATACAGAAAATTTAAGCGACTCAATCCTGTAATCTTATTTTACTCTCATCTTAAAATTTATCATCCTCATCGCGTATTTTCTCCTTAGAATATACCCTCTATTTTAACTACCACCGTCCTAGTCGTTAGTGTACAGTCTTTTTTTGAAAAATGGTTATTTGAAATACGGAAGGTTGTATTTTTAAGCCGGGATTAAATTAATGTACTTTTCAAGAAAATACTTCAATAAATTGCAACGATATTACGTAAATTTCATAAAAGTTACGTGGCCATTTATATCTATCGGATCAGTCCAAACTAACTCTGACAAATAAAGTAGCTGTTACTTGTCTTCCGCATTACTTATTTATTTTATATTAAAACCTTCAAACCACATCCTGAGAATTATGTTGTTTCACGGACAATGTAGCCAACAGAAAAAATTTCGAAGGATAACTCGAAACCTTACGGAAGTCGGAATGCTTCTTAATAATTTATTTACAAGCAAAATGGAAAATTCTTCCCCCAATCTTTTGATGAGTTTGAACTCGGAGATTCTTCATTATTTAGCCGCTTTCTTTGCAGCTTCTGTTTGTAAATAATTGTATTATCTATTATGTTTAATGACTTTTTTATGGCATTTCAGTGTTTATAAAAATGAGAGAAATGGATGACTTTTTCAGAAAAAAATTATGTTTGTATAGTTTGCTTGGGCACCGAAGAATTTGTTATTCTTCCTACCATACGCGCTTCGATATTAATTAATTATAATGTTTCTTGTATTAATAATTATTATGAGACATATGGACGTACAGTTTTGATAATATAATTTTTAGAGTTCCTTAGACAAAGAGGGAACTCTTGTAATTTCATCATGTCAGTTTGTCTCATATTTTTAAAAAATATGTAGAATTGTCTCACGTAAACACATAGACAGAAATAATAAATATCTTAAGTTTCTGCCCATATATCGAACTTGACGTTGAATATTTTTAATAATGAGTCCCAAAGATTGACTATTCAAAAACACAATAAAATAACAGTACAGGATGGAGAAAGACTTGCTTCATTACTGACTAATCATGCGGAATACTTCCGCCGTTATATCACCGATCCTAACGTCTGATGATATTTGGCGAAGAAAACGAAGACTGTTTGTGGCCAGGGACGAAAGCAACTCATTGAGATAGCATACCACAAGGTTCAATAGCGCTATTTGATTCCTGCGGAACTCACGCATGCCGGAAATTGTTTTTGAATGCGTTTTGGTTGGTATTGTATTTTTCAATTGTCAATTTTGCCTACTTAAGGTGAAACTACCGAGCATAGCCTGTATGTTACTATAAACACTTCATTGCGATATTGACTCTCTAAAATGAAATACAGTGACGCCTTTCCTTAATTTTTGGCTAAGTATGCCTCTGACAAAACTGCATTTAGGACGGAACTCGATACAAAATTATTTCAATACGTATGCATTAATATATTAAAAAGACATTAAGATGACAATGTCATTTGTATTACGCGTGTGAAAGTTATACCAGATAATACAATTACATAGCGATAAACCATAAATACATTTATAAATAATTTAAAGAAGTTCTGTATGCCAATAAATGTTTAGATTTTTGTGCATTACTAAAGGTATATGGAACACTTTGCAACGCGAGTTTTACTCTTACTAAAAAGATTTAATATTTTTGTGGTTTAATATTATTTGTTTTAGATATTCCGTTTTATTGCTTCTCAACATTTTTAAGGGATTCTCCCTCAAAATTTTTAGAATCCATAAAACGGAATATTTAAAACCAATAATTTCTTTTCAAATCAAAGATTATTTTACTTTATAAAATTAGTGAGCAAAATTGTTAAGAATACCAGTAATAATTTTTGCATCATTTTTTTTAGAAATTCATAACACCCAAAAATCGACAAATTTTTTTACATAAAAAGTTTTTAAAAGTTATGTAAAAGTCTAAATCGCTGTTAGTCACTAATAGCTGAACAAATAAAAAAATTGTTTAAAACCTTTCGACGATGCATATATAAGTCGATTTAATGGATTACCATGAGCTCACCACGTCGACGATCGTCACAAACGGAGATTGTGACGAACGGTTACCATCCGTCTTTGTCGCAATGAATCACGTCGATATGATTTACAACCTTCCGTTGCGCGATGTACTCATCGGGAAACAATTAATAAGACCAAGTAGGAGACAAAGAAACCGTATATTGAATTGTTCGTATAAGAAAATATACTACTTATAAAATACCTATTTCTATGTTTTAAAACCTATTTTAATAACAATCATTTACCGAGTTATTTAAGGCACATACGTAACTTTTTTGCAAAAAAATTAAAATCAACTGCGGTCTAATAACGGTATAAAAACCACTCTCTTAATGGAAAGTTTGTCCAAGCTTACTTTCAAAGCAGACTGTTTTTTGCTCTTGCTGTTATCAATATTGCTATTTTTCTCAAAATTGGCTAACTTTTATTTTACTTTTACTTTGAAAACGTGACACAAATTTGTCAAATATATTATAAATGCATTACACCTGTGACATGAATTTCATTTTCTTATTTTTTTTAAATACGTCTCACCGTGACCTATCGTTTCAATTCACGGTAATACCCCATTTAAAACATTTAATTTATTACATATTGCATCCATATTATACCGTCGTCATACATTTCAAAATGGATAAGATCAATTATATGGTAAAGTACAGGTGTCCAGTGGCAGATTTCAAAGTTTGAACAAACATAGTTTCTGAACGCAACACATAAGAGGATTTTCGCTGTCTGTAGCACGCCGTCGATTTAATAATCGTTACAGTATTCGTCGATTACGTGATGGACCATCGATCAACCTCATTCAGTCATGGGTAGCAAGGTTCAGAGCTACAGGATCAACATTAACTTGGCCCAGGCCAGAACCTACACCATTGGTAGCCACGGATGAAAATGTCGAGCGTGTTATGGTTTTTGTCGTTGAAAATTCCCATTTACCACTGTGTACACGTTCATCGATATTGGGAATTCCGAAATCAACTTAACAGGTAATAATGCAAAAAAAGCTCAAATTCCATCCATATAAAATTCAAATTTTTCAAGATTTACGCGATTCTGACTTTGAATTAAGAAAAACTTACGCGGAGGTGATGTTGAGATTTCATACTGTTACCCGGATGGGCAACATATTCTTTGGTGACGAAGCTCACTTTCACATTGGAGGATATGTGAATAAGCGGAACTTTCGTTACTGGTATATCCACAACCCAAGACAAATGCATCAAGAGCCTTTACATAAGCCTAAAATAACAGTCTGGTGTGCCATGTCTGCATCTGCAATCTTAGGGCCTTATTTCTTTGAAAATCAACGTGGCCAAATTGTAACTGTGAATTCGGAGAGATATGTCCAGATGTTAAATGACTTTTTCAGAGTAGAACTACAGAATAGTCCATCCTTCAACCAAAACACATGATTCCAGCAGGACGGGGCCACAGCTCACATTGCTAATGTGTCCATGAATGTAGTGCGGCAGTTATTTCCAGAAAAAAACATATCCCGAAACGATACCGTACGGTGGCCACCTAGGTCACCCGATTTAAGCCCATGTGACTTTTTCTTATGGGGATTCTTAAAATTCGTTGTTTACAAAACAAATCCAAGCACTGTGATACAACTTAAAGAAAATATTCGAGCCGAAGTCAGTAGGATACCCCAGTCGCTCTGCAAACGCGTTTTTGAAAACATACATGCTAGACTCGAAGAGTGTGTCAGACTCAATAGCCGCCATTTGGAAAATGTGGTTTTTAAAAAATGAAATACGCATTTGTTGTTATAAAGTTAAAATAAACCTACTTTGTATTAGAGGTGTAGTTTTTTTTTACAATTTCTCAAACATTGAAATCTACCACTTGTTTGATTTTGAATCTTCCTTATGTGTTTCAGCTATAGTATATAAAATATCAATTTCACATAAAGCGTATTTGCTATTAGGGTAGCAAATTAAAATAGGTGAAAAATGTAAGAAACATTTCTCACCTATTTTATTTGATTACATCTGTCAAAAACAATTTATATCTAACGAATAGAATGTAACTGATATAACCACTTATCGTTTCAATTTGAATAGTGCAAACATCATAAACATTATAGAATGTACCTAAACAAGTAAAGAAAAATAGAAAATAGCTTGATAATTAATTTCGTTTCATTATCGAAAAATTAGATATGACAGCATAAAAAGGAAACTTTTATTATAAAATATTTGCTTTTGGAAATCCAAGTGAAAAATTTTACAAAAGTTTAATACATAGAATAAAAATATGCCCATATCTATGTGAATACATACATATGGACATATTTTGTTATAGGTGTGTCCGTGTAATTAATAATATATATTACTTGTCTAAACCAATACTTAAAGACTCGTATTCCCTTTTTTCTTGTTGTGAATACCTTGTTAGAGAAGATATGTAATAATTTATATTATTCGCTAACTTTTAGTAAAGCATTGAACTCAATGCATTCAATTTCAGTAAAATGGCGTTATTATCATTGACAATGGTGCTCTGAATTATTATGTGGGTAAGCGAATTGTCAACTGAAGTTTGAGAAATCTCGCATTGGTGATCCTCCTGCCTTAGTTTTTGGATTTTACTTTTCCTTAATAGTCTTCATTTGGTCACCTGTCAGCCAGTTTGATACAGTGCAGGTAAATAAGATTGATGGTAGATAAAAGACGGAGGTAGATAGTTATTAATTTATAGGTTAAGGTAAATGCATAATTGTTATGTCCATACTTAGAACCTCGCGACTTTAACATTGATGTCGCCATTTTGAAGATTATTTCTTAAATGAATAAAAATAAAGAACTGCGATAGTTCTCACAACTTCCATGTATATATTTATGAAATCTCACGTAAAGTATATTTGGATACGTCTGCCTTTTCTCTCCACTACTGTTTTTTTCTTCCAAAGTGTTTCTTTTCTCCACTTTATTATATACTACTTTTATTAAACATTTGAATTATTTATTTAATTACCATACAAAATATAATAATTTATGTGCACAAAAAACACAGAAAATTATTTTTGAAATTTTCCTGTTAATCTACTTGTATATTTGTTTGGTTTGACTTGGAATAATCTTTAGATTTTTTTTATTAAAGTTTTTTCATCCAATCAGATGATATATAAATAGGCACACTTTAAAAAATGCACACACATTGCATTAGTTCAACAAAAATAAAGAAGTTTGTAACTTCTCGAAGCGTAGTTATTGCACAAATGTGTATTTTACAGAAATAGATGTTGCTATATGTATTTTGAAAAGTGTAAAGAAATTTTTCGCACAGACATGCATTGGTGAAATGGACATGTTCAGAAGTGAATATCCAGACGTAGGTGTATAATTAAGCCATCTGAAGGTGGGTATACGGAAGAGAGTAGACAAAATTATTGGTGTTCTTTCGCACATGAAATTTCTCGATCAACATCGGCATTCGATATAAACTAACTTACTTTTCTCAATTTGTTTAAAATTTTAATCACTTTTGAATATTTGTAATTTACTTACTTTTGATGGTTTGGTTTTTGCTTAAAAAATTTGGTTATAGATATACCTAAGTATGTTTACTTTATTACCTATTTATATAATTATACTCTTGAATTAGCCTATCTATTTGCGGAAAAAATATTTACAGGGAAATAAGGAAAGTAATAGAAAAAAAAAATATTATTTTTGGAGTTTTTCTTATTTGCCTGCTCTGTCTTTTTATCTACTTGCATGTATGTTTGTACGAGCGTAACGCAAAAACCACTAAACTAATACGAACGGCGTGGCTTATAAGAATTTAAAGGTTAAGTAGAAGTGACATTTAGTTTTAATTTCACGGTGACTAGTCTACTTCATCAGACGATACGCGAATTTAATATTTTCAAAAATTTATTTACTTAGCATAGCACAAAAAAATATCTGAATTTCCGACATACATTGGCGAAAGGAGCGTGGCCAGAGGCGAAGTATGGTGTGATGTTACTGGAAAGGGTAAGACTCTCTTTATTTGTTCGCGCAAGAGCAACTAAATTGTTGCTGGTGGATTCTATTAGGTCGGGGGTATATGTTACCCTAAGATAGAATAAGTAATAGATGTAATAATTGGACGTTTCAATGCAAAGTTTATTTATTTTAAAGTTCATTTTTTAACATTATAATAAATATTGGTAATGTATTAATCTTAAAGTTAACTTAATTAGGTTTTCCAAAAAACCGCACGCGAACGAAGTCACGAGCACAGCTAAACAAATATGAAAAGCCAATTAACTGAAATGCGAACAAAACCAAAGAAAATGATCAAAGTACAAGTTTACAGCGCGCGCGGACCATGTGCCAATCACTCATTTCATCGTGTATGTATGTAAGAAAACAAGTGAATATTGCGGAAATCAGAAATTCGAGATCGGATGCAAATTTTAATTTTGTCTGATTATTTTTAGTTTTACATAAATTATTCTTACTGGAAACAAATTAAGAATTGTTTCTATATTTTCTCTAAAATAAATTTAGTTTTTTACAGGATTATTGTAAATGAAGTCGTCGAAAATATTTATAATAAATTCTCAATAAATTCTGAATTTTTATAAGTTATCAGTTTGAGTGCTTTCAAAGGAACATACTTGGTTGCCAACTTATTTTCTTAAATAGTTAGTTCAGTCTAGATCCAAAGGGTAATTTTTGTTACCGCGGTTGGGTGTTTACATTCGTCTCTGGAAAGATATTAAAATATAGGCAAATGTTTTTTAAAATATATTATTTATTATAAACTCTTATGAAGTGAAATCTTCAAACCGTAAATTTGTTACAGATTTTTGCGAGCTACAGGGGAATCTAATTTCTAATACATTTTTGGAAAAACCATAATTTCTATGAATAAAGTACTTTTGGTACTATATTTTTGTTTGCTACAATCTATTAGATATTATTTCATATCAGTGTTATTACCAGTGTCAAGCTAAAGACATTTCATTTAAAATATAAGATTTTTTAGATCCACAATAAGCATTTTATGTTTAATTTATAAGTTTATTAAAAGGTACCGCTTAATGGGAGAAGCCCTACCTATAATCTCAAGGGGTAATAAATAAGGTTTATAGGTGGCTGTCGGAAATTACAATGTGTTAACAGAGAAGTCTGGAAAAACTCGCTATCCAAACAGTCACAATTATTATTCTATCGTTACTAAATTGTTGCTCCATAAGATATTGATATAAAAACAGCAATTCTACAAGTTGCTTACACGGGAAAAAATGTGCTAGTCATTCATTTCCAAATTTTCAAACTTTTTGTTTCCGGAGTACACGGAGGGGCCATGGGACAGTCACGATGTTAAAATAATAGTATAGTAAAATATGTCATCTAATAAGAAATTATTAAATTGTGATTATGACAGTGGTTATTAAAGTAATAGATATCGCTGTTAAATAATAAAAGAAAAAAAATGTATGGAAAATATATATATTAACTACTCAACCTACATGAAAAATTATGTTAAGGTTCTTATTAGTAGTGTTGACCAAGCCGCCAATATATAAAAATGCAGTTTTATTCAAATCTGTCTAGTGGCTTTTACAAAATACGCTCACAGAGATGGCCCCTATAGCATTTTACAATAAAGTTTTCTAAATAAACTTAGCCCGTCGTCATCGTAATGCCAAAAATTACTTTCTTTTCTATCCCTGTCTTTGATAATTAACAAAATGTTATTCCCTTGCATAATTATTTATTCTGTATCAGCATTTGAAAGTAATTACATAAGCACTATTATTATATTAATTTCTAAGTAATGTATGTCTATGTACGTATTTCCACTCTTAAAAGTTTACTAACTACTAAGCGTACTTAGGTGAAACCCTTATTTAGTAGCTTATTTATTCAAATTGAGTACATAATATTTAGTATTATATGCCCAGTGTGAAACAATACTTAGAAAATAATTAAAATTAAAAAAAAAATAATTAAGAATAAAAGATATCTAAGAATAATTTTCCAAAAGTTTCAACTCGAGTTTTCAGCGGAAACACATGGTATTATTAGAGTTTAAAAAGCACAAATATATGCATACGTGATAAAGTAGGTACGCTCGTGCATAAAAGCTTACAGCGGTCTGCCGGCTTCCATAAGAACATTTGAGGACGCGTGCGTATTTTCTGCGACCTAGCATATAAATCGTTACATTAACATAATCAAATACAAAATTATGACACCTGCCGTATAAAATAAAGTAATTTACAATGGAATTTACTAAAATGGTTCACTGAAATAACTAAGTTCATAAAATTTTCTTCATTATTAGTTCCTTATAAGTTAAATAATATATTATAACTTTTTTCTGGAAAAATATGTGGTAAGCGTATACTCATCACAAGATGTTTATTAATCCATTTGGGTGTTTCGTTTTATTAAGTTTTTGATTAAAGTGAAAGGTTTATCTCCAATAAAGTCATATAGGCATCCAAATTCAAATATCTCCCACTCTTGTTATATAGAAGTCATCTAAAATATTAACTTAAAATTAGTCATTTTTTACAGAGGTTAATTGAAAGGGACAATAATGACGGTGGAAACGATTATTCTACATCGTCTACAGATCTACTACCATCACAAATCGCCGCCAAAAAATCCCCAATTAAATGAAATTATCAACAAACCCCCAGAATAAGGGCAGGTATTTTTTTAGAAAAATATTAAAACTAGGCACATTTGTATAGTTTGTATCATGTATGTTTTTACAACGTTATATTTTGCCAACAACTAAATCAAGTTTTATGCTTGGTTTATTTTATTTAATAGTCAAGAAAGAGACCTGCAGCTTTAAATGCCACTTAAAATGTTTAAAACATGTTACACATTTGGTTTAAATATAACATTATAACAAGAATATATATATATATATATATATATATATATATATATATATATATATATATATGTATATATATATATATATATATATATATATATATTTATATATATATATATAAACATATATAAATTATAATTTATTCAACTTAGACTTATTTTAAAACTGTAAATCCCTCCAAAGCATTACTAAGCATTAATGAACTATCGTCAAAAAGGTGCTCCCTTAGTACTGTCAGCAGTATTGAACGATAGAGAAAACGGTCTATCCCAGTTCAACTATTATCCAAACTAGTTAATTGAGTTTTGAGAAAGAAGTACCATATCCTACTGATTTAGGTAACCAAGTATTTATCGACAGACCCATTTTACTATCACGCAATTCTAACATAATTACGTGGAATTATGATTTTGCAGACTTAAACAAGGCTATAATATCAACTTATATTAAAATTTCCATTTGCTTTAAATTGATAACTTTTAAAAGCTTGTATGTCAAAAAATTCAGTATTTCGTTTATTTCAACTGCAATCCGATTCATTCAGTATATTTTTAATAAATTTAAAGGCAACAAAATAATCACTGAGAGATTTGTTTGGCCTTCAAGATATAGTACATATGTAAAAATGTCACGTACTGACATTGATGTAAATAAATACTAATAACACTGTAAGGAAACAAATTGCGATGAACCTACAACAATTTTGAAAATAAAAAAAAATATACGGAAATTAATTTTCGTTTAAATCTATAAAGTCCGAAAAAATAATCGTAGGTTGTATTAGTCTAATCAGTCTAATCATCTTCATTTTATAATACAGATCTATGCTAATATGTAATTACTTCATTATGTATATATACTTAAAATATTGTAGAGGATAATATTGGGGTCTCAATCTAAATAAATTTGGTAATAAAGTGGTAAATAAAGGTACGTTTCAAATTTCACTTTAGTGTCTGGGTACAGAAGTGTTTGAAATATTATTTTAGAAAAGTCGGAAAAAATCTGACTTTAAAAAAAATTTTTTTACGTTGTCCAGATCATATTTATTTCAATCTACTTTAATATTTCTTTCTAAATTAAGGTTTGAACAAACGATATACGCATTAGCGTACATGTAAGTGAGTAGAAACGTAGGAAAAAAGGCAATCTGCATAAACGAAAAATAATTTTCACGTAATTGTAGATAATTTGTCCATATATTACTGAGTACCATGGAAGAAAAAGCGTCGGAGAATCTTCAAAGGTGTCTAAAATTACATTACGATCAAGGTAATATATGTTCCTATTGAATTATTCACAAAGCAATTCAATCGTCTCTACAAGGTTATACATTTTTACGTCACTTTTTATTTACGTAAAATCAAGAATAATAAACAGCAGCTCTACTCAGGTTTCAGGGAATTGAATTTTTTATTCAACATCGATTATTTTGAGTTAAAGTGACGTAATTACTATAAATTACAGTATTTTTAATACTGTAATATCCATCGCTTAATGAGAAATGACATATATTTTGTTGTAAATCCCTGCGGACATACAAACAAGTACGAAATAATTTTAGAAGTTTGTCAGGTAATTTCTAAATTTGCTTCCAACCGACAAACCCACGAAGTAGTCGTTATTTTTTTAGTTCAGATTGATAAAATAAACTATAAAAAATCTTCTTCTTAAGGTTAATTTTGCGTTGAAAATTATTTCAAAATATTTTGAAATATAATTAATATACAGATATTGATATCAATAAACATAAACATATCAATAAACATAAACATAATCGTTTGATTTTTCGTGGAAGTGGATTTTAAATTTTATTTCATTTATGTAACATTTTATTTCATTTAGGTATAATTTTTGGTAAAGGTAACAAAACTTTATCTTCGTCCAAAAATTTTAGTTCCTACTTCTAGAAGTGAATATGAATGTACAAAATGATGCTGTGATCTGTAATGATATCTATGTGATCAGTTACAGATTCTACAGAGTAAAACAAAGTAATAATCGGATAAAATTATTTTCCATTTCTGTAATGTAATTCAACCAGTTGAACGAACGTTCGAAAGATAAAAGTTGTGAACGTTACTTGCACAAAAATTGAGCTTACTTTAATTCTCTCTTAGGTCCTTGAGTTAATATTTTTCTTCCTTATAGTGAAAGCCATCTAATTGAGCACCTACAACCGCGATGTTTTTCCACCTACTTGATGGTAGCATAATCTCAAAATCTGGAAGAAAAATCTCAAAGTTTCTCAACGGTCTTAGATGGTTTTAAAATATTCATTGCAAATCAGCCAACCACACAGATAAAAAAAATAATAATAGACACAAGAAATATGTCAAGTAATCTAATTTCCTCTCTATAGATTACACTATATATTAGGATTGTAATTTATAGAAAGGGCCTTACTCACTTTATTAGGCCCTAAGAAATATATGTTTCTCAAGCTATGTATAAAGAAATAATTAGGTGGAATGGACGTTTTGGTATCAAAAGAAATTAATAAATATTTTTAAATAACATTTAGAACGTACATTCACATTATTTTATTGCATTGTACTAATATTAATTAGTATGATGATAGATCCATTTAAAGGCTAATAGAACATGGTGTTTTATAAATTATATGTATAATTTAACTTTATATTTAAAATAAAATTTAATTATTCCCTTATATCTATACTAACTAATCGATAAAATTAATCTTTCCCTTCTATTAAACTAAGCCATGTGATTTTTACTTACTCAAAAACTTGCCTCGTCTATTGCTACAATTATAACTTTATTTATTTAAGGAAAATAAATAGAGATGAAGTTGTAATATTTCTTCTATAGAGATGACATTGTATATACTTCTTTTTTAAATATTTTTTGTCATATATTAAGAATTATATGTATCGTAACTTTGTCTCTCAACATTTAATAATATGGATATTTGTTTAACGCTCATACCACCGTAGACATGGTCTAAAATGTTTATTAACTATTAATTAACTCTTGGGTCATTTCTCAACAAAAAAATTGAAGTTTGTATTACTACTGTTTATTAAATTTAATGGTTGTTTCTTATACTTCATGTGAACTTTTTAATACTATATGTTGGTGCGGATTTTTTAATTTTATTTTAATATGCCTGTGCATATAAAATCATCGTGTTACATAAAATCGTTAGATAACAATCGCCAATTTCTTAATATGTAATTCTCTCAGTGATATTAAAAATATAAATCTACTGTCCATCCCACAAAATCACTGGACGCTAAAAGAACTCTATGGTTCTTTCAATCATCAATTACGTAAAAATTATTTCAATTACGTAAAATCAAATAGATCATCATTTTCATTATATACCAATTCAAGTGGCTGTGAAAATTTTACTTGGTAACTTCTTCACATCATAACATAATGGCATAACCTCAATGTTAATAAGGAAATTATTCGTTAGTGGAACCCCAATAAAAATTAATTGATTGCTGCGTTTGATGGTTACGCGATGCACTTTGTTGATCATTATTTTTTTTCTGATATCTCTCAAAATAATACAGATTAATACTATAAAAGTAACAACGTCGCTTTTATCTCTATAATTATATTATTGTTAATATTCGGCATATCTCAATGAAATCAATATCCCCAAAGTATTTCCTACATTATGTACAATGAATATATACTGTCATTGTAAAAACAATTGTTTTACTACATTTTCTGAAACACAATTTGATTCGAGAGGTAAATAAATAATCTAAAATAATTTTGGCTTTCATTATTACTACTTAAATATCATCTTTATACATAAAATAGATAGCATCTAGGACTTCTCCCAAAGGAAGGAACAAATTCATTTTAGCATTCGAAAATATACAAGAATACTGTAAACATTTTAAAAGGGGTACACTAGTTTTACTATTCTGTATATTGCTTCAGAGAGAGATGAGTTTAATCGTATATATAAAATATATCGCAATTGTGTGAACCTAGCTAATATATGTTTAATAATTCAGATAATATCGATATAGTAGAAAACTTTTAAAATATTTTACGATATTTGTGATTCAAAATTTAAAGTTAAAAGAACGGAAATGTTATCAATTTTCATTGCACCTAAATTAAAATTTCAATATGGCTTGCTAAGCATTATATTGTTAGGACATGTTAAAATATTGCTAGAAGATAATATACACAGTGTCCAGGAATAAGTGCCAGACAAAAGAAGACGTTATTCGTTGACTGATACATAGTTGATTGTCATTAAAATGAAATTTAAAGCATAATTTAAATAGTTTTAATAATTATTTGTCATCTTTTTTATACACACGACACTTGCGCAGATTATTGAGCGCTGCTCAGGGGAGTAACCAGCGAACAGCTGCGAAGACATCTAGCTGAGCGAGTAAGCACCTGTTAAAAAGCGTTATGTGAAAAATTTTTACAACAAATTAGAAAAAGGACTTGTTTTATATTTGATTTCAACGACAATTTATTCCTTTATAGCCAATGAATATCACTTTTCTTTGTCTGACACTTATCCCCAGACACTGTGTATAAGCAGGTCACTGCAAACATATCAATTGGTATGTTTATATATACGATAATGATAAAAATTACTAGGCCTATTCTGTACTAAACCTTTATGGGAACCTTAGTGGAATTTCTACGAGTTTTATGGGCGTCTATATTTTTAATGGATATAATAAGCGATATGAAATATAATTGCAGATATGAAGAGAGTTGAGAGGCAAGGTACTCCTATGTCCATTTTTTGTGTTGCTTTGAATTTAAAAAGTTTCAGAAAATATGTGATTATCCTAAATAAATAACTAGTCATAAATTTATGATACATGGAAACTTTTTTGAGATTAAAAACATTTTTGACTGTCACATAAAAATAACTAGTCAGAAATGTGCATTTAATTCTAGCAACAATTCCTTAATTATTTTTCTTTATAATTTATATGTCGCAGTCGCCTAGTTTAATTATTCATTCATTTAATAGCCTAGCACGTTAACTAATATATTTTATCCAATCATCGACTTAAATGATGTTCAGTCAATATGTTTAATACAATAATAAAGAAAGGGTCGTTCAATTATCAGCCACTAATATTAAGTGACTAATCAAGTTATGAGATAAAAAATTATTTAAATTAATTTTTGAAATTGACTTTTTAAAATATTTCTTGTATATGGCTGTTAGAAAGTGAACTTAGATTAAAAGATATTAATAACCATCACATATCATAACAAAATTACATTTTATTTAAAACGTATTAAACGAACTTCAAAGCACTATGGGTTCACACTCACCTAAAATTCATAATATTAAAATAAAATGTTTGCTGAATTATAAATCTCTCTTACTAAAATTAAATACGAATTACAAATGAAATTAAAATAATCTATCAGGTGAGTGGAATTAAACTATTCGTTTGTAGTAATAATTGGCTAAACAGTTTTATGTAAATAATTCCCATAATACAACATAATAAAACTTAAATTAATGTTCATATTAGTTAAAATAGTTCGAGTTCAAGTAAAATAGTTATTTTACGGCTGCTGAAATTTAATTTTTAATGTAAGTCCGAGAGATTGATGAAAATCATATCAAGTAACACAATTTAGTTCGTAACAAAATAATTATATTTATTTTAACCGAATATATTCGGATTACTAGTACATAATGAGTTACTCATAATGAGTTTGTTACAAAGTTGTCAGCTGTTTGTCGGTTTCAAAATTCGAAAGTATGTCGAGGCAGGGATGTTAAACATATTTGAAATATTTATTGTTCACATCCAAGTAATATATAATAATTAAAGTGTTTTTTATCTTTTAAGATTAAAAAATTTTTATCATGAAAAGAATCACTCAATGGTCTAGGGGAAACATTTATTTTTTAACATGTTCTCAATATTTTTATCGCTCTCTTCGAGTTCAGTTTTTTGCAGTAAAAATTGATATTTTTCTTAACATTCTATTTGACTTTGTTGTAGGGTTAAGTTTGACGTTGATATCATCATGTATCATCATGTATCATGACGTTGATATCATCATCATGTGTCTCTCTACGTATGATAGATAAATATCTTTTTATGTGAGCCAGTTTTAAAAATTAAATAAGCTTCACTTTCCCTAATATTATATCTTACTTATCCATTAAATAAATGTCTGTAGCTAGACAGAATTCATGATCACCCCAGATATTTTATTTTGTGTATAAGTTTAACTATTAAATTTAAATTTCTCGACAGCTTTCTAAAGGGCTAATCATTAAACGTTGATGCGTCTTTATATCCAGCTAGACGTTACGTCAGCTAAATAAGGTATAGCCGTCATCTATAAGGCTAAACGTTATTTACCTGGATAATTTAATGGTACCGTTTAGTAACTGGCTAGGCTATTAATTGAAAGGCTAATTAAACTAGATAGTTACGACTTATAGTTTGAGAATAGTATATATGAGATCTTTAAAACTATTCGACTAAACATTTATAATAAGAAATATCTATTATTTTATTTCTGCTAATGGTTTCTATCACGTAACATGTAAAACAATTTTTTGATCCGGCTAATTATAAAAACGACTGACGTTGACTAATTATAAAAAATAATATTCATTTTTGATAGATAAGGTTTGAGTTAAGTAAATCATAATAAGTCGGATGCATTTATAATTAAACTATGAAACAATTATCTATTATCTAACTGTGGATTTAATATAATCAATTATCTAACTGTAGATTTAAATATATTATTAAAATCTACAGTAATAATGCATAATATATTGGAAAAAAAACTTAAAGGTCTATGATGATTATATATTGTATATATTGACGTTTGTTACACAAATTAAATTTTAATTACACAGACCAAATCGTTATAACAAAAAAAAATGCAAAAAAAGAATTGTATGCGACAAAAAATTACATAGCTACTTATTATAGATATTATATGTTAGTAGCATTTTTATCTTAAGAAATTTGTCCCTATAGTTCTGTACTCAAGTACAACACAAAAAAGACCAATCTCTTTTTCCTACAAGTACGTCATTGGCAGAATGCTCCTATGTATTGAAATAGTTAATGTAGGAGTCAAATTCGATATTCTCTTGATTTTCATTATCATTTGGCGAATGTATCGAAAAAGTCATTCGAAATGCATTAGTGTTGCGTAATGCCAGGAATTACAAGGTGTTTCTTAAATGGAAATAAGAGACTATGGAGTGGGTATCAAACACATTTTTCATGGAAATATAACTCATCGCTAAAAAGTTGAGAGAGGAAATACAAAGTTGTGTTAAAAAATACATAACATCATCATTTTAACAATAAAGTACCCAGTTGAGACGTAAATACAATAATTTGTGCTACTCGTACTATTGCCTGTGTCATTTGAATTCCATGATTTTTATACATTATCGGGGGAAATGTGAAATAAATAAATCGAACAATTATTTTATATAAATAAATCGTATTTAAAGGAACTCGCGAACAAAAGGAACAAAAGCAGTTGCGCACTTTCTGACTTCGAAATGTGTAAGTGGAATCGGGACGAGAAATTTGTGTCCGATTGGCTAAAATTGTAACGATATTTTATAAATGTATTTTCTTTTGTCAATATATAATAAAGATTAAGTTCTTTGTATTTAAACGCAATCCATTTCATATAGTTTTGTTACTTGCTTGCTGAATAATGTTACCGACTTTCTTTAATAAATAGTTCAAGTTTCTATTTTTGCGAAAATATGAGAAATAAACGTACAAGCATATATTTTTATCGGACAAATATCTATTCAACCATCCTAATTGTTAAAGCGACAAACATTTTTAAAGGTTGTAATTAAATGATTTAAACGTTGTAGAATATAAACAATCCATTTTGTGCATTTTAATTAGTTTAAATATTTTAAGAAGAACTGAGGCCCATTCCAATTACTTTTTTAATAATAGGCATTTAGGAACCATTAAATTAAACGAAATGCCAAAATATCTCATTATTGAGTGAAGTGAAGTTTAAGTAAAATACCTAAACTTTGCTGTGAACAAAACAATTTGTGTAATTACTTTGGGTATCTTTTATACACTTATTTCTTCCATCTGCTACCAACGAGAAGATGTAAATGTAAAAACAGTTCATATTTAAACACATTTAATTGCGCCATTTTCTACAACTTCCATACCATCAATATTTAAATCAAATATTCTCTTTTTGGTACAGAACTCCCAATACATATTTTTTAAATAGATGTATAATTTTCTGCTACTTTGAAAGATACCATTTCGAAAATTTAATATTTTACTTTAGACGAATTACACAATATTTCTAAATGCATTTGTAGAGTTCTAATCTTTCCGTACGAGTTTTTTTATATTATTCCTTTAATTAATGGTTACAAATAAAGTAGCTTTTGTAATATCGATATATATATATATATATATATATATATATATATATATATATATATAAATATAAATATAAATATATATATATATATATATATATATATATATATATATATATATATATATATACGTTGAATGCTTATTACGTAATCTGCTCATATACATCTCATCTTTATAAATTAACGAAGGAAGTGTATATTTAAAATTTCATTTGATTTCTTTTTAAATTTTCACATAGCAGAGAGTTGTGAAATTGTAAGAATAAACGGTGTTGTTTCTTGTTGGTAAGCAGTTCATAGTATTAGGTCTCAAAATATTCATCCACCTTTCTCTAGGTACTTTGGCTTTTGGGAATTTTATATGAAAAATATTAAATCACACAAATTGTAATAAATGTAAGGATTGCAGTAATCGGATTTTTTTCTTGTAAAAAATTATGCCATAATTCACTGATATTTCATAATTATTATTTTAGTAATTGTATTTATTAATAAAGTTATTATCCATAAGTTAATATAATAAACAATTTATGTTATCCAAATATTCAATACAAAATAATAAACCACATCATATTTTCAGCTTTAAAATTTATCTTATGGCGTACATTACTTAACATTCCATAAATTTCAAATGGCGGTTAATTATTAACGAATGATAAGTAACACAAAATCTACATGATTTTTAGATTTGCACGTCTTTTTCCTATATTTTTTATATTAACCATTTTCAAACGGAATTAATTATATTTCAGAATGAGAAAATATTTTGCCTCAGCTCCATTGAGTTATTATGTGACTTTGCTTACAAACATTATATCATTGTATATGCAAAATAAGAGCGTTATCTCATTCCTTACATTCTTAACTATGATTTCGCCAATTAATTTATAACATGTAATTTACGTGTAAAGCAAATTAGAATAATTTGACGTATCCCATAAACCTTTCTTCGATATTTGTGCAATAGAGGATATGGTTACTTCCCTTTTCTATTTCTAGCCTATTTTGTCAGCCATCAATCAGCCTTAGGTATGCTGGGTGACCATACGTGGTAGTACAGAAGAGAAAATGTTTGACGAAATTTATTTCATTACTGCTGAATGAGCAACCTGAAATGAAAACGAGAACTCTTTTAAAAACTTACGCAAATGAAAACCTGCTCTCGTGAAGTCATATTCTTATTACAATACCTAATATACAATACCTATCTAAAACAGAATCACATTGAGATTCCCCGCTCTTCCTCGTTAGGCAATTGCTCAACCATCTGATTGAGATTGCCTCAGAGTGTAAAAATATGTTATTGAAGAGTGACAATAAATTTCTTGAAATATGTCTTTATGTGTTGAAATATTTATGAATATTCAATGGCCTTGTTATCTTTACTGGACGGAATTGGTGTAATACCTGTATTATTTAAAAAGCAATTTAAAAATGCTGTCTATTATGCTGTATATTATTTTGCTGTATATAATTTAAAAATAAGTCTAATTTAAAAAGCAATTTAAAAAAATGCGGTCCTTTTTTGTCCGATGTATGGAAAACGATGCTTATATTCTATCCATGAATTGATCCTCGATCGATTTGTATTAATGCTCATTCTTATCCTAATCTGATGTATCAGTAGATCATCCCATTAATCATTCATCAATTTCAATATTACATGAACCTTATTCGTCATCTTCCTAAATTTTAATCGTTCAATTAATTAACTATCTTTGTTTTAATTTAACAATTACTACTAAGGTCATAACGTAATTACATTTCTTTTAATTCAACTTTCTGTAAATAACAATAAATTATATCATTCATTGTTTAAATATAAAGTATAATTATCAAAATGTGGACACGAAGTTATAATAATTATTTTTAAACATTCCTCTGAAATAATAAGATGATATTTAGGATAATTAGAAAATATTTTCTAGCAAACAATTTCTTTACTTTGAGTGTAAAATAAAAGCTCATTTTAATGGGGATAGTAAAATGCTGCATAAATTTTAAATAATACAAATGTATCTCGCATATACATAAAGTTGAAAAGAAGTTTACTGAAGTTCAACATGGTAAACTGGGTAAGTTCTACATTGTATTTACAAAACTACAAACGAAGGTGATAAAAATATAAGGTCTTTTTTTTATTTTTGGCAAACTTACATTTTGACAATAAAATGGTTATCTGATGAAATTTTCACAGTGGTATTTTAACCGCGTTCTATTTAAAAACCTATGTTTTATGTTTAATTTTAATTCTATATTACTTTACACAAGTTCAATGTATTGAATTATAGCCATAATATTTTTAAATTTTATTTCACTGTCACCTCAAAATTATCATCTTTAATGATTTCATCCGTAAAATATACTTCGTACCAACTAACAACATCCATATCTTCAATTTACAGTCTTCAATCAGAATGGGTCTAACCGCACGTAAATGCCTTTAAGTTTTATTAATAAAATTCCCTATTATTATATTGAGAGTATAACTCTTAGACAGATGCAAATATGTAAATAAACAGACGAATGAAGTACGCAAAAAAAACAGATAGCTGAACTTTTTAATCGCAAGTCAATTAATATCATCATAGTCATCATCTGCCGGAATACAATTAATAATAACCAGACGTACCCCTGTCTTCCAGATAGATATCAATAAAAACCGATCTTGTATCATTTGAAACCATCGGTTTCCTGCTATTTTTATCAGGTCGTCTGTCTAACGGGAGCCGTCTTCCTCTGAATTATCTGGTACTTTATTATCATTCCAGAACTTTTATTTCCCATGTACTCGTCACTGCTAATCCTAGGAGCTATGTCGTTAAAGTAGTCTTCCTAAAAATCTTCTTGTTACAAATCAATTCCCGTCAATAAACCTCAAGAACAGACTTTTCCAGCGCTCTCAGGGTGATGGGGAATCTTTCTTAAAGACCAGTCCTAATGAGCCAAGTATCATTTCTTCATCTTATTACAGACGATAAAAATTGTTTGATTACTTTTTTCCTCTGACACTTGGATAATTTGGACGAGAATACGTGGCAAAGTTTTTCGAACGCTATCCGATCGAATTTGATTCTCCGAGCAACTAAAAAAGTAACATTGTAAACATGGGTGCGAACAAGTATATAAGTACAAATATTTGGAACAAAAATACCTCTTAGTAAAACATTTAGATAATTACTATAAAGTTACGGAAATTACTTCAAAATTACATAGCTATGTACGTATACAAGAATCAATGAGATATATGCTTTCCACATTACTTGTTTATTTTATCTATAATAAATTAAAGCTTTCAAACCACTCCATGCAAAATATGTTATTATTTCACGAATACCATGGCTAAATAAAAGATCTTCGAAAGGTAACGCAAGTGCTAACGGAAACCGGGATTCTATTAGTTAATTTTGAAGAAAGCACAATAATAAATTTTTCCTTCATTCTTGTGATGAGCTGAATTTTAGAAATTTAGCAGTTCTTTTTAAAAATATTTATAATCTCGTTTAAGTTCAGGGGTTATTCTTTTAACGAAATAAAGTTTTTCACGTACTTAATTTCACAACTAGCACTTCGATTCAAGATGTGATATAATCGATAAACTGGTATTGAGTAAGTAATTTTAAGTAAAATTATTCCAATTATTACGAAATTAATAATGTTAGAAAATATAATGGAAACTGTTTTTTGTTAAAACTTTTTCTTGTTTTTAGTAATTAATAGACAAATTTACATCCAAACTATTTATTATTAATTTTTTTTATTGTAAAAATAAGCGAAAAACAAATATTTTCTTTCAGAAAAAAATAATTGCGACTTGATTATAAGCGATTAAGACTTAAATAATAAAATATTTAGGTATTAAAACCAGAATGATATTATGTAGTAATCGAAAACTCTCTTACAAGATACCAATTTAAAAACGTTTGTATGAATTCACTTTGTATCTGTAAAGAAGCTGAAAGTGGAAAATATGTGTTTTTATGCAATATTCAAATAGTAATTTAAATATCGCATAAAAAAATTAGGGTAGATAATTTTTATGTAGGAGACAGAGGGATATTTCGATAAACCTTTTTGCTAATAGAGTATTTAGATTTCCCCAGGCGAGTGGTCAAAGAAGGAACCATACTGTTTCAATGTGTCCGTTTGTCTGAAATTTTACAGGAGTAGATCTTAGACAAAAAGAACTAATATGAAAAGTTCTTTTTCATATATCAAACTTACTTTTAAAAAATTTTTTTTAGCAATTTCATCGATTGGGTATTGAAAATATCTTCCAAAATGCAATCAAAAACGTTTCGTATCTTTACTAATATGTAAAGTGGAATAGTTTGTTTGTTTGTGATAATCATTAGAACTGTTGATCTTGACATAAATATTATTTTTGTGTATATATTTAACTTGCCCTTTCAGCTGATGTATGAAATTGAAAAAAAACATTCAATTAAATTTCCATAAAATTATTTTTTTAGTATTAACATGTGTTGAAAAAATATTTTTGTGTCTGTATATATACTTCCACACACTGTTGAAACTCAAGTTTAAAAGAATTCTGGAAAAAGCGGCTTTCTGATATCAAGAAATGAACGGAATCGTGGGTTATCTTATAAGGGTTCTTTTCCTTTTTATATATGGAACCCTGAACATATTGCGATGAAAATCTTATAAAAGAAGTTGAAGTTTTATCAGGTCCAAGCTAAATCCTAGGTCACCTGCCTACACACTTCCTAATTTTCTTTCAAGATGTTGCTTTCAACCATGTCGATGACTTTTTAGATCATTGCATTTGCAAAGGTGCAAAAAATTTATAGAAAAGTTCCATAAATATTAAAATGTATTTGTTTGATTATAATTCAATTGTTGATTAAATCTCTTTGTTATTTGTGAATACTATTCAAAACTAAAATAGAGATACAACATCAATAATCTATTTGGGATCTTTCGATGATGCTCACCAAGTCAGCATTCGTTACAAGCGGTGTTTCTGTTTTATGATTAACGTCGATGTGACGTGTTACGGTTAATTACATCATTATCTCAATGAATCACCTTGCTCTTATTCATGTGCTTATCGGGTAGAAGACAAAGCCATCGTATCTTGAATTGTTAGCTAAAAAAATATATTGGTTATATAATAACTATTCGCAGTGATTTTTATTAAAATTGGTTTATATGCCATATTATACTCTTTTATAACAAATATAAATTAAACTTAAAATGCAATTGATTTAAAATAACAATAAGGTGCTATCAGAATAAAAACACACTCTGAATGGAATGCGAATCCATGTCAATTTCCGAAAGAAATTCCCTTCTGTCCTTTTGCCGATTTAAATACTTTGGTTATAAAATACAAATTCGAATATTTTAAAATCTATTTTAATAACAATTATTTAACAAGCTAACCAAGCCACTACGCTACTATATCCTTGTACAATGAGAATAAATTCGAATTAAAATTCAATGGATTGAAAAGCAATATTTCAATTCTATCGGCACAAAAAACACTCGAATGGAATATTTGTCCATGCCCATTTTCATAGGAGTCTTTTTTGCTTATAGAGTCACCAATGATATTATTTTCTTTTCAGAATTTGCTTTTTACGGTACGTGTTCTGACCTTAGATTTACTATTATAAACTTACTTTGTTAAATATTTAAAATTTTACAAATAAAATAATGCTATTGATTTTATCACTAAGTAATGTTTATGAAACATTAAAATATATATTTTCTTCCCACTCAAACAAACACACCTCGAATTAGTTACATAAATACGTTAATAAAATTTAAGTTGGTGGTAAGATGAAAAAAAATTATATTAAAATGTTATTTGGATTAATTAAAATCAATTTGGCACTCTAGATGTAATAGTATAAATTCCATACTACAAAATTTTCAACTAAACTTGTTGAAAAAAATTTAGGAAATAGTAGATATATCAAAATCTTTGTTGCCTCAGAACGGAAACTGTTTTAAAATGTCGTATCTATATGAAAGGTTTGACCCACCAAGTTAATATTCTAGTTAGACTGCAAATATTTTAGTCAGTTAAAATTACAATAGAAATAATCAAAATGAATCAAATACATCTGTCAAAAGTACCAAGCAAAGGCTGTAATAACGAAAGAATCGCGACATAATACGTGAAATTATACAATTAAATGAGTTTCAAACTGTTTTGATTGTATTTTTATGGTATTCAATAACAACCAGCGAATTAAGTATAAAGTTTGACCTTTGTCCATAATGAGAATTTACTTTATATAACCTTTAAAATAAGCAATTAATTTTGCTAATTATTTTATTTTCTAATTTCGAACATTTGAGAAGTTTTTGAGTGAAAATAAGCTAAGAAACCTATGTATATTGATATCGTTTAACAGAAACAAACCAGACTGCTCCCTCCATTATTTTGTTAGTATATACAATAATGGCTATTATAATGTCAGGAATTAGGAAACTAAATCTTATCTTGCTACCTCATCTTTGCACCTTTTTTCGCAACGCATATATTATTAATCTGTCGTCCTTGCAATAATGGCAACATCCCTTTACAAAATTTCCCACTGACACAAGTACTTGATATGAAATAAACTCACCGAGAATCAACTTTTATGATACGAGAGGCATCTCAAATAAAATATTTTAAAATAATTGTAACTATTCTAGTGACTAAATTGGCGTGCTATCGTTTTATTATCAGTACTGTTTGGTACTAGAAGGAACGCCGGCTCTTAAATTTTTGTTTTCCATTGACTGCTATAGAGATACAATTATGAAAATGCGATTAAGAAATTAGCAATCAATCAAATTTAACCCCGTTTGTGAACTCAATTTGACTTACATAATAGGTGACGCCGTTTCCATTCACCGGAATGATTAAACTAAGACTTTTCCAAAAACTAACTATACACGCTACTTTTTGTCGGATAAGTTGTAACAGTATTATATAAAATGTAGTTTTTTTATTTGACACTACATATTTCAACCATACTCCACATTGAAGTGAGGAGTAATTCCATTCATATTCTTTCTGATTATGCCAATTGTTGCTAGACCTTTCGGGAGTAACGCTTCGACTGGTGTACCAATTTTTAGTTTCATATTGTAGCCACTATTGAAAATCGGCTAAAATCTTTGAACAACAGCTAGGCCAGAATTATCAAAATTGTATGGACCTTAATTTGATTGTTTTCCGGGGTAAATTTATACGATAAATGTTTAAAAAAATATTTTAGCGACAGAGAGCTTAACTTTTGACACCTCAGGTACTTGATTTACTTGGAATATTTTACCGAAATGAGCACCTTCCATGAATAGCTTCCAATTTTTATCAATAGTCATCAAAGTAGATAAGATATCCTTGCTATTTTGGACAATTTTTTCACCGATATTGCAAATCTTGTCATGTGATTTTCTTCGTTGCACCGTCATCGAATTTAAAAACTCGTAGCAGAAATCGAAACCAATGAGCAACAAAGAAAGCGAAATATTTCTATCGATACGTCCAAAAAATCTCTTCAACATTTAAAATATTAAATTTTTTTACTCCTGATAATAGTACCAAACTCGTATGCATCTCATTGTAGTTAATCTGTTTTGCTTACGTTTTTCTGGTATATATGTTTGACAGTGTCAATATATTGACTAGTATACTCGACAATAATAACAATAACAGTCTCGTCAGAGAAGAGTCTCCAAATTCTAAGACGTTCCTTTTCATATGAGATAGCCCATTTCGGTCCCGATATTTGAGTTATGATATAGACAATTTTAGTACGGAAATATTGGCAACGGGGCCTTTTATTCCATTTTGTAGGGTTATCCTTTTTATATAAAAAGACGAGATGTTGTTACCTGATGATTGTTGGTCGCTCAAATTCTTTTCGCTCTCCGAGTTTTATATTTGATATAGTGCGAAATTTTCTAGTTAACCATCACTTCCAGTTTCACTGTCCGATGATGTTTGTGATCTAACTTTGTCAGATGATGATGCTTCTTATAGAAGTGCCTCGAAATGACATTTCGTAAGACATGCCGAAACATAATTTATGATTTGAAAAACCAACGCGTAGATATTTTTTGTAAATTGTCAATAAAATTACGCAAACCGTTTAAATATTACAATAATACAATCAGATAATACAAATAAGAGCAAAAGTATGTACATAGTCTGATCAAAATGTATAAAATAAAAAATAAATTATAAACATTTGACTTACGCAGTCGGTGACGGTCGTTTCATGCACTAGGTTGGAGCCAAAACCCTAGTACGAGCGCCTGCAGCATCATAGTGGGATGGATTAACGGTGAGCTACTCGAAATTACAACAAAAATCGACGTTGGATGAAAAAGTTTTTCAATTTTATCGAACCGCCCGGTATTACAGACATATACGTCACTAATGGCGGTTAACTGTGCCGTGCTTTTGGAATTGGCCATTAATTATGCTTTTAGATATTAGGATTATTTTTTACTTTTTTGGGAATAAGTATGTATGGCTAAATAAAATGTTTATTTACGTCATCTACCTTTACAGAACTTCCTGAAAACGAATTAAAAAATTATTGAATAAGTTCTAAATCCACAACATCCACAACGTTTGAACTCACTGTTATATTCTATATAAGTGATTTTATATATTGTATATGGCATCCACATTAGTGTTAATTCTGACTTGCTGATTAGAGTTATATTGCAAACTCCTTTTTTGTTTTAGACGTCGCTTAATAATCCTATCGGTCACACACGACTGATGGGTTTATCGTAATAAATTGAGAAATGGGGAATGTTAAAGATATCGTGAAATACAATGCGTACGAAATGAATATTCAAAATCGAATAGTCGATATATCGACAGATAGTACATTTAAATATTATCAATACCTGATACCTTGTAAGATATCAAATTCAATTAAAGTATACCATTATAACCATTATACCATTATAATTTTTACACCATTATAATTTTTACATATTTTAATTTACTTGCATTTGTCAAGAACAATTTATTTCTAACGGCGGAGAAGAATATGTAACTGATAAAATAACTTATAGCTCTGGTTTTAATAGCAAGATCTTAATTATTATATTATAACGAAGAATAAAGACATATTTTTGAAATTTGGCTAGTATGAGAGAAGATGTTCATTTTTGTATCAGGTTAGATTGACTATATTATTGTTATTAAATACTCACTTCGTCTTTCAAGAAATTGTATTTATAATTACTTTTAAAGGTTTAGTTTTATAAAATAAAGTAAGTAAATTTAACGGAAACTCTTTTTGTTCTATCTCGAAAAAAGTTCAAAAGAAAGTTAAAAATAGCTCGGTGACTAAATTCGTTTCATTATCAAAAGATTAGATACGGAGTCATACAAAGGATATATAGGACATGTATTTATTATTGAATTTTTAATTTTGAAATAAAACTTTATAGAGATTTTTGATAGAATGGTGTATACACAGATATGCGCATGTTTTGTGTATTTGCGCCCGTTTAATTAATATAACATGTTATTAATTACTTTTTTTCTCGGTGCTATTACCTATAGATGAAGATGATATTTAGTATTAAATAATTAACTCTAAATAACAGTTTAATATCTAGCTTTCAATTTGCAGTTTTACTTTTCTGTAAGTATATTTATCTAGGACCGACCTTCTGCTTTGATACAGAAATGAACTCGATTTTAACAAAATGGCGTTAACCTTTCTGATCATCATGGTTTTAGTTATGAACTGGTGAACGGATTCTTAATTGGTGCATGAGATATCTTGCATTGGTCGTGTTGGAGTAGCCAAATAATATTAGGAACGCTTAATATTTTAAATAAAGTAAAGAAATCGTTTTCACAACTTTCATTGATACAGTTATGGGCTATCAAGTATAAAACATATAAGCAACGTATCTTATTTCTATCCGCTGCTATTTTTAACATTATTTTATGTATAACAAATATGTTTAATTTATTATATATGTGAATCCTGTATTTATTTCTCATGTTTTTGAGTAAATGCGACTTAAATGATGTTATGCTTATGTCGTAAATTAACATATAGATATTATTCTTACCTATACTAAAACTTAGGTAATAGCTTGCCTGTACATTAAATATATTTACAAAAAAAACATTTAGGCGCACATGATTTAAGTAACCGAACATTAAAATAATATATTTTGATTCTTAATCTATTATCTGTATTATGTTGTTTCAATACGCATCACGTAAAAATACCAACTAAATTGGTATAAATTTTCTGGGAAAACAGACATGGCTTGCAGTAATATATAGCTTTTATTTCATTGAAATCAGTTCATCCAGTGAGAAGGTATGCTTGCATTAGCATATCTTCAAAAATACATTTACATTACGTTATTAAACTCAACCTAAAAATGCTTAGCTAATCAAAATATAATATATGCACAATAGTATATTGCATATATTTTCATCGGTAGAGGCTGTACGTGTATTTTGAATCACATAATATAATTTTCCATTCGGATATATATTAGCAAAATGCACGCCCATTTTTCTAATGTATGCCCGAAATTAAATATGTAGTGGTGCGTCTGAGGATAAGTAAGCAATTTGAATGCGGGCAGATGCATAAGGGTAGATATCGTTTTTGGTCGTCTTTTGCACATAATATTAGGATTAAATAAGGTAATCGGTATAAATTTACTTTTTCTCTTAAATTCGTCTAAAATTTTGTTCTTTCGTTATAATTTGGGATTTCATTATGTTTTTAGATCTAGTTTTGGTTGTGTAAATTTTGTTTTTACGTACTTTTTTATCTATGAATATAATAAAATTTTAGAATTATCCTGCGTTAGAAAACTGTAGAATTGGCCTGCATTATTCAAGATTTTCAATTATCCTGTATCATTATTAAATAATTTTGCACTAAAAAATTAACTATTGTTTCTAAATTTTCTCTGAACCGAAAATTCAGTTCAATAACGGATCATTTTGAATGAGATCGTCGAACAAATTCGTATATTTCTCAACCAGTTATACACTGCTAAACTAAATACTTAAAATAATGTGGTCCGAAGCAAAGAACTAGTAGTGAAAGTAAAGAAACAAAATATTTTATGAAGTTACAAATTCAACAAAAAAATATTTAATTTATTCTAGTAGCAATGTAAAACTGATATAATAATTTAAAAGTTTTTCCAAAAAACACCAAAGTTTGTTTAAGCGGAAAATATTACCAACCAAAGATGGTATAATTTTTTTATAAATTCTAAAAAAAATTAAATCAATTGAAAATATAATTTATAACTTTTTCCATAATATAACATTTAGGTAGCGTTGAAAGGAACATAATTGATTAGTTAGTGATTTATTCATTATACAATTTATTTTCTCGAGTAGTTAGTTTAACTTAGTTTGAATTGGTAATTTTTGTTACCGCAGGAGGATTGAGTATTTACAATATTCTCTGTTGAAGTTGAAATTTAGGAAAATTATTTTTAAAATAAATTATTAATTAAAATTTCTTATGAAATGAAATTTTCTTAACAACGTGGTCGTTAGCATCATGCTTCAAAAACTTATATATTTTTTCACTGTAAATTTATTACGTAACGCTGTTTTTAGTGATATTGCATGAAAAAAAAATCAAAATATCATAAAAAAGCTAATTTTTTTATTAAAAATAATGTTTGCATTATATTTTCATCCTAAAATATCTAGTACCGTCCAAATATCAGAATTATTACCTAAAGTTAAAGACATAGTTAAGTATAATCACTTTAGAAAAAGGACCGCTCCATGGGAGATTGATCACGAAAAATTCTGGAGCTTGCTGCATAATTCTTTTTTTAATAAAAGTTTTCCTTATTCTAAAAAAACCTGACAAGTTGAAAAAAATCTCTCTCAGTCGTACCGCGAAGAACATGGCGTGAGAATGATTATTGTTTTAAGTGTTCAAAAATAAAATAAAAATTTATTTTACAACGATGTTTGTTACAAAAAAAACCTTATAGGGGCTTGCTTCCTGCGACGAATCAGGTAAGTTAGCCTACCATTTATACTATTTGTTTTGTGTGATGCTCTATCTTTGAGATAGTTGAATCAGGTTGTATAACTTGGTTTCATTTTATTTTGATACTCGAATAATCAAAGACTAAATTACCACTCAACATTTCTAAAACACTTTTTGACTTACCTTATAATTAGAAATAACCATTAATACGTCATTAAATTAGGATTTATTCAACTGATTATACTTACCGTAAAAAACCAAAGTATGTTTCTACAATAACGAACTTTCATACCTCAGGACTGATCTTTTCTTTCGAGAGTCAGAGGGCCCCACCCCCACACCTGTCACAAATTGTTTTCCAATAGCCTCATCTTGCGCAAGGCGGTGGGAAATAATGATGCGCTGATTCATTTGGACAATGACGGACGGCAGTATATCTGGCCGCAGCTGGTCTGTTGTCTGTTAACGAGTATCGGGGCAAGATTATCTCGAATAGAAGTTTCTTTATTTTAAAAATGTATTATATCAACGTCAATTTTGAGGAAGTATTGCGTTTTCCTGACAAGTGATGAGTAGTTCACGCTCTATCAGTAAAAGAATACAAAAGTGATACATTTTTACTTGCAAATAATGTAATAAATTATGTTTATATAAACTGTTGTCCAAAGATTAAATAATCTAACATGAAAATTGATAATTTCTTCAAAACATTACTTCCAATATTTTGCAGCAACCACTTGTCAATTTGACTTTCTTGCAAGTGAAGGAAATCGAAATATGCCTTGAAGTGCAGAAAAAAAATAGCCGTAAATTTAATCATTTCTAATCACTAATCCTACATTGAATTTAAAATAAGCAAAATAACCGATTTTGGCACGTGCAGTCCACTTTAAAATAATGATGATAAGTTACAAATTCGCAAAATAACTACTCACCTCTTATTAAATGTATATTTTCCTAAAAATATAACATTTTTGGCATTTTTAAATTTCGTAGCGAATATTACTTTAATTCTCCATCCGATAGTATTATTATAATATTTGTTTGAAATTTATCAATTGAATATTTTTTGAGATTTTAAGTATTTTTTGGTGTAAAAACTTCCCAACATGTTAAATCAGAAGGCAAGAGTAAAATGCAAAAAGTTTAATTGCAATGCGGTACTCGATACTCATCATAAAATTATTCAAATTAATGTACATTTTTCCAATACAAATAAAAAAAATTCTTTCCCAGTTTTTACCCAAAGTTTGTCTGAAGAACGACTTCTATTGAATTTGGATTGCACACATTTTAAGCTCATATTTGTTAAAGCCAACTCAGATAAAGTGAACATCAAATAAATTATAAACAGTTTTTAAAGCTTATCAAAAGCTGTCTAAAAGTTTGAATTGGGTAGATATATCCCACACTAAGTCCTTAAATATTTATGAGGTATTCATACTTAACAGATCGATTCTAGATAAGCTTTAAAGCATTTCAATGGCTGCTTACAAGTTGGAATTGTGTATGTATATTTCATGCTATATATAGAGTATAAGTATTTTATAGTACACGACGAAAATATCCAGTGAATACGATTTTAAAGAAAAAAACTCTTTAATACGAAAACAATTTTCTGAAATTCGCTTGAAAATTCCAAAAATCAACTATTATTCTTTATTGTTGGCCTTAATAAAAGATGAAATTTTGTACCTTTGTAGAGACCGTCCCCACGGTTTCAACCTAATTCAATCTGAAGGCCTACTTCAATCCATAATGTAATTTTTAGACAGCGGTGAAAATTTTTCAACGAACCTTTTCTTTCATTGCAAAGATTTGTATTCAGATGAGACAAAAAATATATCAAATTACCGATTTAATTTTATAGATATTTCCATCTCCTTCGAAGTAATTAACTAAATTGTTCTTCCATAATATGACGTAATACACTCTAATACTTTATTTATAGCATGGATTTAATTTCTTTTCTATCATAATTTTTTATCACAAAAGAAGCTTTTTGTATTGTAAATATATTGAAATATAAATTAGGTAGTAGTATCATTAGCGGTTATCCGAACGGTAATGAATCTGCAGAGACTCTTGAATTTACCCAACAAACAGCTTACACTCTAATTCTGGCATAGAATATTTTTAAATAATTTAGCTCTTCCTCTTAAAACATAATGTTGAACTTAAGAAAAAGAGGCAAGAGCCAATTATATTTTTTATGTGATCGCTTATGTTCTGAAAGGTAAATAATAGTGTGACTTGATAACAAAATAACGAACATAAGAGATTAAGGAAAAATCGTATTAATTATTTGACTAATAAAAAACGTATAATTATAACTCAATTTATAATTTAATTTCAATTCACGGTAACTAATAAATTTAATTCACAAAGAATAGATAGCATCAAATTTCATCACTGAACTCTCAGAAGTGATTCCTATCATTAAAATGTCTTTCATTCAAAGTATTAATAACTTAAACTCTGACGATGCCAGGTCTAGTGAATAAGGGGTATGTGAAATTATTTCTTATACCAACTCCAATAATTATAATCAAGAAATTCTTGCAGGATACAAACGAGTATTACTATGCAGAAACAAAAATTTCTCGTCTTGTGTACGTTTCCAACGAAAGTGCACTATTGTGGTATTAGATCCTTTATTGGGAAGAATTTCCTAATACAGGATTTCATGGATATCTTACCAAAGACACTATATAATCTATTCGCGATACTCTATCATTTTTTAGCAACGGATTACACAACTTCTTTGATCTAAATATTCTCGCTTACGATTATGATTCCTATACATATTTCATTTTTTTTTACAATTCATTTCTATAAAGTGGTTCAACAAAATGAATTACGCCGAAGAGACAGAAGTTGTGAACAACATTTGTAAAACGATTGAGTTTATTTTGACTTAGTTCATGAAATATCCAAATACTTTATTTATAGACTTCATCTTATTTGTATTACTATTTTTCCTCCATTACGTAAAAACTATTTAATTAGGTACCCAAAGCCTGCGTTAAAAGACGGAATCTTCTTCAATTATTTAATTTAATTTGTCGATAACAAAATCATCTGGTCGACCAAACTGGATTGATGTCTTTTGACGTGTAATCACCACTCTAGAATCGGTGTAACCGTTACCTCACAGTAGATTAATCGTAAGCTACTCTGATATCTGACGCGTGTGACCCTTTTTGGTACTACGGAATGACCAGACTGAAATTCACACAGCAAGCAATGACGTACATGGGTATTAACGTCAATATTCAGTCGAACGTATATATAAATATATATATATATATATATATATATATACATATATATACATACATACATATATATATATATATATATATATATATATATATATATATATATATATATATAATATCCTCAAGGCTTCCTAAAAATTTTACATATTTTTTTTAAAAATCCTCTTTACATGTTAGCATATAAACAGATAAAAAGTAACAAAATACACAAGAATTCACATATTATTCATTAAGTAAACTAATTAGGCATGATCTTACTTCTCAATTCATAAATAGAGAATAAGTTAGGTCGAAGTTAGCTACACCTTGATATCAAAAGAAATAAATAAATATTTTGAAGAATTTATATTTTACATAGATTTAGAACGTACGAGGAAAATTTGGAATTTACATTAACATTACTACTCAAAGCATTGCATAAATATTAATTAGTATGAAAGATCTACCTCAAAGCTTATAGAAGATGGTATTTTATTACTTATAGGTATAATTTGATTTTATATTCAAAAATAAATTTTAAAATTAACTAAAAAATAAATTTTCCTTTAGAATAAGCCAAATGCCAAAACTATATCTCCATTTACTTACGATTTTTAAAAATGAGTTTAAATCTAATTGTAATTTTTCAAATGCATTTTGTGTGATGTATTAAGAATGGCATGTGTTCAAAATTAAATCTTCTCGCATTTAGTACTATTGATATTTTTTTAACGTTTAATATCACTATTGACGTGGTTTTATGTTTTTTCTTACTATCAGTAAACTAGTAGGTTCATATTAAACACAATATTTGCAATTTTCATTTTATTTAATCATCCCGTTCTTTTTATTATTTTTTGTGAATCTTTTACTTCCATTTATTAGCATCAAAAACAGTTCCGTGTATTGGTTATCGAAATTTTCTGTAGTGTATTGTATCTACGCTTAATGGCATTGTATGTTATCCTGTTTGAATTAAAAAGATGATTCTATCCTCCTTTGCACAAGATGATTTTTACCGTTATATCTATTGATTATGTAGGGACATACATTAAAATATCAATAAAAATTCGATAACGGGATTGCAAATAGATCCTAACTTTCCTAGTATATTGATTCAAGTTGTAAAGTTTTACTTAGCAACGCAACTTCTTTACATCGTGGCATATAACTTATATGTTAATGAGGAAGTTATTTGATATTGAAAATACTAATAAAATTTGCTTATTGGATACTGCGTTTAAAGGTTTTGCAATTTGTGGATCAATACGTCGTATTAAATGTCTTTTACTATAATTTTGGTCAATAGTCTACAAGTAACTACTCGGCTTTCTTCTCTGTAAGTAATATCATTAATTTCTATTTAATGATAATAATATTATCCCAATATATACCCAAAAAATATTGCCCACATTATCTTGGACAAAAACGTATTGTTATTGTGTATAAAACTATCTTCACAAATTTTCTTGGACACAATGGAATTTAAGAAAAGAACAAATAATTGAATGTAATTTTGATTTCCGTTCACACCATATATTCATCATATCTATAAATAAAATACATAGCCTCCAGGACTTCTCACAAAGACGAAGTAAATTAATTTTAGCTTCGTGCTTTCAAAATATACTAGCCTATCATACACTTTATACGAGAGGTATACTACCATTTACTATTTTACTTAATATTCTAAGGAAAAAAAAATTAAAAAAATAAATATATATATATATATATATATATATATATATGTGAGTGTGTGTGCGTGCGTGCGTGAGAGCACGCGTGCGTATACATGTGTGTGGGTGTAAATATCCATGTTCGTCTACATATATGTGTATCTGATAATGAGAGAAGTTTGTACTCCTGATCTGTCTGTATAAAACCCTTACAGTTACGTACTTTAGTGGATTCTTGAAGAGCTTACAGGCATGTATATTTTTATTGCATATTGGGAGTGAGTCAGTTGAATATTGGGAGAGGCAGTCGTCTAGTTTCTTTAGTAAGGCATTGAATAGCCTAGTATGTTAAATATAAGGCTATTCAATATCAACCTAAGTGACATTCATACCGAGTGTAATAATAACGAACGGGCTGGCCAAATCTCAGCCACTACTATGCAATAACCGATCAAGAGCAAGCTGAGGGGAAAAAGAAAAATTTATAAAATATAAATTAAAAGATGTTTGTATCCATAACATAACATAGAAAGTTACTTTATATTAATAAAACATGTGAAACGCATTTAATCCGGCCTTAGATTTGCACTCAAGTGTAATTAATGATAACGAAATAAAATGTTGCTTAATTAATTTTTTTTACAAAAATTTAATATAACCTACAAATGAAACTAAAATATTCATTAAGGTCTTACACTAATCTACGATTAACATGCTAACAACCTTGGGATGATTACTGTGAAGTAATAATTGACTAGAAAGTTATCTGTAAACAATCTCTTATGATACAACATAATAGCAATTTTCATGAGTTGTCACATTTCAAAGCGAGATAAGACAGTCATCTTACGGCTGCTGAAATTAAAATTTAGTGTAATATGTGAGTTCGGGAGCTAATTTCTTGGATGAAAATAATAAAATGTATGATGACCAGTTTCCAAATCGGTCTTAGGTCAAAAGGTAAGAGGCCAGAACATTAAACACATTTAAACAAATTTCAGTTGGCACTAAAATACTATTAATTTGACAGATTTTTCTATTTCATGACGGAATAGTGTTTTTATTCGTATGTCAAAGAAATGTATTGGCAAAGAAGCACACGACGGTCTAGTGGATACAATTATTTTTGTAACATATTCTCAATACCTCATCGCTATGCTTGAATCTAAGTTTTGTAGTTGAATTAGATAATTCTCTTTTCATTTCGTTATATTCTGCATTGTGATTGAGTACGCTATGGACGTCATGATTTTAATCTCTATATATATAATACGGTATGTATTATGGCTCTGCGGAAGTTCGTTTCAATAATGAAATAATTCTCACTTGCAGTTGTTTTTACCTATTTACTTATTAAATGTATATCCATCGATAGGCAACTGATGACGAATTTATGATAGTACGATGAATTCATGATAATACCAGGTATTTTATTAGTGCTACTAAATTAATTAATAGTAATTAATAGTACTACTAAATTTAAATGTCTCGGCAACTTTCAATCGGATAAGTCGTTAAAAGTTGACGCGCCATTATATTTACCTAGTCGTTCACCTCGCCTAAAAATGTCTATCACTCAAATGGCAAAAGTTTATTTAGGCCGATAATTGAATAGATTCTTTTACGAAATTTGCCAGGCTATTAGATGAATGGCCAACTAAACAAATAGTTGTCATAGAGTTTAAGAAGAGTACATATGAGAAATTTGGCGTTTTCTAGTAATTTTACATAATACTTACAATAAGAAATATCTAATCTTTTATTTTTGATAATTCCTCCTGTTATAGTAGATTATTGAATGCAACATGAAAAAAATTTTGAGTTATAATAACATTGGCAAATAAAACAAAAATAATATTTGCGACCGATTCTCGCTTCAGTAGAAAGATTCATGAATGTTTAAAAAAATATCGTACATTTTTATATGCCACTTTCACAATATATTACAATATAAATCACTATTATTATAAATATATGTCAAGAACTTATTAAAAAAAATAATTCATAATTAAATAAAACTACGTGATGTAGTATTATTTCTACTTTCTTTAAGTTCTTTACAACCACCTAGGTTTCGTTGTATTACATCTTCAGGTGGGCTATTAGCAAAACAAATCTTTGCTAATAGCCCACCTGAAGATGTTGTAATACAACGAAACCTAGGTCGTGGTAAAGAAATTAAAGAAACTAGAAATAATACTACATCACGTAGTTTCATTTAATTGTGAATAATGAATTTCTACAAAATTAACGCCAAATATATTCAATAAGTAAAATAATTCGTATATGCCATTTATTACGGGTGTAAGAATTTCTTTACCAATTTTCTTTTATTTTTTTATGCCATGATATTTGATATGTGAAGATAAAAGTTAATACTTGTTTCTTTCGGTCCTAAATAATATATTGGGAGTCAAAATTTCTTTATTTTGTAAGGGGATATTTATTATGTTTTCAGTAATAATATATTTTATGAAGATATAAACTGTATAAGGAATTTTATGAAGACCACATCATAACACCGCCAGGCCAATAACGGAATGCAGCATGTCTAAATTTCACATAATGGAAAATATATTATACAACAAAGTGTAAAGTAACGGTTTCTAGTATCGACATAACTCAGACACAGGTCTAATAAATCTTGACAGGACAAGTGGCAGGAGTATCCGTCACTAGTAAGAAAGTCTGCTATTATCGTTCCTCATAGTCACTATGAATCAACAACGCCATTACTTAATACCGCCTGCTACGCAGTGAGCTTGTGGGAAAATTTAATTTATGACGGGTGAGAAGCAAAGCTATCCTGTTGTAAAGATCTTTATATTTACTCAATTGAATCCTAATCTTCTCTATCAGTAAACAATTCCGTGAATTGTTCAATAATTTGAATATTACACAAATCAAGCTGTTCTCCTTTGAAAAAAAATTCGTTACTCGTAATTTTATATAATTACATCTTTTTTTATCACTACTATTTTTACGTCATCCAATTTTAATTATTTAATACTAATATTTTCATATTACCAGGGTTAGGAAATAATTTAGTTCAGTATTAAATCTGATAACGATTTAAAAACCAGGTTGAAAATTTTGTTTTAAGACAAGATTGGAAAAATATTGCACAGAACCAAACTAAACGAGAACACTTATTAAGTGAAGGTTATTTACACATATATTCGTAATATTATATTCTACATAATGAAACTAAATATCATAAACCTCTTTTGTGATATGTTTCACTCAATTAATATTTGTCTTCTTTTGCCACGTAATAAGCTTCGTTTATGAAGATGATTAAATATTACATTAAAATATGATTTTACTCGATTAGTTCTAATTTTTCCTTTCTCATTTGTATTATGGAAGCACTATTGTTTTTAATCCTCAACACATGGAACAGAAAATTATATACATTGATTACGATTTTATTTATTATTGTCAGGTGCTTCATGGGTATTCAGGATATTCATAAAACATTTTCTTAGGCATTTTCCTTCATTTGAGTACAGGGCAAAAGCTTTTAAATGGTATTTTACTATCATTATTACAATAAAGATTATAAACATATTAATGTATATTACTATAGAACAAGTTAACAACAATTTTAGGAATAATGAAAAAGACTTCATATTAACTTCTCATTTATCAGATTGTATAATTATATAATCTCCAGTCGGTGCACATATTAGGGTCGGTGTCCATATTATAAAAACGAAATACAAATTTAATATTGTTAATAATTTATATTTTCAATTAAATATGGTTTAAAAGTTAAAAAGCATAGAAAAAACAAAAATAATAAAAAGCTTTTAGAGAAATAATTTGTCTGTATTCAATATTAAATATATGTTTCAAAATTTGGCAATTATGGCATTACTTTTCTGAAGACTTATTCTGATATTGTCTCAATCCTCCCCGTTATATGTATTACTTGCAAAACAGAAAAAAAATTCCTAATCCTTGCATTACATTGAGTTTGCATATAACATTCGAGTATTAACTTCTGATTTTCCATTTCAATTCAAGATTATGGGGATGAACATAAAAATCTAGAATAAGTTTAATTACATAATATGGTATACCTAATTTTATCAAAAAATATAAATGCAAGTAAATATATCAATTATACTTACGATCACTTACAAAATAGAATCCGGTAGCTGACAATATCCTTTGAAATTGTTGAGGCAAGATAATTCAAATAATTGTTATTAAAGGGTCTGATCAAATTCTGGTGCTTAGAATTTTCTACCAAGTTTTCAAATTCATGATTTAAAAATTGCAAAGAATGGACACGTTGTATGTTATTTTGAAGGCTAGTATTCCGCAATAAGTAAATATTTTTCTACACACTGAATTAAGACGTTCATATAAAGTGTTTACTTGGAAAACATGTTACATACTAATATAAAACTTTAAAAACAACGATCTTCGACTGACGGACTACTAGCGGAGATGATAAAATTAAAATGGGTTCCTTTTTTTGCCATCAAACACTAAAAAAAGTGAATAATAACTACAAACGAATTTTTGGGCACAATTTTTGGGACGAATTTTTAAACAGTCTAATGAAAATAAATATTCGAATTAAATTGAAAACAAAGACGAGTTTGCTATCTTATATCAATATTTGGCTTGTATATTTCTTAACAAAAAGTGTATACAGATCATAACAAATTAATGTATATTTGTTCAAAGTTACGTCATTCTATACATCTATTAGAATCAGTTCAAACAAGCTCAAAAAAATATAACAGTTTTGACTGTTATGTGTGTTACAATTTTGTCAATAATACATTAAAACTTTAAAATCAAACCGCGTACATTTTGTCATTATTCTACGAATAACTCGGCTAACCGAAAGATCTTCGAACGATAAGGCCAAACCTCACGGAAGTCGGAATGCTATTTAATAATTTATATAAAGCACAACGGAAAATTCTTCCTCCAATCTTGTGATGAGATGAAACTCGGAGATACTTCATTATTCAGCGGCTTGTCTGGTAGCTTCTTTTGTAAATTATATTTTTGATTATGTATACCTGGCAACTTTTTTAATGGAAAAAAATGGTCTGCCTATCGAGAAATAAATTTTGTTTCAAAATATTAATATATACTTAAGGTATATAGCAAGTACATAACTACTGACAAGGAATTTCTATAATTCTTACATTCAACGGGAAAAATATCATACAAATAAAATCATCATAACTCATCTGTCCAGATTCGTCAATCATATGTGGGAAATAAATTGTGCTCCGATTTCACCATTCATATTATCCAATGTTCATTTTATACTAAGGTATATAAATACACAGATTCTTTGTCCAATATAAGTTTTTTGGAATCGTATTTTTGGTTTATAATTAATGTTTTGTTTAGGACTCACTTTATAATTACTATTTCACTTTTTTCACTGTTTCTGTACTGTGTTACTGTAATAATTTCATTTTTTGCAATAAAAACATTTATTTTTTTCATTAAAAACATTAAAACATTTTTGACATTAAAACTTTTTGACAATAAAACATCTTTGACATTAAATTTTCTGTAGGCACGTTGAGCGATTTTTGGTAGTGGAAATATTATGGATTATCGTCATCGTCATGTTAATGTTAACGGTATATTTATAGTCGTATTGCGCTCGGCTAGCAGTAAAAGCATATATGTATTATGTATGTATATATATATATATATATATATATATATATATATATATATATATATATATATATATATATGTATTATGTATTATATAAATGGTTGAGGAATTTCATATGGTGGCTTGACATTTTTTTATTCAGTTTAATGCACAAAATTACTTTTATTAAGAATAGGCATGTTATTTGCCATAGTTCTGTATAGTTATACTTTTCACTTTACGTTCGGAAAGCTTAAATGAACTTGAAATATCTTTGTATTTCAATAAGTCTTCGTTAAAATTCTGAAATAATTTGTGAAGTAGTATTAACTGACTACTTTTCAGGAACATCGGCCTAATTACTTCTTTATACATAATTGCAGAAAAAATATAAGAACGGTTTTAATTTAGTAATCTTTTTTCTACCTCGTTTTTAGTGCTGGGTAACAGTATTGACATTAACTATGACTATTTCTAAGTGATTAGATTAACACTTCAACTTGAAATTAAATATTTTTAAACGACATCAATACCCAAAAATAAACTTAAATCAATCTATTTTGCATACTGGTGTTTAGGAGACAGCAGTTGTAGAATACACTTTTTTCTTAGCATCATTTAGCTAAAAATGCAGTTATATTAGCGTCGTTTTGTTAGATGTCGAAATGTTTTAAATGAAAAAAAGCAATTTTAAAAATACACATTGGCATAAATTTATTTTTTTTAATATTTAGCATGAAAAGTAAAGTTTTCACCAATTTTTCAACTGAATTTTATTATTATTGGTATGTAGTACTTTTTTATGGCACTCACATAATAACAAATACATTTCGGATATCGTAAATTATTGTATATTTTTCTGTTTTCTTCCTCTTCATCGTAACTTCATTGAAGGTTGTACCCAAGTAATTGAGGGGCCTTGATAGAGAAGCTAACCAGCTGCTTTCATGCTATCGTGTTTTCGGCTCAGCCTTTATTTTGTCTAGTTCCAATTCAATTAAATTTCCTGTAATCCTTGTAAGACATAGGTTTAAGTTTTTGATGGCTTAACTCAAGAAATGAATGAATTCCCGAGCTCGAAAGCATTTAATTATTCCTTTAAATACTATTTAATTAAATAAGTCTAATGGCAATCGGATGCTACCTTCAAATTTTATAAACCTTAGAAAATACACATGCGTTCGTTGGTATACATATTCCCAGACACCATATTCGTACTTACCCACTAATACTCCCTTTGGAAATACTCTTTTTTGTTTAAGTTTATTAACTCCCTACTTGGAAAATAACGCGTTTATTAAGTGCAAATAAAAAAAAAGTGTAGAAAGAGGATTGTGTTGGAATAATATAAATTGCTTTCAAATTGAGAGAAAATTATATCCGTTCTTTCTTTCACCTTCCTTGTCAATTTATTCAGATGATAATGTCATTAATTATTCACAATTGTTATAAAACAAAGATATATTTAAAGGATATTAGCAAAGGTATCTTTGCTAATATCCCACCTGAAGATGTTGTAATACAACGAAACATAGGTCGTGGTAAAGAAATTAAAGAAAGTAGAAATAATACTACATCACGTTGTTTCATTTAATTGTGAATAATGAATTTCTACAAAATTAACGCCAAATATTTTCAATAGTTATTAGTTATGTAATTACATAGCTCAGTATATGTTACTTCTTTTTTACAAAGAGCTATTAGTTTCATGTATATCTACAAAAATTTATGAAGTACAAAATGCATGCTCATTATCTATTCATATATAATATTTCACAGATTCCCCGTCGATTATTATCAATAATACCTTTCCACGCTATGGTTGCTCGAAGTCCGTTACCGACGAGGTTTCGACATTCAAATATCAACGCAGTCCATAGAACGCAGGGAAACAAAGAGGCAAAATTGTAATGCGCATAAAAAGTTTTATTATTTTTCTTTATAACCACAGCAACATGACTTAAACCGAACAATAATATACTGTAAATTTGAAAAAAAAATATTCTGTCAATTTCAAACTGCTTGAATTTTTGAACGCGTCACAAATCCAGTTTAGAATTTCATGACATGTTTATACTACGAAAGTTGAGATTATCGTTTAATAAGTGAAATTGCATAGCTTTCGATCCAAACCCGTCGTCACCCGTGACTTTGTGACTTTCTTCCAAGATGTTGTTTTTACATATTTTTACCTAAATGGGTTTCGGCATATTAAATATTTTATTACCAAACTCGTAATTAGTAATTTCGGTTTTTGCCAGAACTATACTCAATATTGATAGAGAGTACGATTAATGTAAAGGAATCTTTCTTTTCCTGATACCTATTTCCTAAACTAATTCCCTTTTTTACTTTCAAATGCCACTCTATAAATCAAATGCACGAACAAACTTTCCAGTCTAGGTAGGAACTTTCGAACAATGTATTGTTATGGACTTTCTGCGTCGTCGTTAGTCACAGACGAACACGTGTATCCGTAACACATCATCCATCATTGTCTCAAAGAATCACCGTGCTATCCTTTACAAGTGCCACGTTATGTCCTTATCGAAAAATAATTCATAACAAATGGAAGGAGATGGTATAATAAAAATATTGTTCGAGAAATACCATATATTAAAACCTAACTTAGTATTAAATAATTTACCAAAAACATCCAAATTATATATGCTTCCTATGCTATTTTAGTTCAATCCAGTTTTAAAAAAGCCCAAAAATTATTATCAACATAATGTTGCTTACCTACGTTAGATATATTATTTGTTATAAGTATGGACGTAAACATTCACTCTAACCGCTAATATACAATATAATATTTGTGTTGAAATATATACACGTACTTTAATTATATATTTTACGTAGACAAACTTTCTTTTTATTCATTTTACAACATGAGTATTCGTAATTAATTACCCTCACTGAAATGGAACATATATTTTCCATGGTTATTAAAAAATATGGTACTTATTATAATTTCAATTGTCAAACAAAATTCTTGACTAAATCACTTCTAAAAATTAAAATTAAAAATGTATTAAAATTCGGTTTGTAAGTTTCTTGAAACCAGCTTTTATTATAAGGTCACGAATAAATCAGTCTAATTTTGTGATTGTTCAATAGTAACTAGACTAATTTTAACTAAATGTGCCCGATTTCGTAAGGGTGTAATTAAGTTGTTTGACGAACGTTTTCTAATGTATTATTCCTTTTATGAACATGGTTCTCAGTTTCATTTTAATTAACAAATACACAAATAGCAATATTATTTAAATTCACATGTGACAATTCGAAGGTTTCAGCGACGTAGAATGCTCCAAAAATTGCTCAGAACTTAACAGTACCAATTCTTTTGCATTCACGAGCCTCTGATATGTATTGCAGATTTTTTGTCTGTGAAGGTGTTGACATGTTTGACCACATTTTTAATAATTTCTTAACTTATGAATAAATTTCAGGTTTGTACAAAAATAGCCCGCCCTATAAACGTTAGAGACTGGTAGAATATTTAGTGGCTGATTCCTTACCCTTGCGTCATCAGATTGTGGTCACCTTGTTATGTCCCTTAAAACTTTAATTCTTATTCATAAGGATACATCATTTTCATTTGACCTACTTGCTTTATCCATAGATTGAATTTTCCTAATTTCTGAAACCAGTAACTAAAACAAAACCTTGTATGCATATTAATATATTATAAACAATTAGAAATATAGAATACCGGTGATGCAAAAGTATGGTTTTATGATGGATTATGATTCCAAGTGCGTTTTGTTTGACGCACGTTCGAAAGTTAAATTAAAGGACTAACATAAAACATATACGTCTTAGAAATTATTTTGGAATATAGAAAAATTATTTATGAAAAATTTGAGCAGGCAACTTGAATATCGACCATATTCCGCGTCGTTTGTGTGTTCGTGCCGCTGCGACATGATTTGTGTGTGATATTCTAGTAAAAAGCGTATACGTTTCTCTCCCTATTTCTTCTGTCCGTGTATGAGTTCAACGCAATGGGCATTTGTAATTTTTTTTTATATTTCAAAGAGGGTTTGTATGTGTTTGCACTTACATGAGTGTACGCTTGTGTGCGCGTGCGCTTGCACTTATACGTGCGCGTGTTTGTGTCTTTGTGTGTGTAGGTATGCATATGCATGTGTGCGTGTATAAGTGTTTGTACGTATGTGTGAGAGGGCTCGTGCGTGTGTATGGGTATGTGGGTAGTATCTCAGACTTTTCTGTAGAACTTTTTAATACCTACAATTCTTTTTTTTTAGTATCTCTAATATGATGAAAATGTCACTGATCCGGAAGTTTTCATAAAAAAATTGATAGCGTTCTTCATAAATACGTCCAAGAGTATGGAAATATGAGTTATCCGGTATATGTCAACAGGGTCAATAATGTTTGAGGGAATCCCTAAAAAACAGCCAAATAAATTTACAAAACTTTATGTTTAGTTACATTAAACATAATGAAAATATTGATATTACAATAAAACTTAAATTCATAATGGAAGTAAGTACAGTGCACTAATCAAAAGTAGTAGACAGATTCTGGTTATGGATGAATCACGTCTAGGCACCAGAAGTAAATTGAACTCTTTGAATCATCATTAATATAAACATTCCATTTGCTGTTTTATCTATCAGTTATTTATATTATCTTTAATATAAATAACTTTACATTACGCTAAACAAATGTAAATAATTTAATGGTATAGAGATGAAACAAGTAAGAAACCAATTTTATTTTTATCACATTTACTTAAAATCTCAAACGGTTTAGGAGTTAACGCTTGGGAACATTGAATATATTTGGCGTTAATTTTGTAGAAATTCATTATTCACAATTAAATGAAACTACGTGATGTAGTATTATTTCTACTATCTTTAATTTCTTTACCACGACCTAGGTTTCGTTGTATTACAACATCTTCAGGTGGGATATAATCTTTGCTAATATCCCACCTGAAGATGTTGTAATACAACGAAACCTAGGTCGCGGTAAAGAAATTAAAGATAGTAGAAATAATACTGCTTGGGAACATATTAAGTGTTAAATAAGGTCACAGAATAACGTTATCGTTTCATGATAGGAAACTCTGGAAAATAAAAAATGGAAATTTTAAGCATTGCCAGACATTACTATTAGAAAGTTGTATTATTTAATACTATGCATATTGCATATTGCGTAACACAAAGTTAACTTTACTGGATCTCGTGTTACTAAAAAGCATTAACCGGCTCTTAACATTAATTTTTCCAAAATTTATCACAAAAATGTTACAGTAAAAAATTTTTGCAGTGTTATTATTAATATCAGACAATAAAGAAACTAAATACCATATTTTTACTTGAATTTCCGACTGTCACATTGCAAAATAAATTTGAAACCATATAATTTGTTCTCTTTAGTCAGAACACTGTATATTTCTTTACTACTACAAACATATCTTCGCTTCCTGCTACTTGCCACGAGATGGACTTACCGCTAAACATTTTGTAATAGGTGAAATAGTTAAGTGATGATAATATAATTTTCTGAGCAATTAAATTAGGTATCATTACCAACGAGTTTACTCTAACATGCTTACGAAGAGTTACTCTGTTGTGATAAGCGCCTAATCTTATGTATTTTTATGTCGAGGGCGAACGGTAATAAAAATATTTTATCTAGAAATCCAATTATAAAAATAGTTTGGAATTATTTTTTAATTAGTAATATATTAACTTAGACCAATACACACACATATATATATATATATATATATATATATATATATATATATATATAAATATTGTTTTATTGGCTCTTTGGGTCGTTAAACTTAAAGTTATTTAACTAAGGTTATCTCGAAAATAAAAAAGAACCGTTATAAAATAAGTAATAAGTCTGTCCGTCTATCCGTCTGTCAAAGACGTTTTCGTCAGATATAATTTGAATTACAAATTAGCAATTTGACATAGAATTTTTTTAACAGTTATTTTAATAGTTATTTAATTTTTGTCCAGCATACTACTTGTATATATTTAGATAAAAGTGCAAAATAACGTGCATATATTTACACTCAGAAATATTTATTTAAAAAAAATTAGGATACAAATGAAGTAAATGCTAAGTCGCATTCTTAATTTTTATATGTTGCGTGGAATATCACTTGAAAGATTTCAAATCATTTATTGCACAATTTTCTGTAAGACGCTATTAGAAAAATTTATGGAAACCCTACAAGAAATACATCCCTCTCTACATTTTCGAAAATACTATAGTAAAGTATACAAAAAGCAAACACCTTTTTTAGAAGTTTACGTACAGTTAATCCGTGAACTATAGTTAAATTAAATCATAAAATTCTTTATAAATTTATTACATTTTTTTCATCATGGAAAAATATTTTAATAGAAACACTTTAATAGAAACACTGTGCATAATTTTTCTGCTTAATATTGTATATATGCCGTATGTAAAATATGTGTTTATTGCAACCTTGCATTGCGAATTCCTCTAATATTTAACAGGTTTTTTTTATGTGATTAATAAAAACAATCTTCAATTATGTGTGCAACATTGTTCTCAATTATCTGTCTCCAGAATACATGTAGCGACAAAAATTATTTTTATAAAATTATTTACGTCATTGAAAAGGAAATTGGTTAAGTTTAAACTTAAAATGGTCTGATTTATTAATATTTTATTATATAAATAATTAGTCAGTGAGGCAACCAAATGATATCACGAAAGCAAGAAGTCCGAAGAATAAGGTTTGCGAAGAAGCACAGTCCATCTAAATGAAAGTATATATCTCGTTTTGTGATTGAAATTCAGTAAAGTCGTAGCCTCACATAGCAGCCAAATGGAATGTTTCCATTTTTATTGGAAAGAAATATGTTGACTATTGCAGTACGTAATCGTGAGACTTGCTCTGCCAGATAATGCGAACTTATTTGTATCGATGGGGCGAGACAATTTTTTTGAATACTGAGGATTATGGGAAAGACCAAAATTTTAAGTATGGTTTGAAAGTTAATCTTAGAATATTACATTATAAATATTACAAATTTTTACAATTTTCCTTGGCATTTATAATTTATTTTACATATACTGGTTTACGCTTGCACCTATTTCATACATTATGTTCATCGATAATTTTTTATCTAGTGAACCGATTTCGATATACCTTTTTTTATTTGAAAGAGAGTGCTATAGGTGTAGTCCAATATAAATATTTTCATGATTTGATGATGAAGTTTGGAATTGAAAGTTTGGATGGCACTCTTTAACGAATGGCAGTAAATCAACTATGATTCAGTATATTGCTACGGGTAGTCATTTTGCAAAATAACTACACCATTTGCCAGGTCAGGGTCTGATGTAAGTATTTAATCGATATTCGAATAAATATATTTGCTACTAGCAGTTACTACTTTAAAAAACAACTACAGAGTTAACCAGATCAGGATCTGACGATGAGTTTTGGAGATGAACAATGGAACTCGTTAACGAATAGTCCAAGATATTTGATACTGGTGGGTGTTACTTTTCAAAACAACTATACTATCGTTCATGTCAGAGTCTGATGATGCGTTCTAGAGATGATCAATGGAACTCCTTATCGGATGGCAGTAAATCAAAAGTTATTAAAGATCACTGGTAATTTTTACTTTGCAAAATAACTGCCACGATGTACCAGGTCAGTATGTGATGATGAGTTCTGAAGATGAATAATGGAACTCTTTAATTGATGGTAGTAAATCGATCGTGACTCCATTTGTATGCTACTGATTAGTGGTTACTTTAGTTATTACTTTTCAAAATCTGATATCGGATTTTGGATATGGAGAACCGAACTCCGTAACGGCTAATAGATAACCATTGCTGGCTACTATTATCTCTTCATTTCTATGTATTCTTGATAATCAACTTCAGACAAAGACGAAATTATCTATATACCAGCTTTTGCCCGTGACTAATGTGTGATAATAAATATTAATGTTTTAATTACTAAAAATTCTAAAATAAAATATCTTTCAAAAACTGACTTCAAAAAAGATAGGTACTAAAAAGAAAAAAAAATTAACTTAAAATAAGTACCTACATATTTGCAATAAATAACTAAGTTACTTATTATTGAAGTCGGTGCCAGCACCGTCGATCAATTTAATTAAATGTAAATTTATGTATAATATATACGCCCTTTATGAATCTATTTAGCATTGTAAACACTTGAGAAGTTAAAGTTGCTCTCAGCGACAGTGCAGGCAGCGTCTTCAAAAATAAGTTACTTGGTTATTTATTGCAAATAAATATTACTAATAAACCTATTTTGAGTTAATTATTTGTACTTTTTAGTACCTGCCTTTTTTGCAGTCGGTTTTTAAACGATATTTCATTAAATATTCTAAAATATATTTACCACTTCATTATTTAATATTCTCCTGTTTTCGTAATCGGACAGTATTTGAAATCGCCCTCTTAATGAACCTACCTAAGTAGGATATAATCATTTTATAAGACTTTAAACATATTATTTTTCTACTATTTCCTTTACAGCTTCTTTTATTTTTTCAGCATTCAAAATCGCATTCCGTGATTTTTTTATTTTTTTGTTTCTCACTTGTTGCCTTTTTGGCGTTTCTTGCTTGGGAAGAATAAAACGAAACCCTTATAAGATCACTCGCGAGCTCATCTATCCGTCTATTGTTGTATGTCTTTTTATCAGATTCACGTTTAAATTTATGTCACTCAAAGTATATTAGTAACGAATGCCCAAAAATATTATTGTATAAATTGTAAAGGGATGGGGGGGTGGATTAATTATATACTTAAAAAAAATTGTATTTCTATATGTAGTACGGTAGTACGGTTATAAAGGTCTCAAAAATATTTTTCATAATTTCAGCTATTACATTTTTAGAATGTGTTGAAAAATATATAAAATAAATTGACCCTCGTTTTTTGTTATTGCTGGACCGAAAATTTTGAATAAACACGGTTTTTAGAAACCTACACCAGGGTTATAGAGAAATCAAGGGCGATGACTTTTTGAAATAACTATCACATTTCTGGCCTGGGAAAGATAAAGTCAGCGAAATTTATGCGTTATGAATATGTGAAATACATGTTTGTACTGCTTACACTTACATATTTATAAGTATCTAATTAATGATACCTCTTCGAGCGAGTTATATTTATCCTTGATGGGATTTTTCTTATTGAATATTATACGTTCTCTTTTCGGAGAGACATTTTCTTACTCTGTAATTATTGTAATTCAATTAAAAGATGAAATAAACATTAGAATTGATTCACAAGGTAAATTTATCACTATAGTTTAACTTTCCATTAAAGGGTAACGAAAGGGACAATTATTATAGAGAGGTTAAATTCAACATTTATTTTGCTTTTTTATCCATATTAAGGGACAATTTCATAAAAATAACCTCAAACACTCAATTTAATTCAATTAAATCAACGTTTTAAAAACATTATATTCAAATAAGCTGTTTACACAGCACTAACTTAACAACATGAGCAGATGCAAAATGAATTGAACATGTTAGAAAGAGTTAGTTTTTATATAAAAAGAATAAATTTACAATGGGCCACTTTAAGTGAAATGATAACAGCTAAAATGTTTGTCAAATTATGTGGTAGCTGTTTTGATAAAGTTAATTATGATTCTCCCGCTTTCAAAATTTCTTTTATCCTTTTCAAAACGTATTCCTATCGCAGCATTTACTCCCTCTATACCGATTATATGAAATGAAAATAAATTATCATATTTTTTCCTGCAAACACGAATATTAATATACATTATAAATCATATTTACTGATAGAGATCGTCAACATAAATTATAATAATAAAAGATTTGCATTTACGTAGAACGATATAAATATTGAATATTTCGTTCTATAAATTCCTTACATGTGTTTCAATATTAAATTTTTTGTGAGTTTTATAATCCAGTTTTCTCCACATAATTGCTTACTGGTTACTTTTCCTTTGTTACCCTGTAGTAACAGGTATACTATAATACAATTAGAAAATTAAATAGTACATTGGCGAAAGCTTTATTATAATTAAACCGGCAAGTTAAGCAAAATATTAAATGTACAAATAAATTTGTTCTTCTATACATATTTATTAATAAAAATAAAAAAGGAACAGTGCCTTACCTAACATTTTTATGTACCTTTACGCATCACTAAATTTTGCTCACTTCGGCAGGCTTACTGAAATAACAAAAATTTATTTATAACCTTAATATAATATTTAGAAACTAATTAATATAAGTCAAAACCTATTTAATTTATTCTTCGATAGGTAAAATAAACACATTTGAGATACTGGGATATGTAAATGTACTGACAGGACCTCCTATTAAATATATACGTATTACAGTAATACGTATCTACAGTAGATTGTAGATACATTTTACACTAAAATCAGAACCTGCCCAAGAATATAAATAAAAATATTTAAAAGTTATTCTTTGTTATCAGAACCTGGCGTTACGCTGACGTTGAATCATTTTCTCTGTTGCAAATTTTTGGTTATGGTGCAATCAACCATGGAGAAAATATATGTAATAGAACCGAATCAGAAATTTTTACGATATGTGGCAGTATATAAACGTGTGTTTTAGTCACGTAAAATCTTACATCGACTCCAAGCAGCGGCTGAAATGATAGTCAAGTAGATTGGAAGTCTTGAGATATAAATTCATTTAATATTTTAACATGTTATAAGTGGTTAATTTCTTTTTTATTTATTTTACTAAGTAAAACAATGTAAATTTCATCTATATCGTTTTTGTTTTATTTAACTCAAACAAGTAGAAATAATTAATAATTGAAAGTTCGTATTAACAGACGGATGTTACAAGAATTCTCGATATCTGCTTTTACTCCCTCTAAGCCTTATAATGTAGAAAATTTAATTAAATTTTTTTTAAAGGTTTTTGTATGACGGGCAAATAAGCAAATCAACAAATATATGAAATTAACAAAAACGTTTTAACAAAAAATTTAGAAAAATTCCCTTTTAAGTTCAATTCTAGTTTTTTTGACTATTTTTCTCCTTTGTGTAAAATATCTTTTGTTTTGTAAACTTTTTTAGTTTTATAATATATTAGATAAATAAAAACATTTTGAGAAAATCTTAGTTTTGAGTAATTTTTTTGTACTCTTACATAATCACTTCTTACAGGGTTTGGAGCAATTTATTTTTAATTTTTCATGTTCACATAACTTTTTCGCAGTTTTTCATTGCTAATGGACAAAATATTCCGACGTCCCTCTTTTAATCACTATATATGGCAGTTTCTTTTCTTTTATAAAAATTGAGAATTTTTTTGCCAATATTATATAATAACAAAAATTTAATAAGATTCTAATTGAATTCAGAGTGTTTTGTATTATCCAATACCGATTTCTTTATTCCTTCATTCTACACATTTTGATTTTCTTCATTTTCAAAAGCGCTCTTATATACTCGGTGATAACATATATTCATAATTTCTCATTTCATTTTAATTTTCATTAAAACTATGATATTTTAATTTTCCTTGAAAAATTATTGAAATATTACTTTATACCTATATTTTTGACTTATCTCTCATCAGTAAAGACAATATTTTTCATTTCATAATTATCATGCTTCTCCAAATTTCAATATTTTTTATTTTTTTTTCATAAAATATATATTTAATTATTTTCATTTCATATAATATATGCTTACAATCAAATTTTCAGAACGTAAACTTTTGGTTCAGTTTTAGGTTTTATTCTAATAACTATTTATAATTACTGAGGCTGCACAGCTGTGCTGGAGTGGAATCAACAAACACATTTATATTAAATTAATGTATCAGCAGTGAATATCACCCATAGGTTTAAATTTTAAAGCAACTTTCATTACAAACAAATTATTAAAATCCCTTTGTTACTCTTAGTAATATATGAAAGTAAATGTGTTACTCTGGAGAAAAAATATTCAATAAATAAATTTTTTGTACTTTTCGTATTATGATGTTACCAAGTTAATAAAAAGAAACATTCTTTCAAAACAAATAAAAATTTACTCATATTTTTATCAAGTGATTTTTTCACATTGCTCTTAATAAATAAATAAACAAAAAATATGTACAGGAATATGAAGACCACATAAAGAGAATAAATCATGAAATAGTACAGCCAGTCAGATCACTATGAAATTTAATCCGATAGTAGGTTATAAAGGATATAAAGAAAATAATATCTAAAAACCTTAGTTAGAAGAAAACTTGGGTGTTTCGACAGTACATGGGTAAACTAAGTTCAGGGACGTCTAGATTGTGACAGTTTAAAAAGCCACATAAATATGAAAAACTGAAGGACAACATGTGATTTAGTGAAATAAAAGAATTATGTCAGGGTACAGAGAAATAGCATTTGATCGTTATTTCATCCTAGATACGGGTAAGCGTAAATACACTAATAGTGTAAACTTCTGCCATTTAAAGTTTTATAAACAACAAAACTATTAAGCATCAGTACGTAACTGAAAGTGAAATGCAATCAAATGACAATCATTATCTCAAGACTGATCTTCTTCGGGAGCCAATCGCCCCGCCCCTCACCTGTCACAAATTGTTTTCCAATAACCTCATCTTACGCAAGGCGGCGGAAAATAATGATGCGCTGATTCATTTGGACAATGACGGATGGTGGTACTGGCCGCGGCTCGTCTGTTGTCTTTTAAGGAATAGCTGGGCAAGCTTATCTGGTATGGAGGTTTCCTTATGTTCAAAATGTATTATATCAACGTCAAATTTAGAAACAGCAACACATTTTTCTGTAAATTCTTCCTTATCGTAAAATTTTGTTCTTATTTTCGAATAATTAATTATTTTTACATAAATTTGATTTAATAATATTGTAGCATATTTCAGAGGCAATGGGTATGCCACGTCTTGTGTGGTCTTATTAGGATTCTATAAAAAATGATATTAAGCAATTTTACCGGTTAGAAATTCGTCCTGAAAATTTTATATATGTTTTAATATTCTCCACTGAACATGTGCAAAAATGAGCAACTGAACAAAGCATGAAATATTGAAATCATATTTTTTGAACCAAAAATTTCAAGAATGTAATTTATGCATATTAGATGTAATTAAAAGGATTATCATATTTTTGAAAATGAATTCATTAAAGTAATGACTGATTCTTTGCTTTCATAAGACAGATCAGTTAATTTATTTCAAAGGTAAAGTAAAACACATCGAATAGTAAATGATGTATATGGCGTGTATTAATTCCCACAATTAAAATTTTTGCTGATCAATACTGACCAATAATAATTAATATGTAACCAGTTTCATCTTGTTCATGTCAAATTCTTGGGAAATTAAATTTATTTTATTATTCTTCGAAACGATTATATAATTTGACGTGACTCACTTTATTACAGCATGTTGTACTAATTAATAATGTACAAAATACTTTTATATATTTTCAAACATATTTTTGACTACCTGATTTTCGGCAATTTTACCAGTTTCATAGAATACTGTTCATATAATATTCTAATTTAAATTCTGAATAGCCACATCATACATGTGAAATTCTTGGGAAAATAAAATTTATTTTAGTGTGCCTCGAAATTATTACATATTTTGTTATTACTCACTTTATTAAAGCATGTTGTATTAATAAATAATGTACAACATGCTTTTATATATTTTTTATATATTTTCAAATATGTTTTTGACTATCTATTTTAACTATCTGATTTACGGCAATTTTACTAGTATAATATTTAGTTTTATAGAACACTGATAAAATAATCTTCTAATTTAAATTCTGCAGAGCCCGCAGCATATTTGTGCACAAGTTTTTAATTATTCGAAAATATGTTATCTTCTTCGATAGTAAATTCTCTCCTGTTTTCGTAATCGATCAAAATTTCAAACCGGTCTCTTAATGAACCTTACTAAGGTTTACAAAATTTATAAGATTTATACATATTTTTTGTACTCTTTCCTTTACAGATTCTTATCTTTTTTTTATATTTAAAATCGCATTCTTTGATTCACTTGTGTGCCCCGTGTCTGTCGTTTTAGATCGTATTATGGGAAAACATTTCACATGGAAATTTGATATAGTAATAAAGCGTACTAAATTTCATTTGTCTTATCTTAAAAATCTTAATCGTTTCTTAATAAATCTCTGCTAACTAAAAATACTTTATATTTGAAACTACATACTGTATTGTGCAGTATAATAACAAGCTGTTAGTGAAAATTATAAACGACACAAATTCTCGACATTAATTGACCAATAGTATAAATGGGATATGAAAGGAAGATGTTTTGGTCTTTTCCTGTTGATAAGTATTTAATATAGCAATATTTTTAGTCGAATTTTTAAAACGTTCATTGATTATACGTTATAAAGATTGCAACAATATTAGTCATATTAATTAGATCCAATGGTTAGCAGTGCATACAAAGGACTCATGGAGATGGTACTATACTTGAGAATAAAGAGAGGATGGTATTATACTAGAGAATAAAGAGCAGGAGAAAGTGTTTTGAATCTAAGCAAAAAATTAATTAATTTTATTCCTATAAATTTCATGGCACGTATAATTCATAAGTATATAATAGAATTATTCTTTTTATTATTAATTAAATGCATTGAATTTATATGCCATTTTTCGGTAATTATTCGCAAATAAATAAAACAAACCTTACGTCCTTGCTTATTTATGGAAATATGTTTTTGAATATAAAAATTACAACATAATGCTATATTTTTACTTAATAACCCGTCACTTGGAAAAAAATTATGATTTTAGAACATTTTCTGTTTATTAAAATCATATTCCACAACATTATTTCAGCATTAATATTTTATAAATATATTGAAATTATTTAACTTTATTAATGAAAAAGATTTCATTATAATTCTTAGTTTTCTTGTTGCATTCATGAAAGTAATAAGAAAAGTGAAAAGGAAGAAAACCATTACACCCATTTCAGGTCGAAATTTTTTGTATTGAAGCAACAAAACAATAAAATCAGTTGATTACTCTTTTGGTCATTTGTTACAGAAAACATCAAAGTTTCCAAACATCTTTGAACTATTCGAAAAATTCAAGATATTTAAATGAGTAAAATTATATCTTTGTTATAATACTTGTTTTTATTTTATATATTATACGTGCCTGTTTTTAAAGACAGTTTTTTTTTATACATACATTTTACAATTTTGTGAACTTTTTTACCTATTCCTGAAATGTTAATCTTTGAATCGTTTACTTCTTTATATTCTAAGAAAAATCACCTTTTTTTAAATTGTCTTCTATTTTTCTAACACTAGACGTATTTTTGCCTATTTCCTTTAATTTTAAATTTAATAAAAATCGATACGACTTGCTTTTAGGAAATTTACCAAATTTTAAGTAATATTTCATTCAATCATTAGCCCTAATTTGTCCATTGTAGTATTTTCTTTTTAATTAATTACATACACGAAATGTCTGTCAAACCAAAAGGTTTTTCAAATTCATTCTTGGTCATGAGAGACTGGCATAAAGTTGAGTTGAACCACATATAGAACGTTTTATTTTTTCATTATTTAAAAAGTAAGTAAATGACAAACAATAGGTATTTTTATTATACTTAAAATCTTACTTTCTCACTTTTCCTATCTTAATACTTCTGAATTTTTTGGTCTTGTTCATCACCAAAAATTTAGTTATTATAGCAAAGCAAATACTGGTCCAGTACATACTGGAGTGATAGCAAGTTATCCCTGTGTTGTAGATAATTATACAGTTTTCTCTCATTGTAAATCATGGCTTTAAGGACATGGCCATTTTCCATAAATTTATTTTCATATTAGCATGCTGTGAGGTTTGAGAGTGAAGCCATCGCGTGCAATAACTTATCGCCATTTTTAAATTTATCAATGGAAGTTGACCGAAATGATTTTGTGTAAAATTATGGAAAAGTAGAGACTGCGCATCGATTTGGAGATTTGGAGAATGAGATTTCGTATCAGAAATTAAAAATATTCCACCAGAAATGAAATGAGTTACCAAAATTTATTTTCGTTCTCCATTTTCATGCATTTAAGTAATTCAACTATCTTTCACAATTGGTATTGAATGGAGAAAATTACATTACCGTAAAATACAGATGATGGAACATGAAGCATGATGGAACTATAGCTGTTCTGATTTTTAATTTTAGTTACAAAGCCTTAATAATCTCAAATTATTCAAATAACAGCAACAATATAGAAATTAATACACCATTTTCTTTATTACAAACTTTTTCTCATGGTGCAGTTAACCGTGGAAAAAATATCTGCAACAGACCCGAAACAATAGCGATTTATGGTACTATATAAATGTGAATTTTAGTTAATTTAATATAATATATATTCCAAACAGCGGTAGTAACGGTAGTCAAATAGATTAAAACTCCTGAAATATAAATTCATTTAATGTTTAAATATGTAATATTTAGTAGTAGGTAATTGTTTTTAACTCCCTGATACCATAAATTAATTTCTTTTTCATATACTCTAAGTAAAAGAATGAAAATTTCCTTTATATTTGTATTATAGTATTTAAGTCTCAAAATTCGGATCAAACAAGATTCGTATTTACAGACGAAAATTTCAAATATACTTAAGATCTCACTTTTCACTTAGAGTTCTGAGTGGTATAATTTAGAAAATGCCATCAAATATGTTTTTTTTAAGCCTTCTTATATGTTTTTTTTTATTACACGCAAACAAATTTAACATTTTCAAAACCATTTAATTAATTTGTTAGGGTTTGTAGCCAAATGGCAAAAACGGGAACCTTATAATATCATCCTCTCTGTCTCTCTATCCGTATATCATAGCCATTTCACTCGGGGGCTATTGGTAGCATGTAAATGAAATTTGTATTATAGGTGTCTTTTACGAACTGCTCTATACAATAAAATAGTGATATTATGAAAAAAATATTAGGGGTGGCACGCAACACTGAAAGATGAAACGAAAATCCAGTGCACATAGAATATATCGTTATATAGATCTTAAAAAAGGATATACAGGTTCCAAAGTAACTTTTTTATTGAAGTCCATATTTAGTGAGATTTGAACTTCTGACTGTGTCCCACTCTCTAACTTTTCCACTAACCTTTGTAAAATTCTGAAAAAATCAAGTTAGTAGAACTAAAAGAAAAACTTCCATAAATAATACTTTTAATAAGACATGTCGTTTAGTTTTTTATATATGGAAAGTTTTTTTACCAACCGCAACAATAACTTTGTTTTTCACAGTGTCTTAGAGAAATACAAACTTATAGGTTAAATATTATGCTACGGATTATTGGTGCTACGGAACCCTTCACGCGCGAGTCCGACTCGCACTTGGCCGGGTTTTAAGTCTAATTCTGTTTCTTTAACCATTTTTCTTCTTGTTGGAAAATACTATTTATTGTGCAACCTTTTTAAGTTTATAATATATTCGATATAAGAAACATTTAAAGAATCCTATTTTTAATACCATTTTCGGTACCCTCACATAAGAACTTCTTATAAGGTTTTGATGCATTTTTTTTTCTTATTTTTCATACATTAAAATTACTTCGTAATCTTTCATTGTTTATGGGCAAAATATCCTAATATCCTATTAATCAATGTAATTATTCTATCTTTTATATTACACCATTAACTAATATGGAAGATTTTTATATTTCGACGAATTTGTGAAACTTTTTACCGATATTACGTAATAATGTTAATTTAATAAAATTTTAATTTCACACGTTTTGCTTCTCTTCATTTTAAAAAGTTCTCTTCTATGCTCGGTAAAAATGCATTTCCATCATTCCTTGTTACGTATTTTTTTATTAAAATTAGGATCTTCTAATATTCAGTGAAAAATTATTGAAATATTATTTTTGTACTTTACCTATATTCATACTCATCATCCATTTCATACTCATCAGCATTGTCAACATTTTCCACTTTTCATTACGTTTCCCTAAATTTAGAGATGTTTTTATTTTCCTTTCACAGAGGATGCAATTTTTTTAATTTCATTGCATATATTCATGCTTACAATAAAGTTTTCGGAATAATAAATTTTATATTTAGTTTTAAATTTTATTATAATACCTATTTATATTAACTGAGATTACTCATCTGTGCTGGAGGGCAATGGATAAACATATTTATGTTAAATTAAAGAAATAACGGCAGTTAATTAAATTTTATACATAACTCAAAATTTTAAAGCAATTTTTATTTTAAAAAAATAATTAAAATATCTTTGTACTCTTAGTAAAATACAAAAAGTAATTTTGTTACTCCTAAATTCTTATGTGCAAATTTATACAAAAAATTAATTTTTTTTAAAATTTGTTTTCATTTGTTTAAAAAATTCATGAAATTAGAATTATTTTATAGTTTTCAGATAATGGAATACCGCGTAAATAAGAACAAACTGTATTTTAACATAAATACAATTTCTTTATATTTTTTTAACTAATTTTTTCGTATTGTTAGCAATGGATAAACAAACAAAAAAATATTCAAGATGAATGAAAACACGTAAAAGGAACGAGTCATAAAATAGTATAGTTAGGCAGATTATTATAAAGTTTAATCCGGAAGTGAGTTATAAAGAATATAAAGAAAATAATGTCTAAAGAAACGAGTTAGAAGAAATCGTGGGTGGTTCAACAGGATATATGTGAACCAAGCTCAGTGATGTCAGAAATATAAAACTTTAAGAAGTCTTTAAATAGCCAAAATTTAATGAAAACATGAAATTTAGTGAAACAGAATTATGTCGCGGTATAGAGGAATGACTTTCCATCATTATTTTGTTCTAGATTTGGGTAAGCATAAATACACTAATAGTAGATACGAAATGATTCAAATTTACTAAATTAATTTGTAAATCGCCGTAATGTCCCGACAAATGAACTCAATAAACTTATACAGAAGTTATTTAAAGTCTTATAATAAGCAAAACTATACAGTGTCTATAAGTGAAATGCAATCAAATAACAATCATTATCTCAAGACTGATCTTCGTCGGGAGCCAATCGCTCCGCCTCTCACCTGTCACAAATTGTTTTCCAATAACCTCATCTTACGCAAGGCGGCGGAAAATAATGATGCGCTGGTTCATTTGGACAAAGACGGATGGCGGCAGATCTGATCGCGGCTCGTCTGTTGTCTTTTAACGAGTAGCTGGGCAAGATTATCTTGAATCGAAGTTCTGTTATGTTCAAAATGTATTATATCAACGTCAAATTTGGAAACAGGATCACATTTTTCTGACAATTTTCGAGCGATTCGTTCTTATCGTAAAATTATTGCCGGTCTTACTTTCGACTAATAAATTATTTTTAAGTAAACTTGGCTTAATAATTTTGTAGTGTATAGTAGATGCAATGAGAACGCGACGTCTTGTTTGGTCCAATTGTGTTTTTTTGTAAAATTATTTTGAAGTCTTTTAAATTGTGCCTGTAAGGTTTATGTGACTTTTAATTTGTCCACCGGATATATGCAAAAAATAAACCATTTAACAGACTATGAAAAATTTAAATCGTATTTAAACCAAATATGTTATCAGTGTACTTTATGCATTTTAGATGTGATAAAAAGTAATATCATATTTTGTATATTAATTATTGATTCCTTGCTATCGCACGACAAATCAAGATTCTAGAATCAGAGTGAAATTTAACACGTAAGTTAATAAGTAAAATATAAGTTTATAAGCAAAACTTATCGGTTTATTAATCCTCTCAAATTCGATTGATAATTAAAGAAATAACAATGACAATATTTTTAACTTGGACTCAGTCATTAACGCAATGAGTGATACCGTCATATTTTTTTTATTTACAGATCGCGCACGAACGTAATGTCTTTTTTTAAACTTACTGTAACAATGAGTAGCCCTACCTTACTGTTTTTGTTCTGTGGTTAATTTTTATTTATATTATTTTAAGTATGCATTAGGTAATTTGAAATTGCTTATTAACTAATGTTATTTGAGAAATACAGTTTATGATTTCATGGTTTTTCCTTTTTTTTCTCTCATACATACAAATTTTGGCTGACCTGCCCATTCCCACTTAAGTTCTGATATTGTGTTGCTTTAATATTAATCTACATACCCAGTAGTAAACTCCCAAAAATATTTACCTAACAATCTTAGAAAAAAGAAATTAATCACCGAAATTTACTTTGTAATTTCGTGTGGTGTGTGGGGATTATAGGTATAATGATATATAAATATTTAAAAAAGGGTTTATTTTACAATTTTATGTTAAGATATTTTATTAAATTTCCACGAATATTTGTATAAATTTAATTTTTCTCAGGGATTAAACCTCGAACGGATGGATTCCAAAACGTTTTATTTTGCACAGTTTTAATTTAAAATGATTGTTCAGATATATTTCAACAAGAGTATATATTATTATTAATATTTATCGAGTTTCATATCATAACTCAATGGACATATATATTTGAATATTCTTTTTAAACTTAGAAATTAAAATTAATTTTTTTTATTCGTGTGTCATGTTATTTTAATAGACCATTATTTGTCGAATGCTGCTTTGTAAAAAAAAAAATTCTATAATAAAAATATATATATCATTTTAATTATTCTCTTAAAGTATGATGATTTGAAAGTGTGGATTAGATCGATTTGAAAGATTTCAAAATAACACCTGCCTCTGCTGTTTTTGTCACTCCCACTCTTAATGATAATTAATAATTTATTTTAGAGGCCAACTATTAAAAAACTTTTTTTTCTTGAGATAAATAATATTTGTTAATATCAAACTTTAATATTTGTATTTAGAAAAATACTACCAAAAAAAATTAAAAATGCATTTAATTATGCGATCCGATATCTACGATAAAAGCTCTTTAATTATTTTTCATTTGTACCTAAATGTTTTATAAATAATACGTTTATAGATAATGCATTTGATAACTCCTATATACCTTATACGCTTCCGTATCGTTAAAAAATTGCGTTAATCCTGTATATACCTACATCACGGATTATTAATGTTTAGTTATAAATTTGAATCGTTAAAGAAAACCCATCTGAAACATCTCAATATTTATCATTGTCACTAGAAGTTCTTCAGGACTAATCTTATTAACATGTGAATATGAAATAAATTTACAATTCGAAGGAAATATATGAAAATGTCCTCAAATGTACAAATAATTTTTCCAAATTCTCTTGGTTGGAAAATCGAAAGTTTAGTTATTATTACTTATTCACGGGCTTTTGTATTGTAAAAATTAGAAGTGATCCTTAATGAAATAATATACTTCTGTAAAGTTGATCACTTTGGTTTCAGACTAACTTAATCTGAAGACCTACATTTATTCATAATGTAATTTTCAAACGGCGGCCGTAATTTTCGGACAACCTTTTATTTCCTTGCATAGATTTAAGTCATGGTGACCTTTAGTTTCTTTTTTTTTTTTAGGTCATGGTTAGACAAGAAATACATCAAATTACTTATTTCTCTATAAAAATTGTTATCTCCGTTAAAGTAGAAAAAACATTTTCTTTGCAAATAAATGTGATTCAATCTAACGTTTCATTTAAATGGTATTTGGTAATAAAGAAATTAGTTAGCGGAATCCATAATGATAACTAATTATATAAGTATAATAATTTTATTGAGATATTATGAAGCTAGAGTATAATTTTATAATAAAAATATTTAAATCACTTGAATTATTGTGGATTAGATCAATTTGAAAGATATTAAAATGTTAAGTAAACGATAACCTGACAAAATAGCGAAAAATAAGATTATGCGGTGGCCAAAGATGAACAATCGTCAATACTGCGAAGAAATATGAAGTACCGATTATGTAAACAATTTATTTAAGAGATTGGTGATGAAATATTTTCCATTGCCTACTTATTTATTTTGTTGTATATATTATACCAGTTCTTGTATTAATAAAAATCAACGACGCTTTAAAGATAAGTAACAAAAAAAGTATTATTTGAAACGATAAATATCTTCTCCTGACCACCGAAGCAAGTACCGATGCCGCTTTTTTAAAAATATTTCCATTTCCACATTTTAGCTAGTTAAAACGTGAAAATAATTTTTTTTGCAACTTATCACAGATGTATCTGTGTTTTCCGCTGTGAACTTGGTTTACGCGTTTGTTATAATCACGGAGTTTCATTTAATTATGTAAAATTATGTTGATCAGTAATATCGAATTAACTGCCTCGTGTTTCCGTTTATAAATGATGTCTTGTATCCGTAATGATAAATAATAATGTAAGTATTCTAATTACTGCTACCAAAACATTTCTCAAAATTTCTAATTAATAAATATGTGTTGCGATTTTGTTCACGATTTTCTTTCAAAATATTGTTATGTATAATTAAATTTTAAAGTAAAATGGATAATCCACGTAATGTAAATTTTACTTCTACGTCAAGAAATTAGAATAAACGTGAAATACGTAGTAGAGAAGACGTCTCCCAAAGGACGAAGGGAATTAATTTCTACGTGTAAGTTGGAGTTGTTGCGCCAAGTTTATAGTTCCCAAACATACATACTGCACACATTATCGGACGGGAAATACACGGTTTTCATTAACATCCTACTCATCACTGCATAGTGAAAGGAATTTATACAGAGATATGCAATATATCTAGACTGTGTAACTATTTTGAAGACATAATAAAATTATCTTTCCAGTATTTCCATTTTGAACAATTTAACATAATAGTTTTGCAGTTATAATATAGGGATGAAAATAAAATTTAAGATATACAAAAATACAAATTAATTTAATATGCATGATGTCTATGTTAAAAAATAGCATCTTCTAAACGTCGGTTATCACAGATGTATTTGTGTTTTCCGCCTATGTACTTGGTTCACGCGTTTGTGTCTACTTGGTTCACGCGTTTTTTAAAAACAGCGAGATTTATAGTTTGGTCGTAATGCTTAGTCATGTCAGAGTTGTTTATAAGCCGAAACTTTTCTTTCTAGTTTGCAACTTTTTGATGTCATCACCAAAATTTGTCCCTCTTTCCAAGTCGTCATTAAAATAAAAAAAATTTAATTATGCTTAAATTTACTAATTGTTTTTAAGGTAGTGTGTGTTTTTAAGGGGGTGTGGTGTATAGACAGGTATATAAACTGACAAAAACTCAAACATGCTAGATGAATACAGAAAGTTGTTTTTCATAAAATTTAGACGCATATAGCTAAAGGTACGAAAATAGTGATTTTGCTTTTCAATAGTAAGTGAAGGGCCCAGCGAGTAAATATTCTATCTAAATCCATATCATCTGGTTGACTAATAAGTTTCTTGCCGTAAATTAAGGAGTTTTCTGGAAAAATTATAAAGTTTGTAGAATATTTTGTTATAAATAATAAATAGGAAAAAATATGCTCGGGTTTTTCCTTTAACCATAACGACTTCAATTGCCTTTATTTTATTAGCGAATAAAGATTTAAATCAACATCAAATATGGATTCCTCTATTTTATAAGTTCTTCCTAGGTCAGTTTTATTGCGATTAAACCTACTTTGACATGTTGAAGCAATTAGTAATAGGTGATAAGGATTAGCCTAAATATCTTCATCATGCTTGTAATCGCCAATAGTTTAGTGTAGAACAAACAGGATCCTCAGTAACCAAAATTTAACTAAAAAATAGGAGGACCGCGCTGAGCTGCTGGTGAAATATTAAGATGGTTATGTATAATCTTTAAAAGTCTAATGTTTACTGCAAGGATTTTATACGGAATAATTTTGTTCACCTTATAAACTAATTAGTTGACAGAATCGAATCTTTTTCTCTGTGATAACGCTATATCATGTATTGCAAAATGTATTTTTAAAGAACGGGGCTAGATTCTACTAATACCGATATATCATGCATATTTAGAATGTTTGGTATTCAAATAAAAATCCAATAGTATGGAAGGTATTCAGAAAGGTTGTGGCAAATTTAAATCACCCCAATTTTACACAATGTTACCAGATTACTAACTGCAAGTAATTGATAAAGAACGTGTATGTTTATTCCTTTCATTTATTCGTAAAAAAATTATTTTAAATTATTTATATTTTTACCTATTGCTTCTCCTAATATTAATATCGTTAAATTTCAAGAACTCTGGCACTTTGTTGAATACTTCATATAATTTTTAACTTATGAAATTTGAATTTTCGCCCTAAATAATAAATTATTTAACTTTTCACTTTGCCCCTACCTATTTTTGCTTGACATACTAGTTGATATTATAAACTCAATGTATGTTTTTTTTCCATAATATCATATTGCCATCAAATTGGAGAACGCATGGGAAGGTTTAATGAGCTCTTTTAATGGCACGATGAAGAACTTACAGCAGACAACACCACTGACATACAACAATAAAATATTATTTGAAATTCGATTTTTAGTCGGCGCCGCTGCAAATATTTACAACCGCTCGAAAAACACCTAAGCATATTGAATGTTTTTAAAATGGATTTTAAATTTAAAAGAAATGCATTCCATTGAAAAACTTGTAATGACTACAAATAAAAAATACAACTGTCAATTATTTGTTTTGTAGAAATTTCGCGCGATGAAAAAAAGTCTTCGAGCCGCTTAACAATATATCATGAAATTTTTAAAGTTTAGGTGAATAGTTTGCTTTACATTTTAATAATTCTATCTCCTTTTTTGACAATTATCTGATATATATTTCCTTTACCAAATTTTTCAACTCTTTATACGTCTTCATTTAAAGTTATTAGATACATCTAAAATGTATCTTTCTCTTGGCAACAAATTACTAGCTGAAGATGTAATTACCTAAACGTTTAATTAGTATGCACTGTACCTACGTACCTAAATGTACAAGTAACGTGAATTTTAAGAGAGTCAGTAATTGGGCCAGATTACACAATTTCCAAGTAATTTTATGTTTCCTGATTTAACTACGGAATATTTTTAAGTAACATAGTATCTCTTTGTGATATGTGTTTTTAACTACTTTATATCGAATTCCAATTACTACCGAATTTTGTGAGATCGTATAGACAAGACAGACAAATATATTTACTTTACTATAAGGTTCCATAGGCCAAATAAGTTAAAACCGAATATTCGAATCAATTTTCTCATCTGTTAAGTTTTCGATGCTTTTTTCATTAATAATTTATCGACGCAACTTCACACAGTTCCGTAGCTAATCTCAATATGAGAAAATATTGTTTCTCGTTACAAATGTATTCAAATTGGTTCGCATTGTTTCGACAACACATGCGTTTACTGGTTCATGGTAAAATATGCAAATAAAAGTTTACCTAACAACTGCGGGAGTACTAAGTGTTACTTAATTTGCTTGATAACGAATGAATAAAATATCAATAAGCTTGTGTAATGTAATTTTAAAATATCAACTGCTGGCCTGGTAGGGTCTGGACATAAAATCCAGTTTTCTACACATAAAATCCAGTAGGCAAATATCGAATTTTTACAAATAGTATAAGAAACATTTTAAAATATTAATAATATTCTGACTCCAAATGTAACAGATAGTGAAATGATTAAGTTGCTAGTTAAAAGACAGTGAGATTTGATCTGCCAATGATAACAGAATTCAAATTTGATTAATCTATAATTGATAATTTAAGAATAGAGAAAGATTCATAAAATGGTTTTGAATTTATTTAAAACATGTGGAATTATTCAAGACTAACACTCGAGTCATCACGCAGAACTTGGATTAGTATATCCTATCATTTAGAGGTCATTTGATCCTCATCGTGTGTGCATATGTTGCATTTTTGGCCAAAGCAGAGGCGTGATCTGTATTGCAAAAAACTAACTGGTTGACTTTATCTGCTGCTTTTAAGAGTTTTTGACAAATAGCAAGTATATTTAATAAAGGCTTATTTTGTTATTTTGGTTTTATTTTATATCTATTTGTATAGTATTGGGTTTTAATTTCCTTTTTAATTTTTTTTTTAAAATAAACAAATTTTATTCTTACTATTTTGTCGGCTGTCACTCGTTTTCCCTTCTTTCTTATTGTAGCTCATGAAAGAACTAGATCGCATGACATATGTGAGACTGAATGAAGATATTTATTCCACCGTAGGTTTAAGTAAATAAAATGTAAATAAAGCGATGGTTCTGGGAAGATCAGGAGTAAACTACTAAACAGTTCTTCATATGAATAAAACCGACTTTACTCCTTATTATAGAATACACTAATTATATTTTGTAGCATATTCTGAACCTGTTTATTTGAAACTAACTGGAACAGTTTTGAGGAAAATATAATTTTAGGCAATATGTTCCGAATAAACCCGCTAAGCACGGCACAAATATTAATGCATTGGGCTATGCAAAAAAACTGGCATGATGAATATTGAAATAGATATTGATATAAAATTGTATTGGCCCTAATTAAAAACAATAAGACCTTTAACCGAAAATAGCCCTTCATATTTTATTTACATCAATTCTGCTGACAAACGATTTGTTGAAATCTTATAAACGGCTGACTCTGAATATCATCCTAAAAGACGAAAAAGAAATCTCGCAAAATATTTAGCACCTACTGCTAACAAAGAGATAAATTCATTAGTATTTATATTTTATAAAAAGTCATATTAATGTTATATAGACCAAATAAGAAAAAAACGATTTTGATTATATCATCTATATATCACGATACTTCTATAGATAGGTGAAAAACTGAAACAGGAGATACTCATATGTCACAATAAAACTAAATTTAACATTATATTTTAAATTAGATGATTGCAGCATATAAGATCGGCAAAAATGTTAGATACTGATTTCTGATGTCACTTTGATAGTTTAGATTTTAATGTATTAAACGCTTTGAATATTTATATCCTGAAAAATTACAAGCCCCGACGCCGTGTTACGCTTCTTTTAGTTCCGACTCTTGTCATAGTATTTACGAAGCCTTAAACGACTAAAATAACTACAAAACCTCACATCCTAGTAATTATGAAGCAGAAGACTCGGAAATTTCTTCTAAATTAATGAGAATTGCAGAATATCTTCTAAAAAATCTGCAACAGAAAATAAACGCTCCAGATTTTTCATACGAGTAAATTCATTAATAATATGTATCTATGAATTATATACGTATATACTGACATGATACCCGACGTGAAAACAATTTGGTTTAATTTTTTTTATTTTTAACTTTTAAAATTCAGTAATCTCATTTAAAATCTCTAAATGTTTATACTATGTTGATTTTAGGAAATCGTCGAGCCTGCAATGCCACATTAGTGTATTACATGAACGACGTGTCATGATTGCTAAAAATGAAACATTTATTTCAACCGTATAAATACTTTCAATGAAATACATAGCCTTTTGAAAATGGTCGGCTTCTGTATGCGCCAGACGACTCATCTACATTTTTTAGAGTAACAACTCGCGTGATTCAGTTAATAATTATGTACTACACTTGTCTTATTTCTGATTTTTTTTCTAATTTCTGTAATGACGGTAAACGGTTTACATATTTACAATTTTTTTAATGAGACTCTGGAAGTAAATATAAATCGCTTTATTTGAAATTATTGAACAGAAGCTTTTTCACTACTAAATTTTGCTGATCGATTGAGTTTCGAAAGAAGCCAAGGCGCAGTGCAAGCACCGTCAAGAAAAGAATCAATATTTCATGGCAGGAAATGTACTTTTTTGACCGATGTTTTTAATATAAGTAATGTGCATATTAGAAATATGGATACAAAAAAAACCTTCTAAGCATGTTCAGAAGTCTAAGTGTTAATAGTCTCTTCATCTGCATTAAGAAATTTTTTTTCCTAAACACCATTTTATTTTCCGCCAAAAAATATATAATTTTGAGGCGTAAAACGCTATAATTTTTGGACAAATGTACTTTTAACTGACTACTCGAAATAACTTTGAGGTAATGTTTTATTTCAAATATTTCACTAAATTTTTTTAAAATTAAACTATTGGTTAACAAAAAAATTTTTTTTACATGAATTTTGTTTTGGAATTTTGTACTTGACTTCATTCAAATTCCAGAGAGTTTTGACAGAAATTAATGTTAAAGAAATTTCATAATTATTTTAATTTGACAGAAAGTGTCGCACTAGGGAATTTTTATGACTCATGTTTAGTTACCTGATCAATATTTTATAATATGGATTTTATGCCACGTCCTTGATCACTTTAATGATATACATGATTAATCTAACCTATGAAAGGAGATACGTCTGTGAAATAAAAAGGTTTTAATTTATGTACGGTTACAAAAATAAAATAACCATTGCGTATTGTGAATGACAAGTTTTACCATAAGTGTAATGCGACAGTACCTTCTTCCATTACAAAGAAAAAATTCGCACAAAGTGGCCTTCCTATGTAAAATTTAACTATAAACCTAAAAATTAATTTTATTGAAAAAAAATAGGTTACGTTAAAAATTAAATCCAATACAGATAAAATATTATTAAATAAATTATTAATGTGGTAGCTGAGCTTCTACTTCTGGAAAATTATATGTATTTGGATAAAATTTTAAAGTATGCTTAGTCGTGAAATAATTTTTTTTTTATTTTTCCCTAACATACGTAATTTTCTACATGAATACTGAGAAGGCTGGCCACTCATATCTAATTTCGTACCTTAAAAATAAAAAGTTATCCCTTGTAAGATCACTCACGTGTACGTCCGTCCGCCCTTGGCTTACAACCTTTTTTCTCAGAAAACTATTCATCGTCGAAACTTCAAATTTCGTAAAGTGATAAAACACACTAACCCGCATACATTTTGATAGCAATTTTTTAAATTATTTTTCAAAAACCATTAATAATGTCTGGAAGTTTGTTTTATTTTTTCTATGATATATATATATATATATATATATATATATATATATATACATATCTTCAGTTGATCAGAAGTATTTCTGATTTTTGGGCAATTTTAAATAATTTTTTTGTATAATTTTAGTAGTAAGGTAAAAAATATGTAGCTTACAGTTAAAATAAAATTATAAAAATAAAGCCCTTTAAAATGAGATCCCCTTTGTCCTCATCCTATTTGAATAATATCATAATTATCAAGATTTATTTCTGGAAACTACCATATTCAAGCTACGTTTATATTTGTATATTTTAACAAAGTTTGAGTTAAATTTACTTGAAATATTAATGAGCAATTTTGGCATGAATACTATACTCGGCTTATTTCCACAAGAATTCCATTACTAGGTATATCTATAAAATTTGCCATAAACAATTGTATTTTTTTTCCAATATTATTTCTCTGATGACGATTTTAAATTTATTTAAGCACAAATATACTCTACAATTATGAGTATGTATGGTAGCGTCAGTTAAAAGGTGATTAAAATTTTAGGTTTTTATATAAAATACATGTGCTACTATTTCTATATTTCAATAATGTTTCAACTGTGACTATAATTTTTAAACAGCTTAAATATTAATATTGACTTAATTATTAAGATTTTAAAATCCCATTTACACACAAACTTATATGAACAATGAACAACAAGATGCTGTAATAAATAGCAAAATGGGGCGAAAATGACATAAATTCTCATATATTCAATTAAACTAAATAGAATTTTATTTCATAAAAATGTTGAAAATGAACCATTTTCCATGTAATTTAGACTTAGAGCAACCATGAGTGAATTAAAAATATTAACCATAAAACAAAAAGAGTCAAACAAATAAATACACAACATCAATTGTCTGCTGTGAAACTCCATCAATAATTAATTCAGCCATACCTAATCCTTTCAATATGTGAAAAATGAAACATTTTTAAATAATTGATGACCAACAGGGGTTGGAACTCAAAACGTACACAGTGCAATAAATCAAGCAGGCAGGTGTTGAGTTCCCTTTGCAGATTACTTTGATAAGCTCGGTTTGAAATGGAAGAGTGAAATATTTATCATGGAGTTGATGGTGCTGGCTGTTTATAATATTGATGCAGGTAATTGTTAGTGGACTCGGTTGGAGTATATGTTCCGTTAGTCGTAGTGGTGCTTTAAACTGATCAATATTTAATTTGTTAAAAATGCTATGTGCATTTGCATTTGCTTTTTTGTTGCTGATGTATATATTTACGGTTTTTATAAAATGTTCGGTTGTACGAAAAGTAAAATTATATTTTACTCAAAGAATACTATTTTATTAAAAGAATTTGTTAAAGGTTCTCAATGAAATAAAATCCGTAGTGTAATTTTTCTGAAGCGTTCGTCTTAGTTCGTTAACAAAGTCAATTTCGGGCCTCAGTAGATTTGAGGGAATAAATCCCCTTTGAATAATTTTTCTATGGCAAAACGAGGGTATTCACTATACTAACAAGAAAAAATACATTCGGTTATTTTGATTAATAATCAGCGTCGTTTGATAATAAGCTGACTGCATTTAGGAGACATTGGTCTGAAAAAACCTTGGTAAAACATAAACTACATAAACAACTATCAATATTTTATTCAAAGTAAATACTATATTCCCGAAAGACAGAGATGTTGCCAAATCTGTAAAAAAAAACAACATTAAAGATATCATTGGTGATATGTATTGGTAAATATATCTGATAAAAGATCCAGGAAAATTACAACTTATGAAAGGAATATTCTAACCTCAACATAGTTATTAAGAAGATTCCTTCTTTTTTTCTCTTTTTATAGGGCAAAAATTAGTTGATAGAGAATTCTTCATGCGAAGAAAATCAGTTACAGGCTCTCTTTGTGTTTCGAAGTACGAGGTGCATACAATAAAGAGAGAGTAGGTGTGGGTATTATGAAGACCATTACTCTTCTATCCCACATGATTTGCAATTAGAATCCTCCATACTTCGTCCAGTAACAAATAGTTATTCAGTATTTGAATTGTGTACTATCTGAACTGGTAGACAATCTTAAAGAAGGAACGGTTTTTAAGAAAAAAGCAATTGTCAACATCAAATAACTCATTGGGAAGTCATAACAATTCAGTATCCTAGTCATTAAGTCCATCATCAATTACAGTAAAATTTTTAAAGTGTTATCTATGAAAACTATATCTGTTGATGAACAATATACTATTGCCAGTATTGTGTCTTAAACATCACTGAGTAATTCATGTAGATAAACAGCATTTAAACTTTTCACTTTGGAAGGTGATATATTTGATGCAGGATAGAGAGGTATGACATAGACTAAAGAATCAGTTAGAATAATTTATTTAAAGTTCGTGTATGCTATTCAATAAGTAATGAGAAAAATCTGCGAAAAAATTTAAAGTGATGTGGACCAAAAATAATTAACCAACCCCATTCCAATAATAAGACTTTTCTTAGAACCAGTAAATAAGAGGTCGTCAAAATGAAACACATTAGAAAAAAAATTTATTTAAAACCAAAACAATGGCAGACCGCATAAACAAATTAGAACTTACTGAAACATCTAGTAGTCATCGGCAATTTTGTTCACTTGAGCACTTTAATTACTAGTAACAGCTCGCGCGAATATGGTGACGAACAAGGATAACGGAAAACGGTACATAGAAACTAATGACAGTCCTGGTGTTTTTTCTTTTCTTAAATGGCTCTAAATCTTGATATTCATGAAAACAGACCTGTTAGACTCGTTTGGAATGTGGTTGTGGAGGAAGATGCTTTGAAACTTGTGGACAGTGAATCAGATGAGAGGACGCATGCTCATATTTTGTTCCTATTCAATTTAAACCACACTCGAGATCAATACCGAACATGCCATTCATATTGCTAAGAACAGAGCTAAATTATGAAATAAATTCCCGAGTAAAAGTCACAACTCTCTGAGTTAAGAAAAAATAATTTTGAAATACTTGTAAATACTTCTAATTAATATCTCAAGAGGAATACGAAATTTAAACAGAATTGAGTAATTCACTTACCCTTTAAAAATTGGCATTTAAACATTTTTGTGGGTTAACTATTATTATATATAACGCCTAATATGCTATATCTTTATGTTACATTTCAGGTTACAATGTCAAAGGGTTTTTGCGCAAAATGAATGATAGACAAGCCTGAGTAATCGATCTTACGTTCTAAGTTAGCTATCTAGAGTCCGTTTTTTTCTTTTTATATCGAACACTAAATATTTTCGTGAAAGTTGAAAGAAACTGTATTATAGAGTAACAGAATGAATTTGAGGAAGATGTTTGTACCTAAATATTGAAGATACCTTTTATATTAAACAAATTTATCTTCAAATATTTTATTGAACTTTGCTAAATATTACAAGGGTACGTTTTCAAACTCAACTCGATAAATACTATTTCAGTAGCGTTTTAATGTCGCTTTTATATAAAAATTCATATTTTCACTTTATATGTTTTATTTCAATATTTTTTTATAATTGCTCTAAACAATTTGAGAAAAAAATACAGTTAGTTGTAAATGCCCTTATTTTGTGGTAAAATTTTTGAACCGATTTTTTTTTTAACTTTGATATCTAGAGTTTCTAAATAAAAAAATAACAACAGAAAAATGTTTCGTTCAGACGTTACATGCACATTCTAGTCAATTGTCATAATAAAAAAATACCATTGTTTTCCTTTATAAAATAAAACAAAAAATTTTAAATACTTACCCTACGCAAGTGACGCCGAAAATATATGCTACGAAGACGATGATATCTTAGGATATGGACGATCCAAACATGCTTAGGTACGTGAATAAATTTAAAATCGAAGGGTACGTGGCATTTGTATTCAACCAAATGTAACTAATAGTTATAGTATTTTTAATAGTAAATATATGGCCTGGTTTATCTATTACAAACACGGGGAGAAAAATTATGAGTGCGGTTTCCCCTAAACTATAATTAAATGAAACTTTTTAATAGTTGGTAGGTTCAAAATAAACTAAAATAGATACGTACATTTTTAAAATTTGAGTGGGTGCATGTATGAAGAGATCCTATTTTAGTTAGATTAAGTTCAAATTCCAATTTGAAAATTTAATAAAATATTTTCCAACTCAAACTGGTCTGTCAAGCTACTTATTGCATTTAGAGAAAATTGTTTCCCTAAATTTGACCCTAACTTTAAATTATCGTTTAATATAATTTTTCTATCTATATATAACACTTGTGCCCAGAAAGTAGAGTTATGAGCCAACGGACAAATAAGTAAGTGTAATAAATACATTCGAACCCTTCGGGGAAGGAAACGTGAAAACAGAAAATTGTGCATTTTATCTGAAAATGACCACCTTATATGAAATTTATGTAATGCTTTATAAGTAACTTTGTAAAAACTGATTAAACCCGTCCATACTTATCTGTAGCTCAGTCTGACATGAAATGGATGGGAAAATAAATAAAAGGATTCTAGCGACATAGATTCACTGAGAAAACAAATCATTCAATTCAATATCCTCCTTGCGTTTCGGTGGCTACGTGGAAATGGAAAAGGAATGGAAGAAAAAAATTTTTTCACAAAAAATTATTTTTTATTTGAAAGCTAGATTGACTACATTTTTTGTTTGTCCTTTTCCTGCATAAACATAAAAGATTAAATAGTTTACCGAGACTGTAACATGTGACGTATAATTGACTAATTGCCCATGATAAAAGCAATCGTTTCTAACTTCAAACCACACCCTTGCAAAAATTGCACTTGCGCTTTATTGACAGTCATAGCGAATCCAAGGCGTAATAGAAATTGAAATCGCTTAAACTCGAACGCTATGTCGGTCAGAATGAGTGGTGTTCGTGGAAGTAGTACGTCTTGACCGATATGAATTTTTGCTTCAATTAGAGATCGTTCATAAATTTTTAAAATACTGATCGTATCTCACACATAAAGTTGGCTGATTAATGTTTCGAAGTAATATAATTGGTACTAATGTAATTCGGTAACATCGAGAGTATTAAGAAATTCTGTTGGAAAATTCGCTTCTCCAATTTGCTTCATCACCTAGTCAATGGATGCATATAACACTGTCACCTTTGATTCTGTTCAGAATGAAGTTGTCACGTGTGTACATCGATATTTTTAGTTGCTGGAATGGCTCTTCCGCTCAGTCATTCGATAATTTGTTTCGATGTTTTGAAAATCCTATTAATTCTCGTTTTGAATTTACTATATTGCAGAAATTAGATGGGAAGCAGATTGAAAAAAATAATGGAAAAATAATAAAATTTAATATTAAAAAATATTATAAAAACACGGCATAATCGAATGCAATATTGTTTCAAAATTTCAAGTCACTCAACCTACTACTTTTAGAGTTTTACGAGCCCAAACGTACACAAGCTCAACTTTTATATATAAGATATTAGATAATTACTGAAATTAGTTAAAACTTGGATCTACAATTATTTATATTCTGTCTAATGCCACTTCCTTTCATTCACTTTTATACAATTTTCAATTCGCCGCTATGCATAATGACATTTAATAACTTATTATTGTATATTAGGCACATCTTCCTTCTGAGTTTTTTCATTATCACTTATTTATTTCTGACGTTTTCATATGCATATCTGATTTTAGATTGCATATAAATAAATTACCTAAATTCAGAAACCTATTTGCAAATTCTATACTCGTTTTGTCCATATTGATGACAAGATCGGCTGTGTGATTTTCAAGAATAATCTCTGAAAAATCCTTCATAACTGTATATAAGATATTTATATTTAAATTTTTATTATTATACATTTTATTCATTCTAATCGTTAAGTATATCATTAAGTACTTCTCATTTTAACATCCTGAATCTCATTAAAAATATTGACAATGCATTTAAGAGAAACAACCCAAAATAAGTTCTATTGTTATTGCTGTTAATTAATGTTTTACCATTTTTAAAATAATATAAATTTTCTAACAAACATTTTATTTTAAACGTATAATTTTTGATTGGGTCTTGATCCGACAATTAAACACGTAATAAAAAACTATGGTAACAATATTGAAATATACGTCATAATTTAAGATATCTTATATTTGTTTCGTCCTCATATAATAATTTATTATATGAAATGCACATGAAATATTTCTCCAAACCTATTCTTTTTGAAAACCAATATTCTCATAAAAAGGTTTATTACTTAAGTAATTTTGAAAATAATAGTTTACTCAATACAAAACTTAATAAGTTAAAGTAAAAAGAAATTTTATTCAATAATTTTTATCCATATTTAAAGCAGCTTTTAATACTAAAAGCCTTATCTGAAAGGGTGCTTGGAAGATATGGAAAACCCTTCACGGAAATGTGGATGCTATTATCGTATTTAAGGAAGGGGCTTGAAAGCTTTGTGGCCGTATTGGGACGAAAGGTCCATGATCTCATTTGCACCACAAAGTCAATAGGGCTTTACGTAAACTCTAGTTTCTTAAAATTTCTCTCGGGGGTCTTTAATAGCGAGTATCGAATTATTTTCCGAGAATATCCTGTGCCGATAGCAAAATTACATTTCAAAACTAGACTCCGATTATTACCGTGAATTTAAATGAATATTGTTATTACGATGGGAATCCGTTAATACTTTTTTTTGTAAACAAAACAGGTACCCAAGGAAATAATTGTAATTTTAAGGTTGATATTTTATATGATTAGCATATCATAGATTATAATACTATTGAAAAAATCTCTTACCTACGCCTAATAAAATTGTTGTTCATAATGTATCCTAAGATATATTAAATAAATATTCGTTTCAATAATGAAAGGGATTATAAATAGCTGAATATTTATTGGTATTACCCATCGTACCAAGAGTAATCAGTAGAGTGTAGGAGTTAAAATTTTGCAAAATAATATAAATGCGTTTTACTTTTTTTTGTCATGCTTATATCACATAAAGATAAATTTTTCTTATCTCGTAAAGACTACGCTACACCGAAAATGGGGATACCCCAGGTATTTCCTGTTTTTAAATCATTTTGACTGATGAAAATATTTATTGATTGTAAACATATCATCTGGGTTTACTTACATTTGAATGTTTAGTCCCACTGATATCTTAAAGTAAGATCAAGAGTGGCTAATAGACTTAACTAATTTTGATTTTAAAAAGTTAATAACGACCACTGATATCTTAAAGTCAGACGAAGGGTGGCTAGTAGATTTAACCAATTTTGATTTTAAAAAGTTTCATGGGATTCAATGTTATTCCTGTAAAAATTTTTTTAAATTTTTTCTGGTCAGATACTATATTTACTTATAATAAAATTCAAACCCTAACCTTTTATATTAAATCAAATTTACTTCCCAATACGATAAATAAATTTCTCACATTTTTTATCACTCTTCGTTGTCTTCTATTTGCTCTATATTTAAAACTCAACTTAAGAACATACAGTCACCCTAATAAAGATCTATTTTGACTTGATATCAATTAAGTGTTTCATTCAAATTTGATGTGATTAAATACAATTAAATGTGGACTAACTTGCAGTGACGAAGTATCGGGAATGCATTTAATTTCTTATTGTTATGCGCTAGATGAAATTGTTTTAGAAATATCATTCATGCATAAATTTGGTGTAATTACAAATAATTATTCCAAGTTCATATGTACAAAAAATTCAAAATATTCAATAATCAATCTCTCCCCTTCCAAAATTCTGCAAGAACATGACATTTTTATCGCACTGACACAGATTTGATAATGCTTATTATTTATCGCGGATTTAATATTCCTTTCCTTTTTGTGTGCTGTTGCCATTTTCTCGGCTTCTTAAAAATTTTGAATTTTAATCAAAGTTTTCCACATAATTCATTAAAGGTACTTAGCTGTTTTGATATAATTTTACCTTGCCCAATACAATTCTTACAGGTACAGCTTTTTTCAAGGAGTACTATATGCTACACATTGAATCTAGAAGTAAATTCAATACTAGTTTTCCTTGATTCTGTGAATAATAAATAGCATAAAATAAACGTGATCCGTAAAATGTTATGGCACATAGCTGGCCATTATTGGCGTCTAAAACCTCAATTTTCTTCTCGATAAAATGTTTTATAGAAAATAGGTATTGTCTATGATGCGTATATATTTTTATGATATGAAAAAATAACAAATTGGTTTCATAAAACCGAAAGTCCCTTCAATGAAGTCAGAGTATTTTTAAAATATTTGAAATCAAATCCATTATTATCTTTAATTTTTAAAATACTTTTATATTAAGTCATATTTTACGTCCCTATATTCTTCCTATAGTCTCATAAATGGAGACGACTGATGGAAGCAAAGAAATCGTTTACATAAAACTAAATAAAAGAACACAATCGCGAGCTTAAGAAAGGAGTCACCGCCATCAGTGTCAAACAGAAGAACTCAGTGAATCTATAACTTAACAGATTTAGTATATTTATTTACTTAACATTTTTCTAGAACTATAGCTGTTGTTAAAACACATATATCTAATTATATAAACTACAACGCATCCACGAAAGTTGACGAAAAGATAAATTATATCGTCATTTTTAGTTAATCAAACTGGAGTTCAGTATTTCCTTAATTTCAATTCTCTTCTTCAAGTTATCTACAGGTTTTTATAGTCTATCGGAAAGTAAGAGAGTTACAAAATGATGATTTTTACGTCAAACATCTCCAAGAAATATAGTTATACACTTCTGTAATATATTATAAGTCAGTATTTATGTTTCATATGTTAAAGCAATCAGCTTCTAGAATTCGCCGAAGCCAAGTTATGGGGATATCAAAAAAGTTACGAAACGCTTCGAGTAAAGGATGCAGCGATTGACAGTGCGGCTTGGAATGATTTTCTACTTAAATGTTTATTAATTTCATTTATAATAAGTTTGGACAGGTATAGACATATGGGAAAGACGTGTTGAAAAGAAACTTTTGTTAAATTTGGTTTTGTATGTTTTTTGACTTAGCAAAATTTATATAAAATACTTAGAAATAAAAGAACAAAAACATCAATTACTCCTATTGACAGATGCATACAAAAGAAAAGTCTAATATTTATTGTGACAGCATAAGAATGCCATGCAAATTGTAAATGATCATAAAAATTTGGAAAATGTAATAAAAAAAGGTAAGTAAATATGATAAAATATGTATCTAAAACACTTGAAAATTAAACAAAAAGGAAAAAGTGTCAAATCACTTCAAATAATTTAAATCCTGTAAAAAGGAAAAGAAAAATCTTAATAATTCAAAAACTTGACGAAGGATTTTATTAAATGAATGAAATTTTCTCTGGAAATACTGATTAATCGTAAATAACTGCAAAGTCAAGGAAATTAGAACGTTGCTGAGATATGACAAACTGATATAACAAGAAGGAATTAGAAAAATACTAAAAGCAGGAAAAGACTAACGAAAAATAAGTAAGGAGACCTTTCCGGTTTTTCAGAAGAGTAATTAATAGTAGCAAATCTAATTAAAGCTAAAAGCAACAAAATGACAAATGTAAAATGAAAATTACAAATTTTTTGAGATCAAAACCTACCAAAAATAATAATAAATGTTATTCAGAAGAAATATTTCTTCTGAATAATATTTCTTTTTGAGCAATTCTTATTCAGAAAAAATATTCCCTCGGGCGTGAATGGAAACAGAATAGTAGACCGAGGTTTTTTATTTTACACAATAAGGCCGGTTATCTCGGGAGTATCAGAATACAATTTTCCAGTAACCAACAATATAAAAAAGACGAAGAGTAAATACCATAACTTATATACTCGTATTTGCACGAATAATATAAATTTTTCCCTTCAGAAGAAAGAATAATTGCACTGAATTAGCGGAGGTGAGAACAGCAGAACACAACCTAGGAGAGGATAAAAATATTCATATTGTTTTATGGATAAACAAAAGGACAACTAGGAAAATCTATTAAAATTATTATTCCATTTTAAATTTGATGGATTTATCAGAAAAAATTATTAAACCCATTCCCAAATTTGACCTACACAACATGTGGTTACAAACATATGCTCGAAAAACAGATACCAATGAGGAAGAGATAGAAAATTTTTATTTGACTTTTCATAGACCATGATTTTGTAAAAAAATTTAAATAGTTATGAGTACCTATGACGTTAAAATAGGACGCAAGAATGAAGAAAAAATAATTGGATAGTATTATCTAAGGCAATATAAAAATAGACGTCAAACTTGTTAGAGTACTTTGATAATTGTAAAGTGAATGCTTATTTAAAAAAAAGAACAAAAATTTAATCAAATGTCTCCAAATAAAACTGTTAAACCAACTTAATTTAATAATATTGAAATATTAAATTTAACCTGTACTTCAGTAAGGACAAAGAAAAAAGAATTTGTGTAAACATATAACAAGGTAAGAGGAAAAACTAAGCGAAAAGGGAAAGTAAAGCTTACTTCAGAAAATGTGAAACATTTAATCAGGTGAAGATTTTAACTAAAAAAAGTCCACAAAATTAAGAAGAATAAAATACAATACACGTTTTATGCTTTACATCTTGCTAATAAAAATTACTTAAAAAGTGTAAAAGAACATATTTGTAAATATATATATATATATATATATATATATGCTATCATATATGCTTACATTTGTATGTATATTAAATGTGAATTTTTACATGGAGCTACTTTTCAGGTCACAGTCATTCAATATGATTAAAAAATTAAGAACAGACATTATCATGGGAAGGAATCCACATAACCCTCATCATTTACACTGCGGGGTACTGAAATAACTATCATCCGTTCATTCAATAACCTCTCAAAAAATCAATAGTAAGACGTCCTTTACAAGTTTGAGGAATGAAAATGTAACGATATTCATAAGAAAATATATAAATAATCTCATAACTCTAAAATATATTCAGAAAAATAATCATGAATGGTCAATACGAAACAAAAAGTTTTGTGCTAGGTACATAACAAATACCTTACAAGGTATTAAGAAACCTCACCCTATTTTCGCTTATATGTTTAGAGCCGTTGCTATTTGCTACTGCTATTCATTGATGGCGTCCAACAAGCGGCGGAAAAATGGCAACCCACCTTGCCTATTCCAACTGGTCTCACCCCATTCACGTATATCCATTGTATTCACTACAACCTCAAGACCAACATATCCGCACTCATTGAAGGAGACGGCATGAACTGAAAGCACACAGCTCGGTCGCAATTCGAGCCCGCTTTGTTATCTAAATTTATTACCCGGCCGCCTTTAAAAAATGACGTCAGCTGCGTCGACGGCGCTGAACGAGCTTGATTAATGCCATTTATTACATTGAAGTGATTTTAATTTAAATATAATTGATGACAGGATATTACTTCGAAAATTGCATTCTGTTACGGTCGAAATTAGCTAAATTAGTCATGGCAAAAGGCAGCGATTCTTAAACAGTTTGTGGCAGCTTTGAAATTGAAAGTTGGGTAGTATTAATCACATGTAGTTTTAGAGTAATTTAATCCCTTGCAAAATTATCAGGGATGGTGGTCAAATCCTGACTAAGATATTGTAATTGCGAACGTTTGTGAACATTTATTTAATTTTTTTTTTAAATTCATTAACTGTTCAGGAATGCGACTCTAAAATTTATCGGTAATTAACCCTTGTATTTTGCCTGCATTGTCCATTGCGTTCCTTTGTTTCTACGTCTTCTTTTTTATTGACATAGTATAGTCTTAAAATAATTTGCCTTTAAATAGATGATAACACTTGTTCAAAACTTTAGGTACTCATGTAAGTTGGCCATAAGTTTTATCAGAAATAAAAAAAATAAATAAATGATAGAAGTGATTATAAAAATAAATCGGATCATATTGAGAGTCTATATAGATATACCAGCTTGTTAAAGCTCACATAGTCAATACATTCATCCAATAGGATCGGAGATATCAATTAAATTAACGTCAATATATAAATTTTAAACATACTGTATATCACATCAGTTCAAAAGAAATCAGGTGAGAAATTACAGAGCTTCGGTAGTTGTAGTATTAGCATATTCGTGATTTATATTTTATTACAATTTATTAAATTCGATATTAATATTTCATTTCACGATATACTGTTAATATGAGAAAGCTATCCATAGTAAAACACCATCTTATTTGAACTTAATTATTAAAATTAAGTTCAAATAAGATGGTGTTTTACACTTCTTCTTCCTACATACTGCTTCTTCCTACATAGTTTACTGGTACGTAATAACTTTATGGGCAATTTTGGATTCTAGCCCAGTATTAATATAGGTTGTTTTAATATCTCTCAAGTAACTTTTTGTTATTTACATACTTTTTCACACTATCGAACTGATGCTGAACTTTCTTTTACTCGAATCCGATCATGTATTTTTATTCGTATTTTCACTCACTGAATTCTTTTTCCACATTTTTCCAGACATATACTTTTTTTATTTGCATGCTTTTGTTTTCCGAGTAAATTTCTCGAATATATTTTATAAGGGTTTTCAACTTTTTACATGAAGAGTCAAATATTTTTTTTATTTCTTTAAGGAAAAATGTGGCATACTCTTAATTGAAAATACGAATAAAAATACATGATCGGATTCGAGTAAAAGAAAGTTCAGCATCAGTTCGATAGTGTGAAAAAGTATGTAAATAACAAAAAGGTACTTGTACTATTAAAAGCTCTTATAAAAATAAAAATAAAATTCAATTTTATAAAGAAATGTGTATTCAAACTTTTTAATAAAAATTAAGTAATAATAAGATTTTAAAAGAAAAAAATAGATTATACGATTTTAAAAATTAAGTTCAAACTTTGGTTTTAAGGTAGTGTTTCATGGCCTTTTAAACCTTAAGAACCGCTGCATCGTAGAATTGTTCGGCAATTTCTTCGGTTACGCCGGAAAGCTCGCAATTAGACCGTGTAGGGTGGTCCGCGCGGAAAATGTGTAATTGCGATTCCGATTGTAGGTACGGATGAAAGTAATGAATATATTTATCGGGATGGAAAATAATAAATGATCGTGATTATGGGAATTTTTAAATTTTACCCTAATGGGGTCGACAATTTGCATGCGCCAAGTGAGAATTTTTTGTCCGCTGTTTACGGAGGAACAGATGTTGCATGCGAAAGAGTTTGGAATTTTGTGGTTTTTCTTAAAATATAGAATATACTTTAGATAAGTTTATAATTATCAATATTTAGTTGTGAATTTTAGGTAAACTTTATCAATTTAACTTAGTAAAAATCTTAATATAATTTTAGACAAAACTAAACAACGCCAAATTTTGCTTACATGAGCAATTGTTAATTTTAAAAGTCTAATTGCTCAAAAATAAACCTATCCTTATAATGCTGGGTTGGAAAAGTTGAAAATGTTTAAATATCTCAAGGCTAACTGAATTTGCTAATAATTTATAAATAGCTCTAATTTTATATAGGACCCTAGATTTCACGTATTTACTAAACTATTCTTTAGGATATTTAGTTTCGTTTTGATAAAGTCTGTAAAACACAAGTAGTTTATCAAATAGTAGTCAAAAACCTGTTTGCGAACTAATTTTTTTGACTTTTTATTCTCTCCTCTAATTTATTTTCTCTCAGGTAATTAAGAAAGTAAATGTTTATTACTTTTCTTTTTACAGGATGATGTTTTTTTAATTAGTCTGGTTTTTGATATCGTACATATTTAATGAGAAGACCATCCTAAGGTGCACAAATTCTTTTCTTATTGAGATTTGGTTGAGGTTGGCAGTGACCACAAAACATTTCAGTGATACCGTGATGTGATAAGGGTGATCCCCTCCGTCGTCACGTCGATCACACATAACACTCTAATTAAAGTTGCCAGTACTTTTGATTCACTGTTGCAGATATTCTTATAGTATTTAATATATTCAAGTTCAAAAAGTTCAAACCATTGCGTTACTGGTGAATGAAAATGGGAACATTTTTCACACAAATTTCAATACTTAAAATGCAATTTGCATTATATTTCGGGTTAAATACAATTTTTTTTCCAATTTCGTTTCACATTTCGAAAGACTAAAAGATTTCGTTACCAAATGTTATTAAAATCTTTGTCGTTTTTAAGATGTATTGCGCTTTTCAAATAAAAATCAGCAGGACAAAGGGATAAAGTAAGCATAGGTAAAAGAAAGAAATAACAACACAGGGAATAAAAACATAGTTAATTAAACACAATAATCATCGCATAATGTTTCTACATTTTATAAAAATGATTTTTAATATTTATTTTCGTCGATAAACAGTTTGACATCGAATATTTTCCAAATATACATAAGCATATACTCGTACTAACGTAATCACAATACGAAATTCGACCCTAACTAGAAACCGAGCGTCTTTGCACAAGATACAAAGGTTACCTAGCAACTCAGCCCTTATTAAGTCCTCCTCCCATCCCATCGAAAACAATGCCCCCGAAACGTTCCATCTTGTTTAGAAAACTATCATATTACATAAAAATAATACCAGACTATTCTTTATAGCAAACTGTTTCTTTTTTTTTGTTATAATGTAATTTTATTATAAATTATTCTGTCCGACTTTGAGTTTAATGATTTTATCCAGTTGTATAATTTTGGGTGAGTGAAGTGATTTTTATAAATTGTGAAAACAGCATGACGCAGTTTGTTCACCATGCTAGTTATATCAACTGTCTTATCTAATTATGTATAATAATATATTAGTGGCTAGTTGATTTCCTTCTTTTAAATTGCTCTGTGGCAATACTATTAGTAAGTTTATTTTTTATGACAGACTGAAAAACCTTACTTTTGCGTATACTGGCAAACACTTCATTCATTCCGGTTTTTTAGGGTATGTCTTAGTTAAGTGCGAATCCGTTCGAGAAGTTTTGAAACAGTTTTCTCAATTACATTATTCAAATAATTTATACCTAAGCTGTACGAAAGTGTCACCATAGTGTGCGTATCTCCTTAGCCAATCCACTCCACACTTACACCCCTCCGAGTGTGTGTATACAGCTTTTCCACATTTTTACTAGGTAAATAATTTTCATCAAAATTATTCATTGAATTATTCATTGAATCCTTCATTGAATTTTTAAAATTGTTGGTGAAAATTCTTAGTTTTCAAATTATTTCCAATGGTGAAGCTCATAAAAAAACACTTGTGTTTTTTATAAATATGTCACTTGATCGACTCAAACCCTTACGTCTTAAATTTATAGTAAAATTTGAATGAGTCATATTTTAAAGAATGGGTATTTAGGTCAACATAGCATACAAGCTATTCTTAAGATTTTTTCCTAAATAAAACATAAATTGATAAATTTGTACATTATACGTATCTTACGGGTTTAAGTTATTAGTTAGTACCGGAAAGTTACCTTATCAAAATGTACTCTTAGATTTATAAGTTAATATACAAAAAAAAGGTGACCTGATTAGAAACTGTTGTTGAAAGATAGACAAAACTTCCTATCAAGATTGCATTAAAATCTAGGTTTGAGTAAATTGATGGCAAAATATTTAATATATTTTCTTTAGTCGATTTTACATAATTGACGTGATTTCTATAATATGGTCAAATATGTGAACATTCTATAAAATTGCAAGAGGAACACAAAAATGGTTACGATGTCAAAGAAAGATATTAGTGTATCAAAAGGTCGTTGAATGGGATTGAAAAGCGATTTTAAGGTAACGTACATGAAAAGTAAATATAAGTTATACTTGCGGAAATGTAAGATTATTAAATATTTCGTAATTACAGTGCATTTTATGTATTAATGGTTACTTATTACATATATTAATGGTTACTTAGATTGCAGATAATTTAAAATTATTATCTAAAACCATTTTTACCGCATAATTGCTTACACAGATCATGCGATTATGCCTACCATATCGTAAGACGTACTATATAAAACATTGTGCATAAAATCACGTAGAAACAGATAGATGTAAAAACACAAATAAAATAACTGTTCACAATTAAATGAAACTACGTGATGTAGTATTATTTCTACTTTCTTTAATGTCTTTACCACGACCTAGGTTTCGTTGTATTACAATATCTTCAGGTGGGCTATTAGCAATATGCTAATAGCTCACCTGAAGATGTTGTAATCGTTGTAAAAAATAGTTTCATTTAATTGTGAATAATGAATTTCTACAAAATTAACGCCAAATATGTTCAAAATAACTGTTAATTCATTTTTTGTAATTTATCCCTAGTTCTCCGTACTTATTGTTTCCATAAATATTTTTAGTATAAAACCTTGTTTCACTTTATTATTTTGTTGCAAGTCTGTATTTTTTAAAATGCATTTAAAAGTTTATGTAGACAATCGGCTGCAAAAGTCGTTCAGGAAATCGTCCTGTGTACATAATTTAATATATTTATAATAATATATACATATGTATTACCTTACCAACATTCAACACAAGCTCTCTTACCATAGCTAGTTAAATAATACTTATTAATTTCTAATATTTATACTTTTTTCTCGTGCAATGTTTTTTTGTAACTCCGTACCAAACTACCAAATAAAACAATCTTAATCATTATATCAGGATGAAATTATTAAACATGTATGAAATGACTAAACATGTTTTATAGTACGGAATAGTTAAGTTACTAATTATGTTTAAGAAATATGTGGTACCTCTGCAAGTATTTATTATCATACATCTATATAACTTGTAAGAGTGAAATTTACTACGGCTCCTAACACGATATAACTAGTGAACGTCCTTACATTTATTGTTCAATAATTAATATAATTCATGCAAAATACTGAGTCGTAAATAATTTCAAAAATAGTAGTAAAAATTATTTATCAAGCCATACATATACATAATTTTATAATTTTTAAAAAACCAGGTTATGTACTGTCATTCCTTGTATATTGTATTCTATACATAATAATATTTATTTCGCTGTTTGAGCTTGTTAAACTTGTAATATTTCCTATAGGCATACGTGAACTAAGTCTATAGAACAGCTAGTATTAAACAACTGTAGTATTAAACAACTGTTCTATTGACTTAATTCACGTGTACCTGTGGGAAATATTACTAAATTTACTGTAAGATTCATAATTAATATATTCGTAACGGCATCTGTAACAATAATAAAAATATTTTTTTTCCAACTAAATGTGCTTTGTATTGAAATTTCCAATTACCTTATCTTTTATTTAATGAAACAATTGCAACAAGCAACAAAGCCTTTATGTTAATTCGATCAATTAGCAAAAAAAATTAAAATATTATTTATTACGTATCAGTATTATTTATTTTACATAATTATCAAAATCATCGGTCCTAGCAAGATTCCCAAACAAACAAATAGACACATAGGCAAACAGGTAAACATTCTAGAAGACTGTATTTCGTGTCCTGTTACTTTTATTACGTCCGGAAATTAATTTTTCGTCCATACCTCCAATTTAGAGGTATCCCAATTGTACAGTCTTATTATACGTACAGATTTTTGCTTAAATAACATGCTAAACGTAAAGAACTTTAATATTAAAAGCAAACACCGAATCATATAATATAATATCCATTATTGTTACTATCTTTATTTGAAAAGATATCTTACGATAATCATTAACATATAATGTATTTCCCATATCAGAACATATTTTAAGTCACATTAAAATGTAATTTTACACCCTTCCCTAATAATTTAAATATTCTATATACTTTGAAATGATAACTACACGTATTTCTTCTATTATAATTATAGTGGAAAAAATCATGCTATCCTTTAACACTTACCATCTTAACACCACTCATTTAGAATACCATAGCCTTTTACTTGCAGTTACAGGTGCTATAAAACTACATCAAATACTGTGAGCTAACAATTATGGTCATACTTGGAATTGTATCCATAAAATTTCTCATAATAAATGGATAAAAATATGAAGTGAATATAATTTGTGTTCATAATTTTAGAATATCAGTAAATATCTTTATTAACAAAGTTAGTACTTAATTAACAAAGCTAATATCTTTGTTTACCCATATAATTTCTTAATAACTAAATAAATTTACCGGATCTGACAAAACTTTACTTATAATATTTCAGCATACATTTTATCCTTCATAAAATCTTGTTTCAAATCTCATTTTATGCATAGTTGAAATAATTAAGCGGTCAATAGAAACTTGACGCTAATAAAATAATCATGAATCAATTGCATTAATCAATTAATATTAGATAATGGTCAAAATAATACTAATTATTGGTAACTGTAAGTTCAGGGCTTACATTTTGTATCTCATTATTTATTTAAACTACTAAGAAGATTTTCTATATCCACTCATGACAACAAAGCATCCAAATACTATAATCTTTTAATTTTTACTAGTCAAAATGTCGTATTATAGTCGTATACTATGTAGGTGGCTACACACATTCAATCTCGCCCTAAGCATTCCGCCATTTAGTCAAAATCCCAATCTGAAATCCGATTCCCAGCGCTCGCACCGGCTTCCGAAATACAAAAGCAACAAGGTCCGTTACCTAGCTACACACCCCCATTTAAACCCGAATAATCTCGCGAAGAAGCGGCCGAGTTATTTATAATGCTGGCCGCCCATAAATCTGGCGCGCCCTTTTGTGCCGCTCGGACAGTCGCGGCGCCACGACTGCACAATACCGCGTTAGGGCGGAAAGATTCACTTCAGTTTTCGGTGAGTAATTGTTAATTAAACTTTTTGTTATTTAGGCTTATAAAAGTAAAGTCGAATTGGATTTTACTTCGCTGCCAACTATATCAAACTTCGACATCTAACGCTCTTAATCTGCCTTATGTAACTGCTTTGTACCGATTAAAATCTTTAATTGATTACCTAGAAAAAACTTTAAAAATTGTTAAACAAGTTAATGTTAGTGTGAGACTTGATAAATTTATTTTTGCTTGGGCTTAACCGACTTAAAAGAAGGAAGAGGTTCTCTATTCGAATTTATTATTTTTGCATGTATGTTTTAACTTACAAATAAAAAAAATATCTCCGACATTTCTCAAACCGAGTTGCATGACCCTTTTCTATTCAGAAGTGCATACCTTTAATAGGGTACATGCAAATTTGTCAAGAATCATAACAATGGAGGAACCATAATATAAAGATATCCTATAAATTTTTCGAAAATTTAACAGTACAAGTGGCGAGATCAAGTTTGGATAGTTTAGTTATTATGATAATCAAATAGAATATGATTCATTTGCTCTTTAAGAAAATAAAGGTGCAATGATGAAACTAGAACCTAAGATAGAATAGGAAGTTTTCAGTAATAAGTATAAAATTAACCAAGTTAGAACTTGTTTGATTTGAAGTACCGAGAAATTAATAAGGTAATTAAGTAGGTAACCATGTACGGTTACATAAATTATATTAGCTTTCATTCCATAAATACGGAAGCTGCAGGTATACTGCCTACCGTGGAATTTGAAGATCTGCTGTTTTTGACAAACTATTGTGGGTTTCAAGCAGAAACTCAATTGCTTTAATTTAGTAAAGTGACTTTCAAACAAATACCCTGCCGCTGAACTCCGGATTCCAATTTCTCAGCCTTTTCGCGGTGGGGGTACTACTTGCTTATACCTTGAGATGTGAAGATCAGTTGTTCTGAAGTTATTATTGAAGCTGTCAAGCAGAGACTCTGATATTAAACTCCGAATTGAAATTCCTCAGTCTTGATGCGCAGGAGCACTGCCTGGTTAAACCGTGAGATTTGAGGATTTGTTATTTTTAGATTGGGATTTTGAATCTCAAAAAGATTATCTTCAAATACTCTATATGTTTCAACTACTCAAACTTCATGGCATGAGAATACTCCTTAAGACTTGAAGATCTGCTGTTTTAGAGTAGTAATTTAGGTCTGAAGCAGAGACTATGTTTAAATTACTGGTTCCTGCCAGCTAGTCTTCACTCTTCGAGAGTGCTGCCTACTTAAATCACGTGACTTTACAACCAGCTGTTTCTAAATTATTGTTGTGACTCTCAAACAGAAGTTCGGTTCTTAATCTTTGGATTTCATTTCCTCAATCTGATTTTGCAGTGATATGCAGTGGTATCTTAACTCATGTCTGCGGAATTAATGAACCAATTTGGGTGATTCTTTTTTACTTGAATAACTTCAATTTAGCATCAAAAAAATTGAGAGAATTTGAACATGGAAATTGAAGGTACACCATATAGTTCCTCAATAATGTAGAATAGAGGTGTCGTGATGGAATTAAGATAAGTGATAGAGTTTAAATGATACAGGTGTAATTATAATTTAGCAATAAAGTCACTTACGTTTTTAAGTGCCTATGAAAGCCATAACACTAACAAAATTAAGACAAAATGTTAGAACCAAAAGTGGTGATAGGAACTTTTCACTGATAAATAAACTGAGGAGTTATCTCACTGAGTATGGAGTTGTTTGACTTGCGTTTTTACGTGAGAAAGAAACTAAGAAAATAAATAGCTAAATAAGTTCACAAAATTACATACAAAAGGATGCAGTAATTGAGTTATTAAGTGGTAAGAATTAAGTTATTAATGTAATTAGTTGGCAAGTGGATAAGTACATGCATAAACTAATGCAGAAATTGACCATACATTATACCTAGGTAAGTAGGTAAGTAAGATATACAAGTATATACAAAGACGTATAGCAATTATAATGTTAATAGGCGGATATATAGTAAGTAAAAGTATATACCGGTTTGAAGCACTGACTACGAAGTTAACAGAGCGACTTTAAGTTATTTGTCCGTACATATACAGACATATGTATATTTCCACATGAATAAATATATATATATATATATATATATATATATATATAGAGTCATTAAATAATCGTAGATGAGAAATTATTGATTAATAATACATCGTAAGTTCGTAAAATAATTGGTAACTCTGAATATCATAGGCTCTGGAAAAATTTTATTTAATATTTAAAAAAAAATGGAACCCAATTCAAATAACTACCGAGTAAAGGGCGGACTGTAAAACATTATTTTCTACTTTTCAGTGCACTTTACATTCGATGGTTATTTGAAGGACATTCAATTTTTTGTGAAAATATTTATGTAATGTGAAGTATAGACTACAACATTTGAAATTATTAATTAATTATATGGTGTCGAGTATATTTAAGAACAAAAAAAATACGAGAATGGTCAAATCAATTGAGTGAGGAGATAGACGGATGATGAACTTATGTGTAACGAAAAGAAAATGAAAGTGATATTATTTTTAATTCTTCAAACACTTATGTCAACTTTCTCCACCGTAAATTAATAAGATGTTAAAGTTAAATTATTACGCAATTCAATTGCTTTAATTGTATGTAAGAAAATACTCTTAAACGTGTATATTCACTAGCATATTAGGTGTGGACTCGCAAGTAATTATCTTAATAAGCAGTTTGCAAGTTTTGAATATCTCACGAAGAAGAAAGCGGGGTGTTTATACAAAGCGATCATAAATCTGGAACGCCGCGTGGTGCCGCCGCCCAACCGGTAGCAGTTGGGGCTTTCGCTCTTCCGCCCTCTGCAAATTGTGGAGCAAATAATGCTTTTAGTTTTTTAAAGTAATTAAGCTTCTCTATATGGAAGATAATAATGCTGAGTTTACTCAAATTGGTTTTATTATTCATTACAAAGAGTGTGTATATGAATTTAAACAAAATCTGGTCAAATGCGAGCTTCACTTTTTGTGATTAAGATCACTTAATGCTACTTGCATTTAAAATCTTTTTTCAAATGACAAAATTTCGAAATTTATTGATAGTCTTTTGTGGATCCGTTTCAGATATCATCTAATGTTTTAAATATATTTCTGTTAAAGATGAAGGGAAAAAATGTAACAAAACATTCATTTTAACGTTTTGGCAAATTTATGTTAAAGTATGCTTAATATGATCTTAAATAGTTTTAAGATCAGTTTTACAAACACTGGCTGGAAGATGATAACACTAAACTTTTTGTTGGAAACGAGACTAAAATTTTGTCAGAAAATATGCTTTTACCTCCTTCGTTTTCAGTCTGCCATCTACTACACTGCGCTAATTGTTGCTTAGGAATTACAAAAAACGGTAATAAGAAAAAAAAATGTTGTGAATAATAAATATGTAAGTCACGATTTAAAACGGCTAGAAATATTTCTGAAAATTTTAAGAAATAAAATAAATAATGAACTAAATAGCCATATGTTTGATTTGAAAAAAGAAGATTTCCAAATTTATACAAAGGTAATAAATTTATTTATTTTTAGCGTAATTTTAAAATACAAACGCTAATGATTTTTAGATTCGTAATATTAATTTGTTTGATTAAAGTAAATATATATTATGATATTTAACAAGATGTTAAATATAATAATGATACAAATGTACAGATAAATTTTGGATATTACTATATAAATTTCTGCTGAAGAAATCACAAAAAAAACTAATTGCGGCATTGGTGGTTAATTTTTTAGCTAGAGTATTATTTTGAATAAATGCTGTGAATACATCTATAGAAAGAAATCATTGATAACTTGGAGTCAAAGAAATACTTCCACTAGTATCCTCAGATTACAAATGTCATTCAGCGTATTCAGGCAATACGACAATATTCCAAGTTATTTTGGAAATATTAATATGGGGACTTGCACCATTTTAAAAATCATAATTTTAAAATGCGACAATTTAAATTATTATATCATAATAAAAACATAACTTTGATGACCTCGACATATAATTGATTCACCATTTACCTTCTGTTAAGTGTGAAGAAGTTTCATAATATGTGAGCAATTGAAATTTAATAAAAGGAAATGATTGAGTTTAACCATGTGTATGATACAAAACAAGTGTAAATAAAATGAACATGGCTGATAAGGAAACACATATTACACCATAAGAATGAAAGTAACTGAACACAAAAATGACAACTTTTTTGATATGAAGTTTAATGTTTTAACTTTAAGTGACTTTTATAAATAATTCATCGGAGTTTCTCTAAGTTAAAGACCAAAGTATGTACTCATAGATTTACCATTCTCTTACAACTTCTAGGTTATAGATAATGTTTTGCCAGGATATTTTATTACATTAACTTAATTTTACATTTTCATTCTAAACAAGGAATAGATAAGTTCAAACAAGATATAAATGGATCAGATTTACTCAATTTAAAGCATAAAAAATGTACATGGAAAAAATTTTTTTAATTTTTTTAAACGTATGTAATTTATTACTATTTTTTTTCCATTATCTTTAAAATATTAAAAGTTAGCAAAAATTATATAGTCAGAATGCTATAAATATAGTTTAAAAAAAAGAAAAACTGATGAATTTTATCGATTTTTAATCGATAAAATTCATCAGTTTTTGTGTAACACACATTTGTAGCACGAATGTAAAGTGTACTTGTAGTATAAATGAATTTACAATGAATAAGTAAATCAAAAATATTATACTGGGAAATCTAAAAAATTAAAATTAAAATTTCGATCTGTTTTATAGACAGCCCAAAAAATGAGATCCCATAATATATTCAATATGCGAAGGAAAATAAAATAAATTACCAATTGTATCTAAATTCTGTTTAAAAAGAACTTGGTTGTTTAAATTACGACTGAACAAATTTTGTTTGCCCGGGTTTTAGGTAGGGAAGAGCATATGAGACAATTTCTTTATTTGATAATAGTTAGATTGCATCGAACTGTTCAACTATAGTAATCCTCGCACTGAACCGAACTGCTTGCTTGAACTCTCGTATCGTCTCCCATACCTCATTTGATCCCCTTAAACTGTCGTGTCGTCTCTCCTTCCTCATTTGATCCACTTGAACTGTCGTACCGTCTCCCATACCTCATGTCATCCCCTTGAACTTTCGTATCGTCTCTCATACCTCATTTGATCCACTTGAACTGTCGTACCGTCTCCCATACCTCGTGTCATCCCCTCGAACTTTCGTATCGTGTCTCATACCTCATTTGATCCACTTGAATTGTCGTACCCTCTCCTATACTTCATGTGATTCTGAGGCTCCAATTAATACGAAGACTTCAAAAGTTGTTCGGAAAACTAAAGGTACAGAAATTATCTATTTTACTAATATGTTTCACTCGAATAATACCGAAGCTATTGAAATGAATTTTACAAAGATTGTAGTAGTGAGCCCTGGGGTCAATTTATTTCATCGTGATATCTCAAAAGGTTTTGATAATGAAAAAGTCTTTGACGTATTCAAAATAAAGTTGAAGAAAAATTATTTTAAATACCAAAAGTAAAAAACTATAAAAATGATTTCAAATAACATAATTTTTTAGATTTCTTGATAATATATGGTATTTATTTATGTACTCCCTTAATTTTTTAAATGTGGTATATCTGGTATATAATAATCTCAGGTATGGTTTTTAACTCGTCAGGAAGCCCGTATTAATGATGACGTATAATAATCTTCGCCACACAAGTGGTGAGAAGCGGTGGGCTGTAAGAACACGAGGGTGCGCCCAGGGGACTGAGGCAGAGAGTTGTCCCTCGCGGAATTTAAACTAAATTAATTTGTATTTAATATTAGGAGGTAAAATAAATGCATTAAAACACTATATTTACAGTTCAAAATTCCATGTGGACGAAGTTGTTCGTAATAATGGTACTGAATAATATTTGTTGTGTTGGTTGGTTTTCCATTATTTCAATAATACCATTTTATTTATTGTGAAAATTATAAAAAAATATATTATTACAACTAAGGAGTAAGAAAAGTTTAATTTTTTTTTTATAATTGTGACGTTTAATTTTACATCTTGTAGAGTGCAGTACTTATATCAGCACTTTTGCTATTAATTTTGCTCTTATTACCTTTTAATTTTATTAAAAAATTCTCGAGATCATTTATTTTTGACATTTACAATGCAAAAAGAGTTAAATATTACAGGCATAGCAGATTGAACGATGTGAAGAGTTTATTGTTACAGACTTTTACTTTAATATTATAGTTATATTATATTATACAAAGTAGCATGTTAAGGGAATTTAGTTTAGCGTACATGAATATATTTAATTACATGGAATAGAAGATCTTTTTAGAATAGATAAATATTGCAATTTATTTTAATCCATTAAATGTATGTACAATCAATTACTGATGTTATAATATTGCTTATATTGATATAAAATTAACAACAACTTGAAAAACGAATATTTAACTTGGTATTAAAAATAATTTTGACGTGTTCAAATTAAAGTTTAAGAAAACTGAAGGTAAGTAATGGAATCTTCCGTTACTGGCATAACATGTTTTGTGCAACAGCAACTTGTTTTGACATTTTCATGTTACGTTTGACTCATTTATACGAAATGCTATTATTTATTTAAGTGGTTACTGAGTACTTACAGATATTGTGAAGATAATTTATTTAAAAATAATTGTCTTTTCTATGCCGAAATTAGTTCATTGTACTATACCGAATATCCTCTCGTGTGACAAGTAATTTGACACATAACTTGTCTTTTATAATAGCATTCAATGAACACGATTATTTTTATAGGTGGCAATATGCCACCTATCACGCTATATTTATGTTTTATTTACGTTATGCTGACGTAACAATTTACAGATCATCTATTTCACGAATAGCATCTTCACTAAGATGCTTGCTTTACAGATAAGAATCCTGCACATATAAGTGCAGGATTCTTGTCGATCACCTAAAATACTATAAATACAATTATTCATCCGCATGCGGTTTATGGGAATTTCGTAGCTTAAATATTATGTTTTTTGACCATAATATTCAGAATATTACAATTAAATGGCAAACAGTAAAATCAAACTGAATTGAAAAATAGCACAAGCATTATTGCACTAAGAACAAGTAGAATTGCCAATTAACATATAAAAATAGCTTTGCCTTATCTTAACACTGGTTTATAAATATCGGTATATACTTTGGTTAACCTAAAATCATAACAAAAGTGATATACATCAGTAGTAAAAATATTATATACCTAGATAGGATAGATAAGTAATTCTCGTTATGCAAAAGTATCACAGGTATTTTCACTCACTCAATGTGTGTGGAATAGACACCTTTATAAAAACGCTTTGAAATCTTTTCTCCATTTATATACAATAAAATTTCCACCCAAAAGTTTCATACTAACTATATTAATACCTATATTATAATACTAACTCTGACATCATAATTTCATGAAGATGTATTCGTATTAAAATTTTTTTTGCACTTCATTTCAAATATTCGCTGCCACATTTCGCGGTATGAAACTAATCCAAAATTTAATATAATTTGAAGAGAAACTTAATTAAAATACCTATATTTAGATAAAGACAAACAAATTAAGTTGAAAAAGTCTCACCCTTAAAACACGGGAGGTCCGCGTTTCTCCGTGATTGTCAGTATTCCATTAATTCATTTAAAATTCAATAGAATAATAGGTACCCCTGGAAATGGAATGACAAAATATCTTGACTAAGATATCGTAAGATAAAAACTAGTTACGATTATGTTAAATGATCTAAAATTTTAATATATGTGTTTTAAATGTATGTTAAATTATAACTAGGGTAATTGAAAGGTGCCATAATAAACTTTGAGTCTTTTAATTTTTATGATTTTTGTCTTTTTTATTATCAATGCTATTTTGAGTTTTTTACTACTATTGTATTTCTAAAAATCACAGTGTTTTCTCACCTCATACGGCACAAAGCGATTTATAAAAAAATACAAAACTATTACTTCGTTCATATTAGTGAATAATATATGAATATCAAATAATTAATTCACAAGTTATTGAATTACAAATAAACAATTTTTTTTCATTTTAATTTCATAATACTTGTTAGTATTTAAATTTCTACTGCAGTACTAAATAGGGACTTAAATGCATTATGCAATATTATTATCCACACATATATCCCTCTAATCGTTAAAGTAAAGTTTTGATTTTATATCAGTTTCCAATTAAAAATCAATTTTCCGATTTCCGTTTTGAAGTGTTCTGAATAACACATAAATTCTATTAAAATTGTCAGCATAATTTAAATACGTTTAGAACCACCGTGCCGGTTTCTCCGTGTAACGAAATCTTAATCATTTTGCTCTATCGCTACCCCTTTTTTTGTGTATCATTAAGCAAACCTTTATAAACGGCCATAACTTAATTTAAATTATACCCATCAAAACTTCACGAAACGATATCCGGGAATGATTCTAAACCTCATAATTGGGGTTAACATTATTTAAAGTTCGAATGACTACAATTTAAATTTTTCCCAAATTTTTAACGAAAGCTTCAGGCTAGCGTGACCAGATGAGCTTTTGCGGCAACGGGGCCATGCGAAGTGACATGCTGTGGGCTGTTAGCGCTACAGCGTGATTTTCAGATAAATTCTTAAATTACTATTTCGCATTCAACTTTTCGTGTCAGGGAAATGTTATAATTTAAACAGCGCCGTGTTTGAATGTGATTGACTATGTTATTTGCTGCCTTTGTTTGATGTTGGTAATTGGCTTTTGTTTAATGTCTGTGCATAAATGCGGTTGGAGGTTAGTGTAGTTAATGGCGATCAATGAAATGTATAATTGCAGTCATTATGGAAGTACGATCACGCTAGCGTTTATGGTGTGTTAATATTTTGGTTTAATTTTTATATTCGTATTGTGCAAACATTAAGTGTAATTAAACTTGAAAATATATATTTTCACACGTGAAGAATACTTCATGTGGTTTATGTTTCATTTTAACATTCCACTATATGTTCAATTTATATTTAAATATTCATTAAGAAAACCTTTGAAGCTAATATATCATATAATTCAATGGAAAATACTTTATTTTCCAAACACTGTTTGTTTGTTGTTAAGTCATCATGACTCCTCACCGGCATTAAAAATATGTTTTACTATTATATCTGCTTTGTAGTGTCTTTCTAAATGTTGGGTATATATTTTTTATTTGAATGTACTTTTAACGTCGTCGCCTTGACATTATAGGGAGCGAATACTTTAAAAGTAATTATTAATAAAAATATGCGCCTGTAATTGCAAGTGAAAATAAAAAAAATATTTTACCAACAGTATATATACATGTGCGTTTAAAATTTGCGTACATGGCTGAGCAGACGAATGATAACTGATAGATGCGGGTTTGAATACCATTACTGTGATTTTATATTTTGATTGTATTTTAGTCAATATAAATAAACAATATTATGTTATTTTCTAAATAACTACTGGTAACTGGATGGCGTTGCTAACTAGGCCGTATGAGATGAATCAATATTTATTATTTACTTAGCATGGTCTTCGTTATTGAGTGCTAATATAATATTTAATTAAAAGTACCATTTCTGAAAAAAAATACTTTTCAAAATGAAATGACGCTGTATGAATATGTTATAAGCACTGTGGATGTAAAGGTTGAAATACAGTTGGTAAAATTGCACTTACGGGTCGCCTTCAGTTTGTGCATATAAACTAGTGGCAATATGTTTTAGGATATATTTCCCATTAATATCATAAATTAAATATTCTTAAATACAATATTCAAGGTATAATTACTTACAAGACACTGTACATCACAAAGGGCGTGTACTTTTCATGTTAGATAACTAATCAAATTATTTTCTATGCAAATTCGTAAAACTTTTCATTCCATAAAACTTCGGCAATATTGCTAAATTAACACTCCTTTAAAATATATACGATCCATGTGGTTGTCGCGATCAAAATCCTAGGTTTACAAAAATTAATCTATTTAAGTCATATATTTATCAAAAATGGTTACTCCGTTTTTTCTGCATATTATAATTTATTACGTAAGGTCAGGTCTGGCGCTATTTAATGCTTACTTAATTGTATTAAGATGTTACTAGAAGCAATAGATGCTATAAACTATATTTTATGCTATTTCTTTTTGTATACGATCATATAGAAATAACATAGTAATTTTAAAAATTGTAGAATTATTTTAAAACTGACTTCAGAGGCTCTGAAGATATTATATTTTCAATATTTAGCTGTTAGCGTTTTTTTAATGGCGGGAATATGATTAAAGCGGAAAGCTTCGGTAAGTGACAGAAATCTATTCGTATTTTACATTAAGAATTGATAAGGTAATATGTAGGTATTTACTCATAAATAAATTTTATCATTTTAGGTAAACTTTACTGTCCTCGTATAGCAGAATAATTACTTCTATATTACGGCACAAGATGTCATCACAATTCGTATAGCAGAATAAATATTTCTATGCTAGAATGCAAGTTATCGTTATATTAAAAATTGATATCGCAATACAAAGGTACTTACACATAAATAAATTATACTTAACAATTAAATGGAACTATGTGATGTAGTATTATTTCTAATTTCTTTAAGTTCTTTACCAAAACGGTTACGTTGTATTACAACATCTTCAGGTGGGCTATTAGTAAAGATCTTTGCTAATAGCCGACCTGTAGATATTGTAATACAACGAAACCTAGGTCGTGGTAAAGAACTTAAAGAAAGTAGAAATAATACTACATCATTTTTACAAGTTATTTATATTGTTAAGATTTATTTATTTATTGCTTTTAAGGCAAATACTTACCTACAGAAGAATGGATGAAAATCATAAATCCACAATTGCACAATACATGCAGTAAAACATGGCCACCAGAGAGTTGAAATTTTTTTCTTCTTGAGACGGAATTAACGGCAATAATACATAAGCTATCTCGTAGCATAATCTTTATTCGTTTTCTGGAAAGACATTCTTACAATATACTATAGCCGGCATTTTGTATTATATTAAAAAGCGTATATGGTAGTTTAACACAAAAAGATACAATTAATTTTATATTTTAAATAATAGAAGAAATTTAAAAATGAAATGATATCGTCTTCATATTCTTTCATGTCTGCGTATTATTTTCACCTTTTTTCATTCATTTCCACTCCCACTTCCCATTCATTCCCACTTTTACCTACTTTGAACATACATATATAAAAAAAAAATTATACGTAAAATTATGCGAATGGTTATAAATATATTCTCATTATTTATAATTTTCAGAGTAAATATATCTATCACTTTATCTCATTTTATTAAATTATATATCTGAAATGAATATTAAAGAAACGAATAAAAATCTATAGTTAATTAAAATGGATACAAGATGGAATTACTTAAAAGCATCAGATATTTTATTATTCAATACAAAACTACAAGTGCTTAAATTATTGCCTTCCTAATTTCGCTTTCATCCGTTGATTTTTGGAAGTTTGTAATTATTCGTATTTAATATAATGTTCTCAAGAGCATAGTGAATTTTTGAAGAAATATTTTTAATTTAAATTATTTTTTTCAAACTATTACAATAAAGATGTTACTAACTCACAGTAATTATTATTTTGTTGACAATTTCGGAGTTTTAAATGGAGAAATCATGACTTGCTGCAATTCGAAGCGTTGACGAAAATAATAAATTATTCAACAAGATAAAATATAATACGATAAAAGCGTAAGAACGAAGTAGATGCAATGATAAAAATGGATAAATTGAGATATAAATTATAGGAAAAAAATTAAAATTATATTGGATTTGTTTGTATATTGTTTAATAATTTTTCTGTATTAATTTGAATTGATTTTTCTTAATTTTTTTTTATTTCCTTATCGCTTGTTGTGTTATCTTTATACGATATTCAATTTATAGAACATTATGTACCCAGAACACGATTACTACTATTTTATCTCTCCAAATATAACGATAACCGTCAAAATAATGCGTATAAGTCGACTATTGCATTTTATCGGAAAAACTATTGTTTTTCTATAAATGGACACAACAATAAAATGATTTAAACAGGACAACTACCACTAAGAATTGTAAATTTGTAATCTTACTACACTTTTGCACACACGCTTAAATATGGAGAGATACTCTATTTATACTACTTGGCGATATTCTCTTACGAGGCAGTTATATGTAATCTGATGAAAAAACATAAAAATTTAAGTGTTTCATCTCTTAACGTTAATAATAAAATAGCACTTACCAACCAATTTATTTTATTGATGTTCTTGTGCTAATACAATTTTTTTTAAGGGAAAGTTGTTTGTAATGAAAGCATAGGATCCTTGCTTACAGTATTAAGCGTGAACTTAACAGTCACGGACGAAATTGTCTCAGTAGAATTAAGTTGTAAGGAAAACTCCGACTAGCCCTAGATATGACAACGCTACCAAAATTTTAAAAATGATTTCATGTTTTACAGAAATTATAAATTGTTCAATATTTACATGTTATGTTTATTTATTAGTTATTGATTACAGTTCATCGTTTTCATTTTCATTAGTATAGGTAAATGAATATTTTATATAACGAAAGTGTAATAATATTTTTTACTTTCATTTTATCATATTTTATTCTTAAACTGTGGCTGAATAAAATTCAATACACAGACAAAAAAATATACGAACCGTAACTCTCTCTCTTTCTGTCTTCACTAACTTATATCACCCTCTCAACTTCCCTTCGCCTCGCCCGATCACACTTTTCGTAACGCTTTCGTCACGCATTTACCAGCTTACTCCCCAAGTCAATGGTGCGTAAAGAAGTTTTACTTCAAACAAAACTTTTCGTTTACACTAACTCTTTAAAAATAACTATTTTTTTAAACATGGAATTTTTTAATTATTTTAATCACGTTTTGGAGAAACCCAATATTTTTTAAATATTTTTGAGAATCTAGAATGTATCATGCTGTAAATACGGTGTAATTAGATTGTATTTTAAGCTGATTTTATAGATCCAAACGATCAATTTAACTATACACTTCCAATACCTAATGTGCCGGGGGGAAACGGTAAAAGAATAATGATCAGAATTAGCAAATTACGAAAGAATCACGGTACACACATTTTTGATAGCCCATGGAAAATTATTAGAGCTTGGTCGGAAAATATCATTATGACACTTATAGCCTAACACCGCCACTTTGAACGTTATCAATTTGACGAATAATGATGAGTTTAGACCAAAATCACTTTTATTTCAGGTTTTTGCTTATGAGAACCAAAAACTCTATTAGTGTAGAATCGATAAATTTGCAGGAAGATGGTGAAGGTCATCAAAAACGGAAAATCTATAATATATTCAAGTTCATTATGTACCAAAAAGTTCGGTTTCATTTAATAGTACAAAGCCGAAATTACTTTCTGGCTAACAGAATATTTAACTTTTTAAAATAAATAAAAAATATTAATAAGTTTAATTTTATTTAGAAAAAAAGTGAAATATTTAATAAATTATTGAGAAACTTGAAGATTTTTCTCATTTGACATTTAAGATTACCCATATACTTGTGTATATTTCCAAGTCATAAATTGTATGTTTTGTTAGATGAATTTAAATGGGCAAATTTGTAAGAAGTGTTTTAATAAATTGAGAAAGTTACAATTAACTTCGAAATTTATTTCATTACATAATATCAAAACTTAAGTAAATTTATTAAAGTTTTAATGAAGTTTGAGGTATACAAAATATATTATTTAAATTTATAATCATTTCTTAATGTCTATCATTTTTACTTTCTGTGCGATATATAAAAATTACATCACTCCTACTATATCAACTTGTTTAAAAAAGTAACAGGCCTTTTGAGTCTCTTTTATAATTTAGTGACATTATAATACAAATATCACAGCCAATTTCATTAATTCTCACCGGGGTTTCTTTAATACATATTAATACTAAAATTTTGAAAATGTATTATTATCGTTTTACATTAAAATGAACCTTAATTTCGTTAGTAATAAAGTAAAAATTTCAATACCTTCAATTAGGTACAGGCGAGTCAATTAAAGAAATCGTATAAAGTAATCGTTTTCTTTTGTTTAATTTCTGGCACAGCTATTTACTTTTTGTGGCTAACGAAACTCGCTTGATATTTGGAGGAATCTGAATTACATTCGATGAAGTCTGATTTAGAAAGAAATGAATAAAAATACGAACTCAGTTATGTTCTGCTCGATTGAATTCCCAAGTATGTTAGTTTAGCGACATATCTGATTAAATGGCATTTTAATTTTACAATTGTATACTTAAATTACGACGGGGAATTTACTGAAGTTTCATTTTTTGATTTTACATTTTATATGTCACGTCACGTAACGATTCACTAATTAAACTGTAAATATATTCACACCGCATACATTTTTAAATGTTTCGCAAATATTTTGGACAGTGATAAAAATCCAATTCCTGTATACACATTCGTTTTTATGTCAAAATTTTAATACATTATTATTTATGTATAGATATATAGTAGGATACACGATTCTGTCAATATGTAATCAGCCATTACATGTATATATATATATATATATATATATATATATATATATATATATATATAAATATATATATATATATATATACATATGTAAATATAAATCGCAAAATGATTGTAGACAATGTTACACAATATGCAAAGCATATCTTTTTGTCTGCTTTTTATAGTCAATTTTCTTTCTTAAAATATTTCAGAAATGTAGCCCAAAATAATTCTAATTTTAATGTAAACCGAGTCAAATATATTTATGTAAACGAGAATATGAGTTCACAAAATTTTGCCCACGCTTTAATTACGTTGGGCGTGGTATATAATTAATTTTCCAAATGAAAATGCCTATGAACAAATTACAATTACTTTTACACGATAACCGACATAAACATAATTTCACTTCGAAATCAATAAAATTAGAATGGTTATCCACAGCAGATTTAAAATATTTTATTTAATAAAAATTTCCAACAAAATACTATATCAATATGGAGATATTTCATTTGTGAGTAATCTAATGAATGTAGTCCATGTTTCGGGGCGTTACGCGGAAAACAACATTTTGACCTAATCCTATAACGCAACTGCGTGGAATATATTTCATACAATTCCATTGATAATATTTCGAAATGTATCCTGAATGTCATTTAACGAGCCGCCTTGGCTCATAATCGGACATTCAGGATTCTCTGATACAGTTTCATTTAATTTGAAACTACCATTTAACTATATTTTTATCTCTATCTGCTGAGTATAAACATACAGCAAATATTTCTTTTTTGGTAACAATTTTATTTACTAATCAATAATATGGCACAAATTAAAATTTAGAGATTCAAATAAAAAATTTGACATCTTTTCGTCAGTAAGTCAATTAAAATTTTCTCATCAAAAATTTTCCGAATATTACTTACACTTGTAATTTTAAATTACTATACCAATGATTTACACTTAATTCGTAATTCATAATAAACATCGTCCAATCACTAGCGAAATTTAAAGTATTCAATAATTTTGCTCTCTTCATGAATATTCAGCTCTGGGTTGCCCAAAAGTCATAAAGTCACGGCAAGGTAATGCGGTCGTCGGTGTTTGTTTCTACAGAGATAACAAGATGTTGTATATAGGTGCGGAGTAAATGTTTTACATTTACAAAGTTTAAATATTTTTGGCTGAATTAATTTACGAATAAAACAGTGACGGTTCACTTAAGATATTTCGAAGCAGATGTTGCAGGTTGAATATTTTTGTGCTTTTTTTTCGTCTTGTTGATATTGTGAGGCAGTCGACTTGAGTTTATATATATATACTCGTTGGTAGTCTGTTAGTGATTGTGTGACTTTTCAATGGCTTGGCAATCATATTCACACAATACATATGTTTCCCTAAGACGATGATTCATAGTTATGCTAGGATTTTATATGGAGCTTGACTACAACAAGTTATTAACAATTTTTTTTATATATGGACCAAAATAACTCATATCCATAATATATATTAGATTAATGCCAAAAAGAAAATCATAAAATCTGGACTCGATAGGCCAACTTGACTGCTACTTGACTGGTGGGTCTTTCTGTTTTATTAAATATAAATAATTTAAATTTTTGTGACACATTCAAAAACAATGGGTAATATACTGTCTCTTGTTTGTAACCCGACATAGTGATAAAGTGAAAAATATCTTAAATAATAAGTTGTTATAAGGGTAAAGCTTCTTAAAATTTAAGTTCTCTTAGGGAAGTGCTGAGAAGAAGCAGAATTAAATAAAATAATTAAATCGATGAAAAGTAAAACCCGTTTGACCCTGTTTGAAAAATAATATTCCTTATCGTGAATAAATCAGTGGTCACACTTTATTTCCTCACATTTATATTGCAAATTACATTTCATTTTGAATTTTGGAGGAATTTTTCAAATCTATTATAAACTGTGTGTAATAAGGCTGCATTTTTAAATATGGATATGTCATATTTAAAAATGCAGCCTTATAAATATTCCGTAATTTCGCTACAAATTTACTGAAAAAACATATTATAAATATCCACTTCCCAAATATTAATCTTAGGCAATAATTTGGTCCTGTTGTCGATTGAAATGTCCCTTATTATTCAATGTCAATATATTACCTTCTTCGGAATTAGAGTATTCCAATGTAAATAGAAGAGAATAAAAATAAAAACATATTTATATTTTCTATAACCCTAAAAGCTCTTTATATATCCTTTTTTAATGACCAGTTATACTTTTCGGTGCATATACACATCGATAATTTTTCTGGTGAATAGCTTAAATCGTTCTATTTGATTGCATCATAAATGCTCAATTAAACATAAATTTATTGTAAAAAATTCTTGAATTTGCAAATGTTAACTTCAACTTCAAAAATAAATACAGGCATAAGCAACATATTCCAAACAGAACACATGTACTCAACTATTGATATTAAACCAAGTTATATTTGCTGTTTAGATACAAGTTATACGGACAGTTCTAGCCACAAGACAGTTGTAAATAATTTAAGTAAATTATCATCTTGTTTTTGGATAGGTGTTGTTTACCTATTATTATAGAATCATTGTAACAACAAAGTAAGTGAATTCTTTCTTTGCGGCTTTCCATTCTGTAGAAACTTTCAATGGACATTAATTTGCCATATGCATCCCTCGATTTCTCTATTCATTTTTTGATCAACTAGAACAATATTTCCAAGTTATACATGTGTGTTTATACAATAAATCCTATTCATTTTCTTTAAATCATTAATAGTAAAGAATGAAGATTTATTCGTAATTCATTATAACTCCATAAATACAAATTTCCTGCATCGATATTGCAAACGGTTATTCCTTAAAAGCATGTCTGTTTTTTTACCGACATCAAAAAAGGAGGAGGTATATTGATTCTATATTCCTCCTTACTTCATTGCCTCATTTTCAGGAAAGTCCGGTTTTAACATTTGTATATGAAATCAGGGGGGGAGGCAGACCGTATATTTTAGTATATTTCAGAAAATATATCACCTTCATAACTAGCCTTTTCAAACGTCCGAGCCATATATACGAAAATTAAAAAATGTTTTTAGTAGTTTTGTTATCCCTTCCCGCCCCTAATATTTTCATGTACGCAAATTAAAATGTTGCTCTTAAAATATTAACGTATTAATACACTGTATTACTGAGAGATTTCAAGTACCTCGGTCAAGCGGCTTTAGAGAAAAACTTATGTCAGTAATCTTGTTAAGTTACCGTTTTTTTTCTTTTGATGTATGGAACACTAAATTTGAAAGTTTAATTTTCATTCAAGTTTTTTTAATAAATACGATTATATAAGCTATCCAGTGGCATATTTTTTTTACTACAAAATGACCTATTTTCAGAGATATAAGATTACAAAGTAAAACCATTTTCATTTCATTGGACCTTGGAAGTGACCCCGGATGTCTGGTCGGAATGATATACACGTCTTGTCGGAATAATATACACACTATTAGTCTTGTAGACGAGTCGAATGATTTCACTTTTTTATTAGTATTTTGATTTTTATTACAGCCAAAACAACTTTGCCAATAAAATATTAATTAAGAACCAGTTTCAAATTCTTTTTGGGCAAACTTGTGAGAAAATAAAAATTATTTGGGTTGTCTGGTCATATCAAGCGAAACAATGTTAGCAAGGATATTCAAGCACGTATTCAGATTCAATAATTTATACATTTATGATGAAATGATGCTTTATTAATGTTAAAGGAGACAACACTTGTAGTTGCATAATTTATTTCAGTTCAATGGATTTTTATCCATGAAGTGTTCGCGTTTATTCGACATGAATTAATATTCACGACTGTGTTCACGGAAAATTCCAGGCTAATTTTAAATTAAAAATCCAGCCTGCATGAATGCATTCTATTTTGGTACATTCGAATTGAACTGAGTTAGGCGAATTAAGCTCCAGAATTTTACATTTAAGAGTGAATTATATAAGCGACTATTTTAAAACCTGCATTACTCTTGCTAGGTTTCATATGTATCTTCTCTTCTGGATTTGTAGAATGGTCCTAAATTTAATATATTTTCGTCTCTTTTTTTTGCTTCTTTTTTTAAATAAAGTAACAATAGCCAAATATTATGTTATGACTTTTCAGTGACTTGCAGAATATTTTATTTTTTTTTCTGTTTTAAATATAATTTACATGAGTTTTTGGTATAAATTTATGTACATTAAACATGTAAGACTTTTAAGGGAAAATATTGCAAACTACTTTTTTTTAATTTGGATCTTATAACTCTTTACACTGAACAGAAAATACTTACATGGTATATGAACAAATTTATTAAATAGAAACAAAATAACTATTATTTTTGAAGATATATTATTTAATAAATGTTACGTTTTATGAAATATGATTGATTATTTGAAATAATTTTCAGTACTAGATCATTCACAATTGAATGAAACTACATAATATAATATTATTTCTATTTTATTTAAATTCTTTACCATGACCTAGTTTTAGTTGTATTACAACATCTTGAGATGAGCAATTAGTAAAGATTTTTGCTAATTGCTTTGATCTTTGCTAATTGTCCATCTGAAGATGTTGTAATACAACTTTTAAATATAAGAATCAGTATTAAAAAACAAAAAAATATCAGATGCTACAGTGGCTTGCATTCATAGATTATAGGAAAGCTTTTGAAGGTATTGTATCCTGGACCCTAATACAGTCTCTTCAGAACACGCCCGTATTGTTTATCAGTATACTAATCTGATATAAATTATATATGAAATTGCAACTTTGATAGCAAAATCTACTGCTAGAAATCAAACGAGTCAAGATACAAAGAGGAATAATATAGGAGATAGGCTTTCTTCAAGACTGTTCACCTCTGTACTGAAGAACATATCTGAGGCATGAGACTTATAATGGAAAATCTAAAGTAGATTTGCCGATAACATTTTACTATTCTCAGATAACCCGAAAGATAACTCAAAACCCTGATACGAAAATGTAACCACACCTCTGAAAAGTGTAGTTTCGAAATGAACCTCTACAAAATAAGGTCATAACTAATACACTAAATAATACTGCAGGCATCAGGCTAAATAACACCATCATAGAGAGAATGGAAAGGTATGTGCATTTTACTCAAAAATTTTAATACGTAAGGATAATCAATCAAATGAATTGACAAGCGCATAAGACTAGCGCGGACAGTCTACTCCAAACTCGATTAAGCCTTCTATATGAAGGTCATTTTTGAACAGAAGACTTAATTATTTTACCAGTGTGTCGTACCAGTGCTCACATATGGAAGGGAGACTCCATAAACTCCAAGTGGATCAAAGAGCAAACGAAAGAAAAGTAGTAGACGTTACACCATTAAAATGACTGGCTAAGAAAACGCAGCAAAGTTAGGAACATCACAAAACGGAAAGTGTTCACAGCAAGGTTGTAAACGTCAGAAAATGGGAAGTGAAATTAAAGTAGGAGTAGACTGATCATATCGCCGGCAAACAAAGCTCATGGTGTAGGTACGTGTATAAGGCAGACCAGAAATAGGTCGTTAAGGTGACATCATGAAGCTTGAGTAAAGTAGGTAGGAGTTGCCTTTTTACGAGGCCTATACTTTGTCGAAAATGTCTAAAGAGGAAAAAGAAGAATAAAAAGACTTACTACAAAAATTTGGATTTTTAATTCATTTTTCATTTTCTAAAAGGTTTGTTAAGGGTGCTGATAAAATTTTATAACTTAATGTCTCAGTTGGTCACTGTTTTCAAAATTTAGAATTTTTTTTAATTCAAATTGATATAAGGGAGAAACATATACTATTAGTGGAAACAATTATTATGTACAATTTACAGTATACAATCCATCCATAATTTGCTCAAACATTTAAGATTATAAGAAATACTATCATAGGTTTTTAAAACAAACTTATCGGAATAATCATTAATTTGACATGTTTTCATTTGTGATTTGGATAAATGATTATTTGTTTTTTATTAATAAAATTACTTTATTTTAATTGCGATTTTAAAGTAAATATTCATGGATTACTTTTTATTTAATACTCTACCTCAAAAATGAGAACCGAAAAGCCGACAACGTTTGAATAGTGATTTAAACCTTTTTGAAGAGATAATTGTTGTTCTTTAAATCTGGATTTGTATTTATTTTTTAAAATGACAAAAACAACACATTCATTAATTCCTGGTATGCAAAATTCCAGTGCGTACCAGAAATTAATGAATAATTTCTTTTTTTAGTGTTAGTGAATATTTTAGGGTGTACCGAATGCAATTATAATAAAGAGGAGGCACTTAAAATGTGTGTTGTGAGGTATCGGAATCGGATTGAAAATTAAAGTTTATACTTTAAAACTTTAAACTTATAAAGTATATATTTTAAAACAAAATAATTCGATTTTTTTTATTGTGTGCGCCTGCGCAAACTAATTGCCAATGTACTTTAGTATTTTCAGAAACATCGCTCACTAATGTAGGTAGTAAACGAATTAGTCATAAAAGAAAGTAGGAATTTTTCGAACTAAGGCGCCTTATTTCGTTAATTTCGTAATAACACTACCTATTACAACTGTAATATTTAAGTGAAATATGTTAAATTTGTTATTTTACAGTCTGTTTGCAACAGTTAAATGATTATTCATTCTGATATTTGACTGTTTAAAATAACATTAGATTTGGGCAAATTGAGATTTCGCGCTATTTTTCACTGTTAATTTACACATAATTAGGATTTCATAAAAAATTTTAACTTTAATTATTTTATAAACTAGGCGAGTAATTTACAAAAAATAATTTTTCCGGATTACATATGATTAATGCGACAAGTGGTTGAAGCGGCGAATTTTAGTTTATTTACATATTGTATACCTTTATTTGTGCCAATCTTCATGACGATAATCAGCTGATTTTTCTTGAGTTTGTAATAAGGTAATTGTACGAAGTGGTTTTAGATATTTTTAAGAATTTGTTTCAATTTTCGGTAAGATATAATTAATAATTCTATCTTTTAATAATTCTATTTTTCAAAAGCATAATTTATATTTATATTGCTTTGAATGCCAATGATTTTTCCGTTATATGTGGTTATCCCATATATTAGAGATTATACGGTTATTGATCTGAATTCCTACGTATTTAACTGAAATAGCAATTGCATTTATTTCAATTAACGTAAAATTGTAAAACTTTCTTCTTTTTGAAAAATCAACTGAAGTAGAAAAACACAAACCTGAATTTTGAAATCCACAAAATTTATATATATTTAGAAATTGCGTGGCACGTTCACATTTATGACAAACATACTACTTTTCTAAATAATATACGTAATATTTTAAAAAATATTTTGATTGATTAGGGACCTAATAATTTATAATATAAAGGTTTACTACCCTATCTTTTTTTATTATACCTGACGAAAACAGTTTCATGTTGAACATGAAAATTGTCACCAATAAATCTCTTTTCTTACTCGGATTCACAAAATTTAAATGTAATTAGAAATTGCATAAGACGTTCACATATATGACAAGCATACGACTTTTCTAAGTTAAATATAATTACGTAGTATTTTAAAAAATATTTTGGTTGATTAGTGACGTAATAATTTATAATATAAAGATAGTAATTTTTTTATTATACCTGACGAAAACAGTTACATGTTTAACATGAAAATTGCCACCAATAAATTTCTTTTCTTACTCGGATTTTCATCGGATCCCAGAAATATCTAAACACTATTGTTTTCCCCGCTTGATATGAAAGTAGATTATAATATTTAACAACTCACTGAAAGGAATAAACAAGTGTGCTTGTTTGTTCCTTTTGGTCGGATTTTTAAGGGTGACTATGACCTTGAGAATCCTTTTACCCATATACTTATTCTAATTATTGAATAATTTAATTTATAAACTTTCGGCCCTAGATATTTAGTACTTTTATTTTCATATGTTCATGTACATTATAATGAAATACCTTTTAATATAGTGTATAATAATACAAAGGCAATTGGCGATGCCAAACAAACAGTTTTTTTAATCTTCTTTACATTGTCATAGTGACTATGACCTAAGAAATCATTGACAAAATTTGACCTAATAAATTATTGGCGACATTTGAACATGATCATGGAACATAATCTTGTAAAAGAATTATTTAAATTTTTTTAGTTATTATTAATTAACGCTGTTTAATAGCAAATTTAGGTACGTTTTAATTAATTTTAGGTTTTAATACTTACACCTTATAAACATCCTTTTGGAGTGCAATAATAATAGCGAGTACCTTAGCAAATATTACTAAAAGAAAAATTACTTTATTTTCATTTTCGTAGTAAAATGGTACAAGCATTTTTGCAAATATTTGACCAGTTTCTGATTATTAATTAAATATATGTTCTCATTCGGATAGTACGTTCGATTATGTGTGAAAAATAATTAGAAATTTATGTCGCAACTATCTTTTTCCCTTATGTTTTCATGTAATTTAGATATATATGAAATGCAGCCTGTGCTCGTGACTTTGTTCACGTGAATAACCGAAATGAATTGACTAATTTTTACACGTTTTAAATTTTTTTTTGTTTTGTTCATAATATTGTTATATTCACTCTTTTATATATTTCTTATAATTTAATGTTTTTTATGCTTTTTGGTTGGTAAGAGCTTCTCTGTGAAATGTCTTCTTCTTGAAAAATTAACAGTAACATTATTTTGTTTTTTGTCAGTATGTTTGCTCAAGGGATAAATATTCTGATTTCTGTTCGACTCCAACCATGCTAAACATTTGTCTCCAAATTTTACCACGTCAACGCGCTATTCAACAAGACCATTGAATAATTTAGGATAAAATGTACGACTTATCCACCGGTAAAGGATTTTTGAAAGTCGTTGCATAAGTTTTTGAATTTTCACAAATTAAAACACGTTTGATTTTTACTGTAGTATTATAGCTTTTAACCAAAGTATATTCTTTTTTTGTATTTAATTTCATTTGCAGAAGATCAAAACAGAAGGTATTAAATGGTGAATTTATATTTATCCGTGCGATTATATAAAATAAAATTAAAATTAGTACATACATTATAAATATTACGTGAAAGATAATATAAGTATAAATGATGTATACTACGGACGGATGTTTCTGCTAGTAGAAGTATAATCCTCTTCGTTAATGTAAAGAAAACGACAACACAGAAATGCAGAACAAATAAGTAAAACCTGTCATCAAATATCTGTACTTCAAATAGTACCTAAAACGAGATAGACGCCGACTTATTGAAAAGATAAAAGAAATCTGTTCTTTCATATTCCACAATCCTACAAAAGTACAAATAAGAAATCGAGCATTGCGGTAGGTGCCTGTCAGTGCCACTTACAGAAGAAAATATCAAAAGTCTAAGATCTAATATTAGAAAATCAAAGAATAATCATAACATGTTTAATAGAAATTACACGCATCGCATGCGGTAACATTCAAAAGAGTATTACCAGCCAACTGCACAAAAAATATCTTTAAATTAAATGTCGTAAATATTAATGGAGAATTATGAGATGAGGTCGCTAAAATTTTTTGACTAAAATCTTATCGAGTTGGTCTGAAAAGAAATTGGCATGATTAACCGAGGACGAAACTTGCTTCTATAATTTAGAACTTAAGATAAACAATTTAGAAAATACCGTGCTCTAGAAAATGCACGAACACCCAAAAATTCTAAATCATCAACTCAGTAGAAACTGTTAGTGTCCCCTTTTTGTATTATGCAAAAAGAATAACCAAAGTAGATCATTTATAAAAGAATTAAAAGAAATTGCATTTAAAATGTATAAATGATTTATTTCACTACCAATTGCTTTTATCGAAATTATAAACGACCAGTGCGTAATAAATAATTCCGTGTTACGTTTCATACGGATCGTATGGCAAATGTTTTCCGGAAGAAATTTAACAATTAACTTTCAATCGTATTTTATTGTGCAATTTTTCCACTTTCGTTGGAATTTTCAAAATCCGAGTTTTGCGTATGGAGGGACCAATGCTTCGCCTAATTAAATAATGAAATCCTCGTGGTATAACATCTTGTTTTGTAAGTATTTCTATAATTTGTAACTAACAAATAAGAGTATATAAATTGTATGATCTCATTATATAAGTCAGTTTATACAATTAATTTTTAGGTGTAAAAATTTAATTTTCTTGATAAGATAAATTCAGTCCTTTATTTAATAATGGACTGAATTTATCTTATCAAGAAATAATATACCTAATTAAGAAAATAAAATTTTCTTAATTAGGTATTAGGTATATAAAATAACATTTACATAAAAAATTAATTATGGCCTATACCTATATATGATCTGAATAATCTAAGTTAAAAAAGGGCGGCTCCATTCCGACACATCATAAAATAAATTACAAAAATTACTTTATTAACTTGTCGGTTACGCATTTCTTTCCAACAGAAAAATAAATTATTGAACATATTTATTTACTTATTTATTTATAAAATTATATTTTTGCATATTTTGGCTAAATTACATTAAAAAAAGGAATGCTAACTACGCCACAAATTCAAACTATATTACGTCGAAGTAAGTGGGAAAACAAACATAAAAGCTATTAACTTTATACCTTATGGAAATGTTCAATTAAATCATGTATCAGCGTTTAAGAAAAAAAAAAATATATATATATATATATATATATAGCGAAGTCAAACACAGGACCAAAAAAATTTGGTAAGACTTCCAATGGTACGTGTGGAAAAAATTCCGATTCCGATTTCTTGTCAAGATTTTTTTCCACGTGCTTCTTCTTTATATTTTTGTAGTTTTGTAGAACTGTCGTAACTTAAGAATTTATTGCTTTTTCTTTCCTTTATTTAATAATCTCGTCAATAATGAACATCAATGTTTCGATTTCAATAATAAATGATTAATGAATGTTAAGCTGACGATGGTAACATAAATTCGGAGTTCGATGTTTTTTACGGTTTCTCTCACTTCTCTTGGGTAAGTCATATTTAGTTTGTGGAAGACAAGTTCATTATATATTTTACTAATCCTGATAAATATCCACCTTAACGCTTAATGTTACTGAGCAGAAATAGGAAGTACAATGACTGAGTCACGGTTTTTATACATTCTACCATAGATTATTAATATCGTGTAGAATGGGGGCAACATGGCCATGTACCTAATACGATGTCATATTTTAATACTTTATTTAATTATAACCATGTTGACGGATGTATGTCCTTTATATATAAAGGCAGTAAAAAAATGCCTGATTAATCTAAAATTATACGAATGTGCGGACGAAAAACTGAATGGTTGACCATTACTCTAATATATAAAGTTAAACAATTATCAAAACACTATTGATAGATTTTGAAATAAGAGCTTATAATATGCTACACAATATTACCTTAACATCAAACAATTATCATGTAATTACAGACTGAACAGTATTAAACAGTTAAGAATTTATAAGGACTGTAAAGACTGATCATAATTAGTTAACAATTTTTTAAACAGCGTTAACTTAAAATTTAAGAATTACTTATAATCACAGACATGAACTGTTATAACCTGATATTTTAATATTTAAATTACATGTACATATATGGTCTAAATAAATGTGTGGAGGTATGAAGTTAAAATACCAAATACTTAGGTCTACCCCACGTTGGAGCTTTAAAAAACCCAGCTTCTAAGTCAACGCAATAAAAAAAACTTTAAAAATACGTCCATTTATACCACAATTCTTGACACTCAATCGTAAACTATAGGGTTTTTTCCGTAGAATCATGAAATTTGGCAGGGTAAAACCTCACAGCACAATTAAATACCTTGTACTTGTATTCTGTACCATTAAATAATCATAAAAACCTATACAAATGTGGAAGGAACCATATAGTCCATCATAGTGCGAGCTCCACTCGTGCTTGATAGGTTTTTTTATTATACTTATTGCACATTGATTGCCTTTGTCTTTAGTACTTAGCGAATATTTTAAATTATACTGTCTCTTTAGCAGCTGTACTGCTTCCTTAGTAGGCAGGGACGGAGTTTGTTAGCGCTGGCTGGAAAAAGTGACTACGGGTACGTTCTTGACGAATGTTTATCCAGTTTTAGAGCGTAGATCGAATTTCGTATTATGGCACCAAGTTGCTTATATTAATCTGTGTAGAGATTTATTCAATTTATATAAATACTATATTAAATTTTGCATTTCAGCCCCTCGGGTTGTATCATCTATATATTCTCCCTTAACATATAATCGCTGTATAAAATGGTTGTGATGATGTCAATTTGAATTATTTCCAAATTTTTGTGAGCGGCTTTAAGGCTTTAAAGCGAATAAAATTTTACCTCACTCATGCCTTCATTCTTTGCTTATCCTCTTACATAAAGCGGGATTTATAACGTAGTCCGTTGGCTGGTCCTTGACGCGTAATGCTCATTAAACCGTATAGGTTTATAATTCTAGGTTTCTTTACCAATATTCGTGTCTTGTTTAGGGGATGGGATTCCAATTTCGTTTTATTGATATTTTTTATTACTCGAAGTCAAATAACTACTGTTTTTTCGACGTACCAAGCTTCGGCATTATTTATCGAGGCTGTAAATACGGCAGTATATGTAGCGTAAGCTTTCTTAGTTTCTTAATTCTTTGCTTCAATCAAGCTTTTTTCATTCTTCAAGCTTTTCTTTTTATGCGGGATAAATTTGTTTCTATTAGAATAACGGAATCTCTTATAAGACTTATTTTCATGTTCTTTTATTTCAAATATTTATTAGTTACGAATGAGTTTGTGGCACTTTCATTTATTCTGGTATCTTGTAAAACCTTGCCTTGACCAAATCAACGCTTGTCTTCACACCGGATCTTATAATTGCTTTAATCAGCGATACATATGATTTGGGTAGACCAGGGCTAAACATTGTTTCAAATTTGCGTCATCTACTCTAGTCATCTACTCTTTCGTTTTTAGCTGAAATTTAAAATCAACAGTACATCAAAAATAAGTAATAGTTTTAGCCGATTTTCAATAATCATAATTGCAAAAATACAATCAACAAAACAATAGTTATGGCCGATTACATAATACATCCATAAAATTTCTATATTCAATGTAATTTGACAAAATAATATATACAAATTGCGTAATTTTTGTCACATGGTATATATGATATTGACATTGTTAAATATAGTACTCCATTTAAATTAAGCAATCTAAATTTCATTTATATTAAGAAAAAGTACTGAGTATAGAATATTTTTATATCAGTTTACCTCGAACTTTGAAATAATGCATTTTTTCTAGATAAATGCCTAATACTATACTGAATATTCCACTATTACTTCTGTTTGTAATATTCATATTAATTTCAGCAGGAATTAATATTCGAATAAAGCTAGTGCCAATAACATTCCTTAATTGTTTCAGTTCTCAGTAAAACTAATTGTTTACATTCGTTACCAATGCAAAGTGAATAGTAGCCTTGGAAATAAACAGTTCTGGATGCATTACTTAAAGTTAATGTTTGCATTTATTAAGGTTCGTATAACGGGCATACCATATAAAATAGATGTAGTGTTCGTCAGATATTTACTTTAAAATCAGTTCTTGAATACTAATTAAGTGCAAGCGAGCACACTTCCTTCGAATTCGAAAACTTCTTGACCACGATGTGAATACAGCAGTAGTGAGAATTTCCAGATGAATACCGGGCAAAAAATCAGTAACTGCTCTTTTTGGTATATTTGTTCAAGCTTAAGAAAGATTTGAGCTAAGTTGCGGGAAATATAAGGTCTAACCATTTGAAGCACAAATACAAGGCAGTGGAAAAAAGTAGTTAATACGAACAAACAACTCGTTACTATGCAATAGCATTGAGTATAGCTCCTTCGCGAAGTAATTTTCTATTCATATAATTTGTCTCTGATACTCTTATTGCCGAAGCTTTCTTACTGCAGTTTTATTAAAATAAGCGTTAAATGATTTTGGTGAAAAAAAGTTGCATTGAAGTATATTGTTATTACTTTCTTTTAACATTACATTTTTGAACTCGTTTGATTCTATGGATTTTAATTATTTTTCCAGTATTTAGCTCATTTCTAATCTTTTTGTTAAACATGTGTTGAACTTTAGTGTAAATGTTTTCTGACTACGACAAATTATACCCTGCAGCCGTAAGAAAATTGAGATAATCTAATTGTCTTTTTTGATGACTTTGATAAATGTTCATTTTTGTATATTATTTTTAAATCTTTCACATTAATTCATCTTCAATATATCTCATTCCGGGAACTTAACCTATACATATTTTCTACACTACGTCTCAAATTTTTGCAAGCAAGCGGAAATTCGGAAATTTAATAGACACTACTCCTTGATTCAATTTAACGACAAAGTACGTGGAAACAACCAACATACTTAAAACTGTGTAATATTTTCTTTTTATTTTGCATAATCAAGTAACGCCTCGGAAGTAGATTACGAAAATCGAGTTTTTTAATAGATTTTCAAAGATGCAAAATACTTTAACTCTTATTTTCTTCAAATTTTGAACATATTTTAAATACTTGAAGATGTGTTTAGCAATCCACACATATTTTTCTATTTCCGTTCGAGAATCATTGAGTTCTTGTTGGGTTCACGTTCAGAAAACACACGCAGGTGTATTTTTCTTAAATATTGTTCCTTCTCCCCCGCATAATTTTTCTCTATTTACACCGCCAAGTTACAGAATTCATTGGATCATTCATTGGAAATAAAAACGTAAATAAAAATATCTGAAAAATAAGAAAAGAACTAAAATTACATATTTGATTGCAGCGTGATAACTATTCAATTACTTTATCAAAATATCACAAGAAACTTAACCAAGTGAAGTGATTTTGCTTTAAAATTAGCACGTGGAAAAATACAATGTGAGAACTGGTTCACGAATTATTTAATATAAAAGTCGATCGACGTTAATTTATTGAAGTATTACATAAAATAATTTTCTTATCACTTTTAGTTGCAGACCTAAAAGTGATCACATATTTCTTAAGAATTATATTCACAATTATAGTGAAAATTCTGAGATTTTAAAATCACAAATTAATCTTCTAATCTTAAACGAAATAAAATTATACGTATACATATTCATTGTTTACTCACCCACGTCTTTAAACTATATACGTTTCAAATATGATCTAATTTATAATAAGTTTTGATCTAAAACAATCAAAGAATTGTTTTTTTCTTTGTAAATTTTTATGGTTTGGTATTTAATTCATTATTTTGTATAATATTTAGTTGGCTATTCTAGTCAAAGAAGATTATATTGAAAATAGCATGTGAAATTCACTACGCGTATGTAAACAGTTATTTCTTCATAATAAAACTAAGTACATAAAATAGAATTTAAATTTGTTTCACATTAATTTTTTTTAAAAACTTATTTGAGAAATATTTTTCTTTACACAGTAATAAATTTCTAGCACTGTGGCAAGTCGTATTAAAGTTTTGTGACAGATTTTTAGTTATAAATGAATATAATATCTAAACTTACAATATGAACAGACACTATGTTCTGTTTACTATTACATTCTAGAACAACTAATATGGTCGATTTTATAGATAGTATATTTTAATAATATAAGCTTTATAAATAATATCTAGAGTCATTGTGGATTATACGCAACTGGTCATTGATGAGAATTTTACCTTGAACGAGCCGAGTTTGAAGCTCAAAATAGTAGCGCTCGCTATTCTATCGATACATTTTGCTATGTGATATGGATACTCGATGCCTTTTTTCACCTATAGCTTTTCATTGGAGTATTACATGTCGTCTCTATTAGGGCCTAAAATTGGGTTAAAAAATTGAAATTATAGGAGATATGGAAAGTAAATTTTGATCTAAACCAGATAAATATACATGATAAACTCGTATCCGGGATAATGTGAGTCATAATAAATATTTCAGAATTGACTTACTGCATCATTGAATAAATATGCGATCAGCTAGTGCTGAAGATACCACATCTTATATATTTGAACATTGTAGGTAGATCAAGGATTTAGGTATTATTGTGAACATATAAGTAATCTTTTATCACGATAACGTTTAGAATACTGTGTGTACGTATTATCAAAATTTTCTTATTTGAAAAATGCGTATGTGTACATGATTTCACCTATTAAGATAGAAAATCTATGTAATTTTTTAGTTGGTAATAAGGTGAAATTATATATATATATATATATATATATATATATATATATATATATATATATATATAATATGAAGATTTTAATTATAATAAACATTTTCTTAAGTTTTAATTCTACTTTTATAATAATTTCGTAAAAACTATTTATTAAATTTAAACTAATAGACTATTTGTTTACTTTTCTATTGAATGGCTCACAAAACGAATTATAGTCACGTACATGCACAATAAAAAGAACATATCAAACTAGACTATAACTCTAATTATGTGTGCACAAAATGGTTAGAGTATTTATGAATACATTTACAAGGGTTACTCATATTATAAAATATATTCATTATTAATATATTCATATCAATTACTAAAGTTAGTAAAAGTTAGTGTTAAAAGAAAAATGTTCTTATTTGAAAAATGCTTATGTACATATGATTTCACCTATTAAATAGAAAATCTATGTAATTCTTTAGTTGGTAATAAGGTGAAATTGTATTTATGATATGAAAATTTAGTTATAATTTATATTTTTTTAAGTTTTATTTATATGTTTATAATAATTTCGTAAAAACTATTTATTAAGTTTAAAATAATTTTATTTTTCCTTTTGCAATATTATAATATTATAATATATAATATAGATATGAAAAAAAACAATAAACATGTTTTTTAATATTAGTATTTTCAAATGTACAAGTTTTATACCATAACCAAAAAAATTGGGTATATTTGTGAAAAGTAAAATTATGCGTTAGTTATTCGTACTTTCCATTGATTTTGAAAATCTAACATTTCTTTGAGGTATATTATTTACATAATGGTTTACATTAATAGTTTTAGAAAATTATCTACCTCAGCTTGCCTTAATATCTGGTACCGTTCTGTTTTCTGTAAATAAATCTGATACTTTTTAAGCACTACCCAACCTGAGAGCACGTACTCACCATAATAAAAATGCTTTACTATCGCATAAACCCGAGTTGGAAATTTAGATAATATTAAAACACCATTAAGGTAAATTAAAAACTTGACATAGAAGAGTAAAAACCGGATGATAATTAAAACAAGTACATTTTCACTCTTCGACAAGCAGTCTCATTTTAACCCATAACACCGCTCGAAACTGCCCTCTGTTCTTTCAAAGTTGTATTTTAATTTGGCGCGTCTAACTTGAAAAGGGTGCAAAACCAGATGTAAGAGTTCGGAGAAATATATTACGGTAACGAAAGGAAGGGTTGGGAAAGAATAGTGTTACAGGAACTTGCTGAAGGAAATCTGGTGAGGAAGTTTATAAACTAATTTTCTCCACAAAGCTTGAAAGAGTTGGCTTAAATACTTGCGTTAACTCAATTTATTTAAATAAATGAGGCTAAGTTTAAAGCTTATTTAATTTAAAGGAAGAAATGTAAAGTATTTAAATAATTTCCTTTCTGTTACTAATTTTGCACCATATTATTACACACAGCTTGGCGTATTTTGTCTATAAATTTATCAGTAATGAAAAACGAAATTAACACAGTCAAATTTAAAAAGTGTCGTTATTCCTCATAAATATAGATAGCATCTCAAAATTAATAAAATTTAGTTTGTAATCATGAGTAAGTTTTATTTTATTTGAAAATTAATTAAAAGAAAATTTATTTTTAAAAATTGAGTATCGGAAAATGAAAACAGTAACGTGGTATTTTTTAGAAGAACTCACAATATGAGGGTGTCGCAAATATTAACTTAAAAAAGTTTGAAACTCAAGGGCATATAATATTTCGAATAAATTATTATAAAAGTTAATATTAATTTTTGTTGCATAAGAATATTGTGTATAATAATATTATATAGATAAAAGTATAAAATTTATTTCAAAATCAATCCATCGAAAATAAGGGCGTGACGCATTGAGCTGAAGAAAGATAATTAAGAATAATGAAGGAATAAATAAAAATGGTTTATGTGATGGATTAAGCAAGCGTTTTTAATTTTATTCGAAATTATACCTAAATCATAAAGGATAACTTAGAACATATGAAAAACATTACTATGAAAACGTCCAGTTCTTCTTTAATAATTTGCATTACGGAATCTGTGTTAGTTATCGGATTTTAAAAAAATTAGAAAAAATAATTGAAATATCACTAATAGTAGTAGTCTAGTCCTTTCATGAGAGCCAAGTTTCTCTTAAAATGTTTGCCTAAAAATAATGAATTTCTTTTGAGATTTGCTACAGAAGTCTAGATTTATTCAATATTGAATAAGTCCACGATATTGAATTTGATCGTGGTGGATAATTTTCGGGACGTGTGCGTGGCATACACATGCACACGACCACGCACACACAGCACGGATAAGACATAATTTGCATGAATTAAATAACTTGACATAAAAGAGTAGAATCACAAATATATTTGAAAAAAATATTCTTCCACTCATTATACTCAGCTTCTCGTTGTATATTAAAGCGCCAGAAATAGACGTTAACTCTTCAAAGATACATTTTTACTTGGCAGGCATTATTTGAAAGAATACAGGAGCGAAGGAACGCGTCGAAAAGAAATGGTATCACAAAAGCTCGCTGGGGTGTCAGAGGAGACACTTTTTCAGCCAATTTGTACCACAAAGTCCAATGGACATTCTCTAAAGACTTGTTTGAACACAATTTTGTATGATTATTGTAGGCAAATTTAAATAATAAAATAACAAAAAAATCCAGCAGTATGTTTTTGCAGAGTTCCTATTCTTAAATGGATGGTAATTTTATCTATTCAAGGTAAAATAAATTACATAAAATCACTCGAGCCCTTCTGAGGCTTCCCTTTAAGAAAGTTAAATTGCTACTTTTACGAAAATAAAAATATACTTTCAAGATTGTATCGTTTTTATTCAATCTACATATGATTGGATCAAAAACGAACAGAATTCATGTTAATGTATTATAATTAATACAAAGTAGGTTAAAATTTATATGTCGAAAATAGAAAACACATTTTTCTTCAAAATTCACTAATACCATCGTCGGTTCGAGGTTAAAATTTCCAAAAATTGACAGAGTAATATTTTAGTAATAAAAAAATACGTTTCTGGATAAAATCATCCTATGTTTAGGAAATGAATATATGGCTACTTAGCGATGTTTTGGCGTTGGTAAGCATTTTTTGGAGCAATGAGGCATATTTTGGCATAGAAATATATTAGCCGTATCACATTCTTTAGCTTCCTTAAAATATATGTCATCCAGTCATTTATTTCAGTTTATATACTTACCTAGCTGAGATGGTTAAAATAACTATGCCTATTCAGGCTTACTCTTTCATACGTTGTTGATTTTTGTATTTAATATAATTAAACGGTTGTATCTCACTGTACACGCTACCGCTAAATAATCATGAATATAATATAAACATAATTTTCATAAAATTTCCAAGCAAGGAAATGTTTGGTTTCCATTATTTATACGAGTGACATAGATTACGTATTCAAACAATATCTTATATTGTATATTATAACTGTGAAAAGTAAAAAAATATTCACCTTTGACATATAGTAAATTATATATCATAATATTGAATTATTTATTATTAGTATAATGAAACAATTTGTTTTGGCAGTGGTTTTTGGAAAATTTAATTTTTTTAATATTTATAATTCAGATAACCTTGAAAATGATTGCATGTGTATTAAAAAATAGTTAAATAAATGTACAAATAATTCATGACTGTGGTTAAAAAACGGCAAACCAATGGAAAAACCACTGAAACAAATAAAGAAACTTTCACTTTTAAAATATTAGAAAAAAAAATTTACACATCTTAAATAAACCAGTTTAAGTAGTTTATAACTTAAAGTTACGTAAGAAAGACAATGTTTCACATGAATCATGATGAAAATGGTTATGTCCTAAGAATGTAATGACTGCTATTTGTATAGCAGACTCCAAACTCCTGATAGATATAATCATGATTCAAATTAAAAACAATATAAAAACTATTTAAAATTGTTATGGTACATACAGATTAAAAAATATTTTTGATTGAAAATAGAGAATCTAAATCACTTTCCGTCAAAATTAAACCGACAAGCGCTTAAAACGATCATTGATAATTTCCACTAATATTACTTAATTTGGTGTGCAAAAACTGCAACTGCAAAAATGACGTCAATATTTTAAACATTATAGTATTATAATATGAAGGAAATTGGAAAGAATTCGAGAAAATATAATATCATATGAACAAAATGAGATCTGAAAAGCAAAAATACCACAAACATTCGCTAAGGGCATTAAAGGAAGGTTTTTAATAGTTAATTTTTACTTCAATCGAAGGGAGTTTGCAAGGAAAGGATTAACTCAAAATGATTATTGTGGGTTAACCAAAAGTTTTTGTTGGTTAGAAAATGGATAAAGGGTTAAAAGATTACGATAAAGAAAAACTTCGTATTCTATTTGAGAAATAATTTTTTTTTTAATCGCCAGAATATTTCTTGAATTACCGTCGCCGTGGTGTGTTGATCGACGCGGCGCACCGATTCCCGACCGTTCGTCGAGCGAAGTTGGACAGGTGTTATGATTGCGATTCAGAGATTGCTCCTGTATGTATCTCTGTAAGTCTGCTGTATGTACATTGAAGTGGATAAATAAATAAAAAAATATGAGCCACAGCTGAAAATTTAAGAAGTTTCTAAATGTTACGATAAGCATTTATATATTAATTAAATGTATAACGGCTTTCTGAAATATTTGTAGAAATCAAAATTAACGGCGATTTTTTTCAAAATGATAAGCTTTTCTCCGCTGTTATATACCAATATATTATCAACTTTTCATTTCGAAAATATACTTAAAATATGATTTATATCACATTTAAATATTTTAAACTAACCATGTAACTTTCATTTTAAATTTCCTATCTAATTTCAAGTTCTATCTCATTTTTTTACTCCAAAAATATATTGCTTTATTCATAATTATTTTATTTTGCTCTGTAATTTTTTCACGCTAGACATCATGATATGAGAAACTGATGGAACTGTTTAAAAATATAAATGATTACCTTAAGTAATTTACAAACTATTGGCTTGGAAAATTCATTAATGTAAAAGTTTAAAACCCACACATGAAATAATATGTTTATTTATCAGGAAGCTACTTAACCTTAATGTAAATTGTATAAATTGCTTGTACTAAATCACTTCACTAGTCAAACATATAACATTAGAATTGGGTTTCAACAAACGTTGGAACATTATTTCTTTAAGCATATTTATATTACAATTATTAAACATATTTAAGTAAAGTTTTGAAACAAATAATTTTTTTCTCTTACAGTTGTACATATTTTTTAAGTTTACTATTATGAAACCGCCATGCTACCGCGTCCGCATGAAATTCAGAATATGACAGCCGAAACTAATCATAAAATTTCGCCTCAAACTCTTAGGTTCCGTTAAAGTATATCTTTTTAAATTAGGTTTCTAGTTTTTCTTTCTGGTACCAATATGAAAATATATTATAATAAATGAAGATCGAGAAGAGAAGAACAGGAAGAGATTTTAATACAAGATATAAAGAACACTTCGCCAACTGGCGAAATAATAAACCAGACACATCTCACTTTGCTAAACATCTCATTGAAAATAACCATCACCCCCATACTGATAATTCCCCCTATATATTACAAATAAATACAAAAGGCGATAAACTTAATATTCTAGAAACATTAGAAATAAACAGACATAAAAAAGATATCAAGGTCAATATATTAAATGAACAACTAAATATAATATCATCACCCATTCTTAATATCTTCTAGATATAATATAAATATAAAACATTGATAATACAGTACCCTGGAAATTGTTTCAACACTAATACATGTATAAATATATTTTTATAATATTTTAGTATATATAATAAAAATTAAAAAAATGAAAAGAAATAAATATATGAATACACAAAATCGGAGATATGTAGAATTAGTGTATTACCTTGTCCTTACTTTCAAATACCCTTGCTTTTGCACAAATATATTACCGATAATAAGACATGTAGAATTAGTGTATTACCTTGGCCTTACTTTTAAATACCCTTGCTTTTGTACAAATATATTACCAAAAATAACTTCCATTTAATTTTATTACATATACCGTAAAGTGTGCATTGTATAACCTCACATAATAACAACAATTGAATTTATTACCCTCACTAAAATACTGGTATATTGTATAACTCTCTGTAATATAATAAAACCTTGTCTGCGCCCCTGCAATAAACTCAATAACATAAACAATGAAAAAATCCGCATAAAGCAGTCTTCCGCTATTGTGTTTGAAACATATAAATGCTGTTGGTTGTTTCTAAGAGTTAATCTTTGCTAATATCCCACCTGAAGATGTTGTAATACAACGAAACTTAGGTCGTGGTAAAGAAATTAAAAATAGTAGAAATAATACTACATCGCGTAGTTTCATTTAATTGTGAATAATGAATTTCTACAAAATTAACGCCAAATATATCCAATAAATGAAGATGTGTTGAATATTATTGGGAAAATATGATACTAGAATTCGCATTGGTACACAGAGATCATAAAAATTTGTCAAAATTAACTACATTTGTTAAGTGTTTTCAAAGCATTTAATGAGTGATGCAGGTATATTAATTGGAAAGGTAATTGAAATCCAGATGAATCAAAAAGAACAATAAGACAAAATTAATACATAAAAAAAATTACATAAAAAAAAAAAATTATTAGTTTTCAATAGCTTAAACTACCAACTTTACTAGTCTATTTTTAAGGCTTGAAACAAGATCGAACGAAGTGAACTCAATCTTTCAATTAATCTGCGTGGCACGAGGAATTAAAAAACTACAATTTAATTTTACTCATATTATTTTTGTCCCTCTCGGTATGTATATATATATATATATATATATATATATATATACACATATAGCTTTATTTTTTTTATTCTCAGAAATTATGAGCATAAAATTTACTAAAAACGCTAATATATGTTGGTAGCAGAGTGTCACCAAGGTTTTTATTAAGTTGTAATTGCCAGAAAAAAGTTGTACCCCTTGCTTGATGGCATAAACTATTACTACACCAAATTTCATCAAGATTCGTGTACTAAATTTTAACTCATTGAAGAAGAAATTACCAGACAGAGAGACGGGCATATTAATTTTTTATGTAGAAAATTCATTCTGTTTCACTTTTATTACATGTATAGACATATATTTATATTTAATGTTAGATGTTAAAAGATGTGAGATTAATATACTTTAAGACTTTGGCGAATTTTAAGTTTCTGCTTAAATGGATTTTTTAATAATGGCTATGCTAACAAGATAGAGAGAAGAACTCGTGAAGAATTTTATGAGGATTTCTTTTTTTTTCTTTTTGAAGTACAGAACATCAATAAATAAATAATTGATGGAAATGCCCTTTTGTTTGTGTTTTGAAATCAACAACACTCCTTAAAATTAACATTGAAAATATTTTTGTAGTTATCAAGTAGCAAAATAATCATGTATTAATAAATAAATTTCATTCTACCTTTTCGAAGAAATTTCATTTTCTATCGCGTAATTACTTATTGATTAATATTATAACTAAAATTTATTGAACATAATAGCTACGATACTGCTCATTGTGTACTAACTTTCACATTAATGATTAATTACTAGCTGAATAAAATAAATATAAATGTAAACTTTAAGATGAACGTCTTATTTAAAATAATTCTAAAACTCGGACTTTTTCTTCATCAATTCGTTAAAACCTCAATATTTGGATTTAACGAATTAACAGTAAAAGTTTTTAGATCAGAGTTTCCAAGTTTTGCGTTTGTGTGGCTTTCTGAAAGGAAATTATAGAGCCTGTAAAATTTAACATTTAATTAGCTAACTTTACTGGGCACGTAGTTATTGATTTGGATGGTTAATTTATGAACCCAGTTATTAATCTTGATAGTAAGGCTTCACTTTAAATATATTTCATTTGCCAATTCATTAAGACTATCCACCCTTGGTAGTGTAAATAACGGCGATGGAAAGATACATCTTCTCTTCAGTATCAGATCTTTATCGTTATGAATTTCTTTCGCTCCTATATTTTTAGGTATTTTAGAAAGAAACAATATTTCTCTTTTTCCAATGTGCCTACTTTATTAAACGTTTTTCACATTTTATTGCTCCTTCCAGAGCCATATTTTAAAATAATTTTTCTACTCATTTTTTCCTTGACGTATATTATAGTTATCTACCATAATATCAACCATTATAAGGTTTTTTGAGTTTAATCAAAACAATAGAGTTATCACCGCAAAAACTATTTACGGGCCTGAACCAATACCAGCAATGCATATCTCTTGAAGGATATACAGAGTTGCAGTCAATTCAATACTTACTGCATCTGCATTATTTTTTCTACGTCGTTAATCATAATGACGAACTAACACACTGCAGTGACAGAACTATTTGGAGATTTTTTTAAATTCCATGCTGAAATAACATTGATAACGACGATGTATATTCTTTGCAAATTTTAAAAATTAAGATAAAAATAAATTTACCATTTTTGTCGACCAGACTATAGAACAATTAAGTTGACAGACATATTTTATACGAATATATTAAATATTTTTGACTATGTTGATATTCCAAAATGTATATTTATTCTTAATTTAAAATAAATTGAGATATTTCTCTCATTTGAGGAATTAAGTCCAGACAGGATCCAAAATAGAAAAGTACTACTATCATCTTACTACCCTAAAACGATAATTAGTCGGACCTTGGCAACTATCAGTCTATTATGATAATATACAAATACTTTACAAAAATTATTACCGTTCGTTTGATTAGAAACCTCGGTCTCTTCCAATTAGTCGAACAAGCTTAAGTCAGATGCGGATTCTGTACTCTGAGTCATATATTAACCATGAGAAAAATTATAAAAAAAAAAACAGAATATCAAATAAAACTGCGGCTCGCATTCGTAGATTATAAGAAGGTCTCAAACAAAATAGAATACTAGGCATTAATATAGTCTCTTGAAATGACCGTATAGATAATCGCTACACTAACCACTATCTATCAAAACGCAAATTACGTTGAAGGTAATCCTACCACCAGAAATCAAACGAGTCGAGATCCATAGCGGTTAAAATAGAGAGATAGGCTTTCTTCAAACTTGTTCACCCTCTTACTAGAGGACATTTTGAAGACGTTGCGTTGGAAGAAGCGGGGTATTAATAGAGAAGACAAGAGACTGAATAACTTTAGTTTTTCGGATGACATTGTACTATTCTACGATAACCCGAGAAATCTGGAGACCATGATACGGGATCTAAACCATTCCTCTGAATAGATTGGTTTCGAAATAAGCCATGACAAAACTATGGTACACTAATAATCCCAATAATACTTCAATCATCAGAGTAAATGGCACAACCATGGCAATAATTGAAAAGCATTTGTATCTTGGTCAAGCAAAGGTAATGGGCAATGACAAACATGTAAATGAAACTGACAAGCACATAAAAATTGTTTGGTTAATCTACTACAAGCTTGATTTTGCCTTCAATATAAAAATCATGTTGAACGTAAAACTCGCATATATGACCAGTGTATCCTACAAGTTATTACATACAGAGCGGAGATATGGGTCAAGAAAAAGAAAGTCACAAAGGAGATCCCCCAAAAACGTCAAGTGGCGCAATAACTAACTGAGAGCAAACTAGTAGGCATTGCACTGATAAACCGTAATATAAATTAACGGCTAAAATAGCAGAACAAGGTTAGAGACGCCGCAAGATGGGTAGCGAAATTTGTATGATAAACACAGGTTATGAATGGGTAAAGTAGTAAACGGGTGAGGCGACGAAATATTTTAAAAAGGTAAATTTGGTAAAAAATATATTGCCCTATAGTCATAACTATAAATAATTTAATGAGCTAGGTATACAAAAATATATAAATTTATAGGCTGCATCATGCAAGAAAAAACGTAGGTAATCCTTGGACAGGGATTATTTCAAAAAAAATACATTAAAAATATTTAACTAAATTTCTACCGCAAACAAAATATGTGATGCAAGACAGTTGTGACAATGAAGAGCATGGAGAAAGAAACAGCGACAAGAAAGACCACAGATACGTTAGCATTACGATATCAAGAAGCTGGAGTGAAGTGGGTAGAAACTGCCCAAAACCGAGCCATCTGCCTCGGCGATCTATAGAGCCAAACAAGCCATCTATAGGGCAATATATTTTTAGCAAAGTTACCTTTTTTACAAATTTCATCGCCTCACCCATAAAATGAAGGAGGATTACGTCTTAACAGTGAAAATGGCTAAATAAAAAGAAGGAAAAGTGATAATTGGCAAAAAATTATTAAAATGCAAATCTTAATAATATTTTATCTATGAGCGATAGTCGAATATGCACTACAGATCCATATTATTCCAAATATCCAATTTCTTATAGCCATCCTACAATTTGTATAAGGAAAGGAAAACGGGTAAAATAAGAAACGCTGGTGGTTAATAGGTAAAGTAATAAACGGGTGAAGCGATGAAATAGGTAAAAAAATAACATAACCATAAATAATTTAATGAGCTAATATTACAAAAATATGTGAATATAGATAGAAATCATCATGCAAGGAAAAATGTAAGTAATCCTGGAACATATTTTTAAAGCAGGTGTCATATCAAAGTAAACAAATGGAATTAAGGCGTTAAATAACTATATTACTCGTATACATGTAGAGTATAAATTACTCTTTTACTTTATGTAATAATGTCGATATGTACTATAAGACGGTGGTAAAAGCTGATTTAAAATTGTTATGGGATAAGCATTTTAATCCAAATATACCTCAACAAATGCTTCTCAAAAGCCTGTGTGGAATATCAAATGAAAGAACGAGTTAGAAGAATTTCAATACAATTTTTTTCTAATTCATGCCAAATAGTCATGTACATATTATTGAAAATATTCTTAAATAATATTGCTCTCCTCTGTTTCCGAAACTGCAAAATACAAATTCATGTAAAAAAAATAATTTTAATAGAAGTTTATTAAAAAAGCTTATTAAAAAACCACATCCATATTTAAATCTCGTTGTTCTCATGAAAATTTGTGCAAGGGGACATATTTATTTAGTAGTAAATAATATATAATAATCAAATTAATAATAACTAGGTGTAAATATAATAAAATTCTACCATGAACGTTTCTGTCATGGAAAATATAAAAGAAAATTATGATTTAGTTGACATAATGAAAACATTAGAATGTATAAATTGATTTTGGAAATCATGTCTGTCCATTTATTTATTCGGATATCACGTAAAAACCGGTAATTTGAAATTTCGATAAAAAGCGCACTTACACATATATTCAATATGTTTAAATGATAGTATAAGTTACAGAAAAGTAACAAGAAGATTTAAAAAATTACCTCCCAATATTTATTTATCTGAAAATTTAATAAGAGTTGCTTAGTTTTAGAGAGGCAACATTTTCTTAGAGTATTGGAATTTGCTAAATACAGGATGTCCATTGGCAGATTTCAATGTTTGACAAATTGTAAAAAAAACTACACCTCTAATACAAAGTAGGTTTATTTTAACTTTATAACAACAAATGCGGATTTCATTTTTTAAAAACCACGTTTCCCAAATGGCGGCCATCGAGTCTGGCACACTCTTCGAGTCTAGCACGCATGTTTTCAAAAACGCGTTTGCAGAGCGACTGGGGTATCCTACTGACTTCGGCTCGAATATTTTCTTTAAGTTGTGTCACAGTGCTCAGATTTGTTTTATAAACAACGGATTTTAAGTGTCCCCATAAAAAAAGTCATATGGGCTTAAATCGGGTGACCTAGGTGGCCACGGTACGGTACCGTTTCGGGATATGTTTTTTTCTGGAAATAACTGCCGCACTGCATTCATGGACACATTAGCAGTGTGATCTGTAGCCCCGTCCTGCTGGAACCATGTGTTTTGGTTGAAGGATTGACTATTCTGTAGTTCTACTCTGAAAAAGTCATTTAACATCTGAGCATATCTCTCCGATTTTACAGTTACAGTTTGGCCACGTTGATTTTCAAAGAAATTAGGCCCTATGATTGCAGATGCAGACATGGCACACCAGACTGTTACTTTAGGCTTATGTAAAGGCTCTTGATGCATTTGTCTTGGGTTATGGACATCCCAGTAATGAAAGTTCTGCTTATTCACATATCCTCCAATGTGAAAGTGAGCTTCGTCACTAAAGAATATATTGCCCATCCGGGTAGCAGTACGAACTCTCAGCAACATCACCTCCGCGTAAGTTTTTCTTAATTCAAAGTCTTGTAAATATTGAACAATTTGTATTTTATATGGATGGAACTTGAGCTTTTTTGCATTATTACCTGTAAAGTTGATTTCGGAATTCCCAATATCGATGAACGTGTACGCAGTGATAAACAGGGATGTTCAACGACAGAACACGCTCGACATTTTCATCCGTGGCTACCAATGATGCAGACCCTGGCCTGGGCCTATTTAATGTTGATCCTGTAGCTCTGAACCTTGCTACCCATGACTGAATGAGGTTGATCGATGGTCCATCACGTAATCGACGAATACTGTAACGATTATTAATTCGACGGCGTGCTACAGACAGCAAAAATCCACTCGAAGTGTACGCCTCGACGGCAAAAGCGCAGTGCTTTCCACTCCACTGTTCTACGGCTACTAAAACATCCGCACCGCTTGCGCTTCTAACGACGCCCCCCGCGCCCCTCTTATGTGTTGCGTTCAGAAACTATGTTTGTTCAAACTTTGAAATCTGCCACTGGACAACCTGTATAATACTTTAAGAATGTTGGTCGAATAGGTCGTAAATTAAAAATAAAAACTTGCGAATACAAATAAAGTTCCGTCATTGTCTATATGTTTTCAAATTGTTGAGGAAATTTGGTCAAACTAACTTTCATTTAATATCCAAACTATAGGATTTATAAAAAATCGTGACATGCATTTTTTCACATACATGATTTCGGGATAGAGAAAGTTTCGTTTGGACTCAAAGAATGCTTATTCTGTGTGAAATATATATCCCTCACCTTACAAGTTTTGCGAAGCATATTAAAAAAATATTATCATATTTTGCTTCACATGAATTAAGATTCCGTTTCATGCATCAGCATGCAAAATAATGCTCATAAAACTGAAACTGTAGAATCTTTGAGGATGAGACAGACGAATGAATGGGCATTATGAAGTTATACAATTCTAAATTTTAATTCCCACTTGATAAGTATAAAAAACACAACATATTTCATGTTAATAAGGGGCTTTGTTAAAAATGACTCTAACGCAGGAGTTCCCAACCAGGGGGGCGCGCCTCCCAAGCGGGGCATAGAGAGATGTAATGGGGGGCGGAAAGCGTTTGCATTTTAGAAAGAAAAAACAAACAACATTAACAAAAAACATTACAATGTTTAATTTACATTCATAAAATTAATGAAATTAAATATCATATTCACTATCATTACCACAAACTTGCGAAAAATTTGACGTTTTGATATACATTTTTTGTCGAGAAATCAGTTTGAGTGTGTAAAATTATTGTGTCTTACTGTTAAATGGTAAGTTTGTGTATTTACAAACTTCAGTTACCATTTTTCTTTAATTTACTAAATCAAAGGGGGGGCATGGAAAAGTAAAGGGAGGGCATGAAAATATAATTTATAGCCGGGGGAGCCTCAACAAAAAAAATATTGGGAAACTCTGCTCTAAGGTATTAACAAAAAATCAAATCATGAGGCAAAAAATCGAGAAGCATAAATTTCAGGTCTGTTTTTTTCGGTCTTGCTGATATAGATTCTTCTAATAATTTTATTAATCAATAATCGAATGGATAGCTGAAGACTAATGCTAAAATAAAAGGGTCTATTTGAGCCTCACGCCTAATAAACAAAACATTTGTTTAAAATTATGATCATAAATAAAATTAAAAATACTAGTACATAAAACATAACGAAAGGTTAAAAATAAATTTGTAAATCAAATTAAAAAATGAAAAAGACCGTAAAAATAAAGTATTTTTTTATAAAAATAGTAGGTTCATTTCAAAAGATATTATATATATGTTACATTTATAACGTAAACGAGAAAGAGCATTTAATTATATTGTATCCTATGATGCATTCAAATGTGAAGTCGATGTAATATATAACATCACAAGCCCGCAAGTTCATAAATATTATCTTATGTTTGTATATAAAAAATCCTCATGGCCACTGCTTCACATGAAGAAAGCTTGCAAAGCTTCATCATTGTTCAAACAAATATATTTGAAAGCTTCGTTTGTATGCGATCTTTGTATAATAAATTAGTTTTTTTGTTTGAATTTCCCTTTAGATGTAGTTTACGACATTCGAGAATATTTTGGTGTATTGCAAGAAGAAAAAATTGTTTAACGAAATGCTTGAAAAGAAAGTGGTTCTTTATTTTCATTAACTTAAACACAACTAATTATTCGTATATACAAAAATCTACTACGTTATTACATGCACAAATCAAATTGTATAATGTATCTAGGTAAAATTTAAGCATTCCAATACTTGTATTTACGCTGTTACTATTGTTTTCACTACACTATGGCGATATATATATATATATATATATATATATATGTATATATATATATATATATATATATATATATATATAATGTAAATCTTTATATTTATTATTTATTTACAATACATTACTCTTATATGCCCTCTTATATATGTAAAGATTAATCGTTTAACAAAGTTTAAACGTTTAAATTAAACATAAGTATGAAAACACAAGAACAAAGAAAGATAACAACGACATATTTCAATAAATTATTCATCATAAACAAATCCCACTCTGATGCAACCGCTATCTAGTGGTTTATACTGTAGTAAACCGAAAAGTTTCCATGTAACGGGTTCTGGAGGGAGGTAAGGCAAAAGGATGAACATTAAGGAATCGCAGGAAATTGTCGGGTGTAAAGAATGAAAGAGTTTATTTGTTACATGGTATAGAATAATACTTTTAATAGACAGAGAATTCATTTCATAAGCGCAACGTCTCTTTCGAGCTGCAGGGAATAGAAACTTAACATATTCAAGAGGAAGTCGGTAGGAAATAGAGAGGAGAAATTACCATACCCTCTCATATCCAGATATCGGAGGAACGTTGTTCACACGTTTACTCATCAAGCTGTAATATATGTAATTTATGAAGAAGTGGAATAACAATAGCAACAATTGGAATTGAATAAATTTTCCGCATTCTTCATGACTGATTTAATAAAAGAGTTTGAAAAACTAATTAAGAAATATGCAAACACACATATGAAACCAAAGACTAAATTATAAGGAAAAAATGTTTCTTTTTCGATTTGCTATCAAATTTTTCTTACGGTAATCGGGTATTTTTCTGTTAAGATGTGTGTCTTGCTTTCTATTGGAACTGTGGTTTGCAGACTATTTTTTCCCTTTTTGTACCGAATTTTAACGATATTTATTAACTTACCCAATTTATTTCTTACTTACTAATATCATCTAGGCCAATTAGTTTCCAAAGTTTTCAATAAAAATATCAGGGCAAATGAAATTATAATTGAAATATTTCAATATAACGGCATTCTAACATTTGAATTATAATGTTATTGACTAAACCGTTCATTAAATGATACTTTAAATAACAGATTAGCTTTCAATTTAAAATATAATGAGAATAGCATGTACCCGACGGAAATGTACACTTGTCATTATTTTGTACTATTCTAGACCTCGATTTCCTAAAAGACAATTAAACTAGCAGAATTCTTTTTGCGGTAACACTTCCTATTATACCTAATAAGACTGAGCTAGCGTTGGCTAGGCAGCAGCATATTTGGAATGACCGGACTTTTTAATATTCTGATTATTTCTAAAATCACTTAGACCGGGAAGAATGTTATCGAATATAGTTAAGGCATGGAATTAAGAGTCATATTGCAACTTATCGATTATAGCAAGAGAACGATAGTTCTACACATACATTTTAAAAGAGTGTCAACAACAATAATGCGACTTATAAATTTAATTTGAATTGTAAATTTTTCTTAAATACTCAGCGAGAATGAAAATAGTAATGATTTCCTACTTTTTTTAAAAGCGTTCGTAAATTTGGCTTATAGTTAAAACGATTTTAATGTCATCAAATTTTATTCACAAGAAATGCAAGTATTTAGTTGGCTCAGCAATTAAAGCCAAATAACTTTCTAACTCAATTTCCCTCGGTTATTTTAGGAATTATGTAATACCTAAAATTATTTAAAGATAATTTATTCCATCGACTTTTCTTAAAAAGATTTTCCGCCGGATAATGTTGTAACCCAACTTTTAATCGAAAACATAGTGAAAAGAGATTAGTATTTAAAATTGTTTTCCAACTCTTCAAAATCTTTAACTTAATTACACTTTTTCATCTAAAAAGTAAGCTGCAGAGATAAGCAGATTTCGATATCATTATGCATAATAACGTGTAACTTGTTGAGACTTGTAATTCCTTAAATTTTGGTTTCTTGTCTTTCTATTTTATGAATACGATCACTACAGAATTTCTTATTCTTTCTATTCTGACTAGTTTATCTATAAATTGTAATTACAGTCATGATAAATATAGGTTACATTTTTGTTATACACTTTAAAATTTGTATATGATTATGAAAATGGAATATTATAATTTCGTCTCTTGCAATAGTGAAAATCTCTAATTTTTATTATGGTTTATTATTGTCTTTTCCTATTTTAATTAATAAAAGTGCTTCTCCATGTATAACAAAATACAAATAACAGCATTATCGTGAAACCGAGTGTCAACAGCGGATTTTATTTAATTTTGTGGTTTCTTTCCTTCTTTCAGTGAATTAGAATTAATTTCCTATAAAATCACGACTTCGATTTTTTTTTGTTGATTATAAAGTCGATGAAGATTATATAAAAAAGTTGGAAATAGTCAAATTATATGACTAAATACTCTTATATCATCTACATCATTTTGCAAGCACATCATTTTATTAAAATATATGTAACGTTTAAAATTATTCGCAACTATGATTAACAAATTTGCTGAGTAACAATTACATGACTTCAAAAATTCAAAAGGTATTTAAGTTTCGTTAATAAATAAATAAGAAACGTTAATGCTTTTGTGGTATCTTGTTTTCTTTTTCACCGAAGCTCCGATTGTGAGATTTTCATTCAAAAGATCAACTTGGATCATTTCACTTTAGCAACCAACAATAGTCTGCCATCATCCTATTATTCCACCTTTCCTGAAAGTGATGCCTATATATGTCTATCTCTTTCAACTTGTAACGAAATCTTTTGCCTTGCTCTTCACTTGTAGCTCCCAAGTTAGCAGGAAAATAGTCCAAGTGCGAATTGGGGGAGTGAAGTTTAATTTTCATCGAACATGAAATCTTTTCGAAATATTTAATGATTTTCCTCAGAATTTCCTCATATTTTTAACTTTTATGAATTTTTAGAAAATTATTCACTATTTCTTTAAAAGATTTCTAGGTTTTTAATTAAATTTTGCTTAATTTTTCATAGAAAGTTGTGTCCTTCATCAGTTTTCTTATGTCCAGGCCAACGAAAATACTTTCTTTCTCTTAAATTTCAGATAGAGCTAGAATAATTTGTTGTAGGTATTGAAAACCTTCTTTTTGAGTACCTTCCCTAATTGTTTCATCATCCTCAGTTTTATGTGTAAAGAGGGTAGCAAAACTTTTTCCCGGTGGACTAAGTTTTCTCTCACGACATTTTTGGTTCCAGAACTCGTTCAGTTCTCGGTGGCCACACTTTCTTGTTCCAATGTTGTTCTCTGTCACAACTATCACTCGCAGAAAAAGCAAGGGTATTTTGTGTAACCACCTTGTTGACCGAGCAGCATACTTATAACTTTCAGATCTCCACAAACCGTTGAGTCGTGTCGTAAGTACTTGATTTTATTCAACACATTTTTGCACACTTGTTGCAACATTGTTTTAGATGCACAAAATGGGCGACTGGCAGTAAAACGTACTTATTGCCATAATGCGAAATGAGTTTTCAAACTTCGCTTCGATGAGCCTATGAACAATTTCCATTCGTTCGCGTCATATTCGATGTTAAACATTTTCACTAAGTCAGGAATATTTTTGTAATACACTAAATCATAATGTGGTAAAAAGTCTTTTTTCTCCAAGAAAATGAATTGTTAGGAGCAAGCATATTCTTTTCCGATAGTCTTGATTTGTGGAGTTCAGCTGCATCTTTTGGCAGGTTTAGGTATCTCGTTAAGTTGTACAGTTCTGACTCTAAAAATAACTGTGTTCCTTCTTGCTTCAGTTTGAGATTTCTTTCGAAATCACTGCTTACATCTTCAGCTTTCACTGATTACAAATATGGAGGTGATGGCGGTGCCACGTTCGCGTCGTAATGCACCGCTTTCTTTACCGTACCCATGGTTGGATATACCAAGTCTTTTTTGTTTCAGAATTTTTGCCTGTAGTTTTGCAGCAACTAAAATAAGGGTCTTCAGAGTGATTCTGAGATTCACTCCATAACATAGGCGATTGTAAATCAAAGTTATTTTTCTGCTCTTTTGACTACTTTCGAAGTTCGCGAACGCATGTCCCGCAAACTTTATGTGGGACCCACTGTTTGTCTCAGTTAACGTTTTCTAGGCCGGAACACATGTTATAAACGTTACTCAGAAATTCGGTAATGTTATGCTGCTGTTTTGATAGCATAAGCTGCCCACAAAAACAACGAAAATTGTCCGGTGAGTTTGAACACTTTTGCAATAACAACTTTTAAGTGAGGGTTAAGAATTACTCGGAAGTATTGATTTTGTAAAAACAATGATGTCGCTATTTACATAAAAAATTATTATTCTACCATTATTTATCACCTTCTAACGATTTATGTTAATTACAGTTAAACCAGGCATTTAATAATTGATCTAAAAATAAACTTTTTTTCAATAATAAGGGTATGTCCGGCCTAGAAATTATGTTATATTTAACTTAAAATTTATGAGAACTTATTTACTTCACTGTGGTTTTCAGAGTGTTTTTTGCTCCATAAGAAACAATTAAAATAAAATATCAGTTCTTGAGTAGGTAAACCTAGGTTCTTTTAGCCAAAAAAACTATGCTAAATAACCAAATATCCTGATGTAATGAAATTTTTTGGCATTTTCCCCATAATCAGCGCCCCAAAATATATCAAAATCAATCACAATGACGCGCACGCGTGCTCTCACGCACGCACGCATGCTCGTACGCTTGCACGCAAGCCCTCACGCATGCACGCACACACAAACACACATACACACACACATATATATATATATATATATACATACATATACATATGCATATATATATATATATATATATATATATATATATATACATATACATATGCATATATATATATATATATATATATATATATATATATATACATATGTATATATACATATGTATATGAATATTCGGAGAGTACTGTAAAGTCTTATGTTAATTTTTATCATTTAATTCATTATTGAATCGATCTTGAAATGTTCTTCCTGTATAAATCCATGGTCCAAAAAGGGTCAAAGTAATTATAACTTCAATTGGTTTATTATCTAAGGTATTCCAGAGTATTTGAATTTCATGTATTAACATTTCATTAATTTTCTTATATCGATCGATATAAACACTCAATGTCTACGTAACCTCTCAATAAAATTTTTTGACAGTTATATCATCACAACAACTAGAGGTACCTACATCAAAATGGACATAATGCCGAATCTACAAAATTGCCTAATAACATGTCTTTAGTGTTCAGTTATTTCCTTTTTAATAAAAAAAATCCATTTTTAATAAAAACAATTTAGTATTGTATTGTAAGGTTGCAACCCTTAAATATCAATAAACATAACCCTCAAAAATGTTATTATTTGGCAGCAATCTATGTATACAGCTATAGGAAGTATTTCATTTCATATTAATTATATTGTAATCACGAATTTCATTTTTAAATTTTTTTTTCTTTCATTTCGTCATTTATCACTTTAATCAATTTATTTCATTACATCTTCCACAATTACCTAGGAAAAGAGAGTTTTAATTGAATAGCCAGCCTAATCTTTATATGCAAATCTCATTCTCAAAGCTCTAAAAAATTTCTCAATCGATTTCGGAAACACGTCTTATTAGGAGTTCGCGTCTAAAGGAAAATATTTTCATTTGCAAATAAAGCCTTTGCTCTAAAAACTTATGGACAATTGTGAATTTTTAAAATCTCAATACCGATTCCGATTTTTTCCGATTCCAAAATATTTTCAATACATTTAAAAAAAATTTAATATAGTATACACATAGTTATAACATTATAAATTTCTCGTGTGCTTTGCAATTTATAGTCTTTGGCTGCCCAGATTTATTTGAAACCTTACATATACTTGTTTTTTTTACACATAATTTTGGGACTAAAAAACTTCATTCTTGGATATGTTCGGCTTTAATTTTATAAAAATTAATTAAATCTTAATTTTTATATACAATTATATGAAACTACGTAATATGGCAGTATTTCTACTTTATTTAAATTCTTTATCAAGACTGAGGTTTCGTTGTATGACAATATTTTCAGGTGGGCAATTTGTAAAGAAGCTACCTCTGCAAATTATCCACCGGAAGATGACATACAATATAAGTTAGGTGTTGGTTAAGAATTTAAATAAGGTTTTTAATAACATTTAAGTGAGACTTCATTCTAGTAACACTGAAGTTGTTTATCTGTATTGTCATGATACAAATATAATACTGATTATAATTTTCGACGAAGTTATACTTCTTTGGCATCAAACGAGAATAACTTTATTTAACACGCAAATAAATAATAAAAATTAAATAATAAAAAGACTGGAGCTTGATTAAAAAATACGGTTTGTAAAATCTTAATCCAATCATGTAATTTTAATAAATTCAATTTATTTTCTCATACGGATTGATAAAAAATGTTATGTTAGTATCTAGAATTACAATCATTATAATTCAATAATCTAATCTAAATATATTATTTCTAAAAGGTGTTTTTTGGTCAAGCGGCTCGATCTCTTTAACTACTGCACCAAAAAAAATAATAAAAATACCCACTTAAAGCTTATGTTTTCTACTTTAGGCAAAAAACATAAAAAAATTCGAAAAAAATCTTTTTGTTAATAAAAAAATTAATTTTTATAACGATTGGCATGAGCGCCATCTGTGGGCGACACATCAAATATCTTAGCCAAATTGTATACTTAGAACACGCTAGATGGCGATATAGTGCGAAGACTTCGCACGGGTCAGCTAGTTAAATAATAATATTATTGTTCTTATTATTGTTAACAATTGATAATAATAAGTGTTACTATTACTTATATTTTTTAAATAAATTAATTAAATTTAATTTTAAATTAATGATTAAATTTAGTAAAATAATCTAAATAAAGTTTAATTAATATTAAAAATAAATAAATATGCTGAAAATTTATTGCAATTTATAATGAAAATAAATGCATACTGAAACTCAACCTCGCTTAAAGAAATATACCTAAAATATATTTTAAAAAGTTTATAAGCACTATTTGTCTCACGAATATTCACAATAAATATTTTTTTTATTCTTTAAACTACTATTAAATTTCAATTACTAAAAATATAATGTAAAAGCTTAGATATAAATTAGATTTGTGTGAATATAAAATACATGTTACGTATTTACAAATACCTCAAAAACTATCGTGACTATAGTATAAATCACTGCACTCATGTAAATAAGTTTACTGAGCAATTTCATTCACTTGATTTTATTGCATCGTGCGCTCGCATCGTAAAAGTTCACTCTCACGATTTTTTTCATAATGCGCCTAAAGATGTATAATTTCAAATAAACAGTTTAATCCCTATTAATCATTAAACTTTTGATAGCATATCTCACAGATAAAAAGATGTCCATAATAAAATGAAGAGATGACGTATTAATATGAATGCACTTATATGTAAGGTGACGATTTTACATGCGTTCGTGCATACATGTGCACATACATACAGGCACATATGTACACGTATGCGTGCGCGTGCACGCATGAGTACGTACGGAAGAATGCTTGTGTATGTGCTTAATGTGTATGAATAGTTGGTTGACAATAAATCTTATAATTTTCATTATAATTGAAACATGACAAAAGTAACTGATAATTTCTATAAAATTTATGAAATAATATACAAGCAAATAAATTGCCGATTAAAATGAGACTAAAAAACTGGAAAAAAAACTGAGACTCAAATCTTGGCTTGGAATTAAAAATTGATCCAAATAAAAAGATAATTACTATCGACCGCACACTGAAGATAATATGATTGAATATTCGAGCCAAAACCTAAAGAGCCGAAATAAAAAATTAACCCCATCCCTATAAAGATCTAGATTTAACACAACCATCAGATACGAATAATATATCAAATACTGCGATAAGCATAGGTCCAATTTGATGTAGCAATAAAATTTCGATCGCCATGAATATGCAGAAATTAGTATTCAGAAAACTTTTTTGTATAAATTTTCCCTCCAAGCGTGACTATAAAACCAATTTTCATTTAATGGTTTGGACTCTCGTAGTGTTTAGTAAATTATAAGGGATTAGTAAAAAAGTAGTTAGAAGTGACTACGTAAACGAAATATTTTACCTCGATTATTTTTTGAGACTACATTTGTGGTAAAAAAATGATTAAAGCTACAGTTAAGGCAATGTATACATATTGCCTTAATCGTAGTTTCTGATTTACCTATTAAAAATTGCTTCTTAAGATTAGATCTAATTTTTTTTCCTATATTAGGAATGCAGAGTAAATTGCAATACTAAATTTTTCTACATTATTTTGAAATAAGAACTAAAAATATAAAATAAATTTTCATGATCTTTGTTACTATACGTATATTTTACAAAAGCCAAAAAACTATTTACAACGTTGAAATTCCTTTATTTTTACGCGTTGTGGCATGCTATACAATTATGTTTAATAACTTTTCTATAACTATTTGCATTTCCATTGGGAACATTTTGAAGAAAATTAAGACAAAAAACAACAATTTCACAAAATATCTCTAATTGTAACTCTATGTAAAAAAACTGCACAAACTAATCACTCACTCGTAATTTTCATGTGAAATTTAAATCCATAAATTGAATTCATCCGCCAAATAGCGTAATTGTAAAAATATGCCCCCACGAATAAGTATGTGATTATATAGTTAATGCGTTTAAAACAATTATAAATATTTAATTAATACTATGGTTAAAAACCAATGCGATGGATGGTTAAAAACCAATTACCCCATTTTCAGAAATTATCGACAAAAGCAAGAAAGTTAATTTAAAGACTTTTAAATAGTTATGATAACGCAGGTGTGAAGATATCATTTAATTGTGGAAACTTTTCACAATTATATGAAACTACGTGATATAGTATTATTTACACTTTCTTCAAGTTCTTTACCACGACCTAGGTTTCGTTGTATTATAACATTTTCAGGTGACCGAAGTTGCGACAGCTTTTATTCATTAAGCGCTCGTAAACTACTTACAAACCACGTTGTTCTCTAAATTTGACCCCTGGCAAATTAAAAAAATTAAGTGTTGCTCACTTCTAAATAATAAAAGTAGTAGATAACCCCACCTTTTGTAATAAAAAATGTTTAATATTTGAGATCTTAATTATTCGTATAATTTATTATAATTTAATTTAAAGGAAGCTGTAATAATACATAATATTATATTACGTATACAAAATTTAATATAATCTGCCTCCGTTAAAAAAAATTAAATATAGTTCTTTTATATATATATATATGTGTGTGCACAAATATATATATATATATATATATATATATATATATATATACATATATATATATATATATATATATATATATGTGTGTACATATATATATATATATACATATATATATATATATATATCACAAATCATGATTGACATTACCAAAGACATCTTCCAAGGATACCACGGAAATACCTTTCAATTAATTTGTGCATAGGACATTTCAACGTTCTCTCATATTTCAACGTTCTGTATAATCATTGACAGGTTTTTAATATACTCTAAAGAATATAAAGAATTTAAATTCTGCGTGCAATAAAAATACAGGTTGTTGTACTTCGTATATGGGAGAGAATTTCGATTATTAGTTTTTAAGATTTATTTATGTTAAAGGAATTGGAATAATTTTAAAATTTATAAAGATTTGAAACAACAAACTGAAAGAAAAGTGAGTTCTTACAAACAAAAACTTCTTGTAGAACAAAATATTGCACATTTACTAATAAAGTTCGTACACTCCATTAGGTTTAACTCGAAATAAATCAATTGAGTTATTGTAAGTTCCGCCCAATTCCACCAAAATTTTAAGTGACCAATAATTTCGCTCTCTTTATGAGTATTCATCACAGTCGCTTTCTAAAAGTCACATAAGCCATGGCAGGGTAATGCGATGTGTCTCATCTCTGTTTTACAGGAGAAACAAGCAGAGATAACAAGATGTTATATACAAAGACTTCTTGTAAAACAAAATATTGCATATTTTCTAATAAAGTTCGTACACTCCATTAGGTTTAACTCGAAATAAATCAATTGAGTTATTGTAAGTTCCGCCCAATTCCACCAAAATTTTAAGTGACCAATAATTTCGCTCTCTTTATGAATATTCATCACAGTCGCTTTCTAAAAGTCACATAAGCCATGGCAGGGTAATGCGATGTGTCTCATCTCTGTTTTACAGGAGAAACAAGCAGAGATAACAAGATGTTATATACAGGTACAGAATAAATGTTTCACATTTACAAGATTTAGATATTTTTATCAGAATTAATTTACGGACCAAGGTGTGAGAATTTACTCGCAATATCTGCCAAGAAATGTTGCAATGTATTTTTTTTAATTTCTTCAAGTTTTGACAAATATTTAACCACAGTAATACTGTGAAGTTACTGTTTTAGCAATTTTTTTTTAAGTCATAGAGACTATACGTTTTGTGTGAATACATTGCCAAACTTATATATGATTATAATATTTTTTTTAATTGTTACATAATAAGTAACAATTATGTGTAATGCAAAATCCTTTACAATACTGTAATTTTTTTTAACCTTTACCTCCATTGGCAGCAAATGACAGTTTTTAAATATTTGACAAATGTTATATATTTGACAGATTCTATTCGATTACAATTACATCGAATGATTTAGAAGTTCTTGGCAGGTTTGGGGTTCCTGCTTAAGCAATAAAAATACGGCTATCCTATTATCATCGTTGCTATGGTAATTATAATAATTTTTTTATAATTGGAAACTTGAGTGTTAATTTTGTAGTTTCATGTTCGTGTTAATTTTGTATCAATTGATTTAGCAACATTTTTCTCATATATATTTGTGTCCTTAATTAATTTTATTCAATAATTGTTTTCTAATTCATTTAATGATATTATTTTATTATGGTTGTATTATTTAGTCGTTAAGTTCCTCGCAGTATTCTTAAGAATAACGAATGTATTAATATTAATAATACAATATATTATGTGTATTTAATAAAGATTTATTACGATTTTAAGCTGTTTAAATTTAAAATGATAAGCGACTCTTAAATTTTTAAGCACTGTCGGACAACCTACGATTGTCCTATTACTAGAATATCGAAAAATATATTTTAATTTATGTGTATAAGTATCTTACAATTATGCGCTAGTTAGCGTATTACCAGTTGAGCCTTGTTCTAAAGTAAAATAATATTAAAATAATATGAAACTAAACCAAAACTTAGAGTTGCAAACTAAAACTAAACCAAATTATGTTCTTTTCAAATAAAAAATAATTGTTTACATTGGTAATTTTTTTCAGCAGTAGCTCCTTGTATCATGAGTTAAGCATCTTAGGAGATATTTTTAAATTGCTTTTTTAAATATTTAAAAAATTATTTTGTTTTATTATTTTTATTTATTTGTCTGCTTTTTCAATTGTTATATTTAGAGGGTACATTTGAAAAAAAACACCAATTAGAGCTCAACCGTATATTTCTGAATTCTCTTTTGGATTGTGGAAAATTTGCTTTGATACTTTTATAGCTAGGATAATAGAAATCAACGAAATTTAAACAAGTTAAAAAAGAATATGAAGTAGGTTATGTGAAGTATCATACTATTAATTGTTTCTCTCAATGATATTAATTAAATCCCAAACTTGAAACTTTAAAACATCTTTCTAAATATTAGCCCAATTTATTTGTAATATGCAATTAAATAAGAGCCTTTCATTGAACATTTCTGAGAACTTCTTTTTTATAATTATTTTCTAGACCACTTAACAATATTCATAATAACTTCTAATTAATTGTCACTCCTTATTTTTTTTGCAATATTAACTTTTTAACTACAATTAACTCGTCAAAGTAGGATCGTTTTAGAAAGTGTCTACGCTTTTGGGTTTTAAATTAGCGTTCAGACTACGGTTCTCAGATGCCCCGCGCGCGTTTCTGCAACTTGGCACCTTTCGAGCCCTTTCTTTCATTGACACAATATTATATTAAAGGCTTTTCCGTCCAAATTTTGATTGTATTTCAATTTTAATTTAAAATATAAGGAAACATTTATGAGTAACGTAGATCTTCGCATATAGCGGAAAAGAAGATTTTACCGTCATTGCTCCTAGCTTGTATTTTGTATCATTCTTATTAAAATTTATATCAAAATAAATTTTATTGAGTAACGTAGATCTTCGCATATAGCGGAAGAGAAGATTTTAAAGTCATTGCTCGTAGCTTGTATTTTATATCATTCTTATTAAAATTTATTCAGAATAAACTTATTCAGAAAAAAAATCAAAAGAAAGCTACAGACAATATTCTTTTGCAAAATTTTAAAGTGAAATATATATAGTCCAGCCATCACTGGTTATCTAATCCAAATAAGATATATTTTCAAGAAAGATAAAAAAATTAATAATTTATTTTAATTACAATTAGTTTTAATTTTATGTATTCTTTTTATTCATTCATACATAAAAAAAATCGCAAAGAATAAAAGAAAAGTGTCACTCTGCCGTCGCTGATTATCCGTTCCAATAAGGGATTGTCTTAAGGAAAAGAAAAAACCATAATAATATAAACTATATTTATAATGTACTAACCGAATATTACGGATTGTGCAATCAAATATTGTAAAAAAAATACCGGCATAAAAAATGAAGTTTCTAATATAGTTATAATAAAAACCTGTCTACATTAAACTTGACCTATATAATCATCATTAAACCCTATCTTAATGATGATTAGCCATGTCATTAAGAAAGGTGGTCTAGTAAATTTTAATAATAAAGGTTGCTTTATGACAAACAGAAGCCATGACATTGTAGCTATTGCTTGATCAAAAATATATACAGTTAAAAATATATTTGTGAAATGTTATCGGAAATTGAGAAAACAAAAGAAGGGTACCGATTTATAATACCTAATCCAAGAACAAGGATAAAGAGTAGAAAGTTAGTGTTTTTGAAATTAACCTTTAAAAGAAATCAAGTTCCACGGAATCAAAGTGCGAGTCGGATACATCTTGCGTTTCGGGAGGCTGCGAAAAATATTAAAGGGAAAAAAGACAGCTGCAGACTGAGAGTTTACTAAGGAAGATATATCACTAAAAGAGTCCTCGTCATATTAGAGCTTATGTTTCAACATGAAACTGAGATCAAAACTTAAACAACCTTATAAAGAGATTAAGTTTTTTCGTTAATTGCATTGTTAATCATGAATTTTCTAATTTATAAACATTAGCAGGTGTAAATTCTAGTCTAGGTCGCTCATGTGCATGTATATATATATATATATATATATATATATATATATATATATATATATATATATATACATATATATACATGCACACATATATATATATATATATATATATATATATATATATATACATATGTAAAATTAGATAGATGCTATTACAAATTTGGGATCGATGTTAACACATAATCGTAATTTTGGATAGACATTTGATATTACCATATTGGCAACCAACATATGTCAAAATTTCTCTAATTGCAGTGTAAAAATGTTGAATAGATATCTAATGACGTTTCAAAAAAGTAATGTGTATAATATTAATTTTGATACAATTAAAGGCAGGCGTCTACGTAAATTTAAAGTAGGACTCATCACGCAAGTTTAACTGGTATGGAAAACTTTCATTTGTCAGCAAGAGACTAATCAAAGTAAAAAATTTAGTAATCTCGCCTCTCCTATATAATCCGTATAGTCCATGTTTGAGGGTATATAAACCGTATTATTTTAGTCATCGTGTTTGGTAATCAAGAATTCTGCTATTTATCCGAATTTCAATTATCATCCACTCGGTTCCATCAACGCAACATTATTTCAATGCTATTAATATTCAAGACTATTCAGTTAAAAAACAAAGTTTCGCGAAACAAGAAACACTGTCCTGCATTCTATCTTGTGGCATTTGATTTTGTCTAAATTCCGCAAATTTAACTTTCAATCACTTTTTTTGCAAATATTAATATTAAAGTGAGTATTTTATGTTTCGTTTGCAAATATAAATATAGAAAAACGTTTGAAAAACAATATTTAATATTGCTACTAAATTTTGAATTTTTTAAATTTAATATTTATGTAACTTTTGTAGCAGAATATAATATTGACATAAAAATGATTTACGTAATATTATTCGTCAATGTCTTGTAAAGTTGTTTTATAAAAAACATTTAATTGTTTTTTTTGCCAATAAACATTTTAGGATTGTCGGTTTTTTTTAATAAAAAAATTACATTCTGAAATTACTTATATACCTGATAGTTTATAATTTTGGTAGTTAATAAAATATCCGTCATTTATGATCTATTGCGTTTTAAATACTCTCATCATTTTATTGAATAGCAATGTAATTATTTTTAAAAAGGAGAAAATATTTGAAATTGAATGTCAATTTAAACATTTATATTTGGTTTCTAAATACAATTTATGTACTAGTTTGCGACAGAGAATTGGATGAATTGCGTTCAATAAACATTATTTTTTATCTAAGTGATACTTGCAATAAAACTTCAAAAATATTCGAAATATTCCATAATTTAAAAAACTAAACTTTTTTCGAATTTATAATACTTGACATTTTTTATTTTTCACTACTTGTTCAATGAAATTGGCCAACATTTTTTGTTGTTTGGAATATATTTAAAATGTGTATACTTAACGTATTTGGTGAAAAAGATATGAATGCCGTTTAGAACCAGGAACTTTTTCACAATTGTTTGATACCATGTGAAAGAATATACATTAGAAAGACATATCTGAAAAAAATTGTGCAGCGGACGATTATCTACTCTAAAAAAATTAATTTTAAAATCTTTTCCCCTGACGATTTTGTTTGTAATGAAATATATTTTAACCTTTTTTCAGGTATTTCGCTTATTCTTTTGTCACTAACCACTTATTATAAAATTAAAAGCATTAATTGTTATAAATTTTTAAGTTTTTATAATAAAAATTAATTATCAAAATTTAATATTTTTTTAACCGGTCAATTTAAACAACTACATTTTGATTAAAGGATGCCGACATTCAGGAAACAATAAAGTCTATTTGTATTATGGCACATATCTTTTTTTGGATATTTTATGGCTTTCTTTTACCTTTGTAGTTACCTAAATTTTAAAAATGTAAATTCACCTACTATTTTTTTCATTAATGTCATTTTGTTATTAATTTGATTACTAATGAAAAGTTTAATATTGGTGATATTTATTTTTGATTATTTAAATTAATCCCATCCCAGCCTAGCCCAGCTAGGCTTGGTTGGGCTTGGTTGGGCTCGACTGAGCTTTCTGGGCTTTTGCTCATTCTTTCGAAATATTTATGCAATATAATAAAAAAATATTTTTTTAATGCATTAGTTACGGCGGAAATTATTTTAATTTCGTGTACCAATAGTATTCTTTCTTTTATACGTAGTACATTATAAGTTTATATCTTAAAAATGAATTACCACAATTATATTTTAATGAAAATGGCAAATAAAAAAGTTGATAGTCATAAATTTAAAAAAAGAACCATAAATTAAAGATTTAAAGACATTGAAACATATTAAGTTGGTATAATTGATAAATTACTTATTTGACGTTTAAGATCGTTAAAAATTATATTTTCTTGACGTAATATAATCTTGACGTAATTAAAAAAAAATAAAATATGTATATATATATACACACATATATATACATATGTATATATATATATATATATGTATATATATATTTATATATTTTTTTTTTGACGGCATTAATATCCGACGCAAAATATTGTCAACATTTTTCCTTAATTGATTAAATTCACGATTATCCTGATTGTTTCCCTTCGTTGCGAGTACAATGTAAATAGAAGCGTTGGATATAAACAGAAATAAATACATTTGTTGACCATATATTTTATACGAAGTGTCCATTAGATATTTTCTCTCGACTAAGCTCTTGAATATTAATTCAGTTCAAGCGAGCACATTTGCTTGATGAATAATAGATGTTGAAATTCAAATTTAGAGGAATTTAATTAAAACTATCGTTTGATTCAGCTTAACAGTAAAAGGGTATTGAAATTGTTGATATTTATACAAAACTGCGCAATATTCTCTTCTTATTTTGTTAATTCAGTTAAACTATTTTCAAATATACTCATCAAAATTTATTTCTCACAATGGCGGAAATTCAACATATATAGGGATACCTCATAATATTTTCAACAATCCACACATACTGTCCTATTCCTGATCCAGACACATAGAACTCTCTTTATTATGACATATCATTAATCCTCTTGTAAAAATCCCTTCTCTATTTACACCGCCTAGTGACAGAACTAATTTGACCCTAACATAAAAAATACCCTAGCTCTCGTAACTTGCACGCCCTACTGTTCTCTCGTTTACATCCTGTTTTTCTTCATGCCTCACCTTTTTATTTTCTCCTTTAAACCAAATTAAGCTATTATGTTTTACATGTAATTTTTATGGGAGGCATTATATTTTATTTGAAACAAATTATTGTCCGTGTTATACTAATTACAACTAGAGCTCATCCCGGAATTTAGTGTATATGATCTATAAGTCTACACTTAAATAATCTACACTTAATCTACACCTCAGTCTACACTTAAGTACCATTAAAAATAACAAATTAATATATTGATAAGTGAAATATTCAAAGAATAATCAAAAAAAATTTTAATGGCCTCGTGATCAAATTATTCAAATACTTTATTATAAAAAGAAAATCAAGCCAAGTTGCTTTTACGTAATGAATAAATGTTTTGTCAGAAACAGATCGACAAAAATTTATTTTTATCGTAAAGCACTTGATTTTAGACTTTAAATTTAACAATAAGGCCACTTCAAAAATAAAAAAATGAAGACAGGGAAACTTCGATATTATTGCCAACATAAACTCCTTTCATTTCATATCTTAGTCTTGAGGCTAGAATGAACAAGTAAATATCACATAAAAAATAAATCAACCGGATAAAATCTTTACGTACCAAAAAGGTATTTAAGCCAGATCAATTTAGGATAAGGTCACAGATATGGTTCAAGCACGTGGATGAGTGGACAGTAAACAGATAAAAGCAGAATTTTTCTTTGTTTACAATGGGAAGATTAATTTTAATTTATTAAATCAAAGATTTATCTAGGAAGGCTTTGTGTTAGGGAAAGATCGTTTAAATATTGAGAGGAGTGCGTAATTTTTGCACTTACTTACCAGCTTATCCGATTTATTGTTTTTTGCATGATACTTATTTATTCTAATCACAGAACCAAAACTAGAATTTTGTCTTTAAGGCAACTTTATTCGGAGATTATATTTAAATTTCTCTGTTTATATGTTAACACGTGTTTCCTCATCATTAAAACTAGCAAATAAGTGCGAATTTAAGCTTTTTTCATAATAGTATACAAAAACTTATTGGAGATATTCTTCAAATATACAAAAAATAATTTTTTTAACTGTAGCAAATAGCATCTGATAGAGGACTATTTATGTATATTGAAATTTTGAAGGACATATTTTAATGACTTCTTAACATTTTCGTGTAGGAAGAGTTAAGTGTTCATTCAAGAACTTATTCTGAATTGGTTTATTACTATGTTTTAGGAAAACAAATATTTTTAGAGATTTTATAGTAATATGGAGCTTGCAAAGTATATTCGAATTTACTGCGATATATAACAAATAATTTTTGACGTAAATTTTCCTTTTGAATAAGCAGAATTTAAAATCACCAATTACTGTCCTAGGTGTACACATAGTTAAATATTTCTACATCCAATAAAATCAATACGGCAGTTGTATCGCTGTCGATTTCGCACCAGATTTTACAAAGAAATCATGAACGTAAAATCTTTTATATTTATCGACCTGGTGTAAACCTTTTATACGGTTGATTCACGGCGTGAGTTCATACCACGAATTTGAGGGACAATGTAGAGCTGCTATATTATACACTTGGCTATATAATTAAAGACACTAGACACCACGTAATTTTACTGTATTCTCATCATCAGATCATCTGTTGCAGCTACAGAAAATGGAGACGAATATCAAGTAAACAAATTCAGTAGTGAGTCAGAGTGAGAAAAAAAAATTAAGGAGACTTTAAAACTTACTGTTTCATTCTTATGTATTATCGAATTTTAATTACGTCCTAACTTTTTTCAAATAAATGAAAACAACTATTATATAACTACTACCTAATGGTAAAAATTGTAAAATAAATTCGTCAAATCATCATAACTTAAATCTAGATTCAAATACATGTCATTGCACGGACTTGAACTACGATCAAAAAACAAGTATACCAACTTAATCCCTCAGTACATAACTGAATTTTGTGGGGAATTCTTTACTATATATTTTACTTGATTTTGAAATGAAGTGACCTCAGATATACAAAGAGCGCCCTCGTTGGCAGCGTTCAAAGCCGTGTAAAATCACATTATTTATCATAATCGGCAGATCCTAATCCCTTTTACTATAACCTCTCTACCTCTAAAGTATAGTTCTGTTTTAGTTTTAAATTAATCTTATTATACTACCACACATTATTATATATTTTATATTGTAAGTGTAATTAATTAGTATTTAAACATCAGTTACAGTCTGCCACAGTATTTAATGTTCTCAACTAACACATTCTGGTTGGCTGTAAGTGAATGCTTTTATAGCAATAATTGCGCCACTATATACTTAATTTTCTAAGTGTGCAGTCAAGTTAAATAAATAAATAAAAAAATTAGGTAAAAGAGTATATGGAATGCAGAATACTTTTACTTGTTTTTTTTGTTAAACGCTTCAAATACAAAAATTAGTTAACATTGAATACATAAATATGATTTAAAATAAAATATGATTTGTTTAAAAATTATTTGCTTAGTTAGCTCAGCTTAATTAGTTTGGAAATAGAAACTAATTATATAAATATACATATATATATATATATATATATATATATATATATATATATATATATATATATATATATATATATATATATATATATATATATATATATATATATGTATATATATATATATATATAAACATAAATTTCAATAACTTTCTATATAGACATTTTGATTTTGAGGTGCCAAAATTAACTTATTTCTTCAAGCAAAAAATTTACACATATCACCTGTACTTTCTATTATTTCATCACGCAAAAATCAAGCAGTTGTTTCAAATAACCTACTTAAAAACTTACTCTTATTTTTGTAATTGTAAGATAATATTTCTTTCAACTTACGATAATTATCATTTGCACAAAGCCATATGCATCTTTGACAATATGTGCGGATTATCATTAAAGAACTAGAAATTGTATCACTTGAAGAGTATGTAGGTTCGTGAAAATATTATCAATGAGAAATTAATGCTTATCAAATATTTTTTTTCCAGTGTTTATAATCTGATATTCAATATTCCATGTATGTATAATATTCCACCTAGAATATTCCTACTCTATAAATATCTAGTGTTTTATAATGGCTGTAAATAAATCTTATACTATTTACGCTACCCTAATACAGCTACCTTAATACTAAATGACAAAATTAATGAATATGTTATTGTTACATATAAATATGAGAAATCTTTAAATCTAAATAAGATTAAAATATCGTTTTTGTTAATTAAAATGCTTGACAAAAAGAAACTAAAAATCTGATATTCATTAAAACAATAACAATATTTTCAATCCTCGGTCCCCAGTTTCATTTTAGCCCATAACACCGCACAAAATAGATTTAAGTTCTATAAAAGACTGATTTTGAAAGTGTACAAGACCATTTACAACATGTAAATCTAAAGATTTACAAGATGTAAATCTTTGACGAAAATAAGGGCTGGTAAAGAATAGCGTCACACGAAATCACGGTGAGGAATTGAAAGAAGTTTTTAAACTAACCTGTTCCCCATAGCTTGAAAGAGCTTAACACATTTGAAGTATTAAAACATTGAAACCTACAACTCAATCTGTACATTACACAACGTCTTAGATTTAAAATAAAACAAATAATTCCTCTAGTTCATGTTAATGAAGATATAGGGCCACTTACGTTTCAAGGATTTTCCTTAACAATTCCACATTGCGAAATACAATAAACCATACTCGTCTAGAGTAGGCAGTATCCAACGCGATAGAGAGCTAATTTAGTATGTAAGAATTGTAGACTATTGTATCTTTCAAATGGTTTTGTCTGAACTAAGATAAAATTTTGCCTGCTTGCATTATGTAAAGCAAAAGGACGGAATAAACTTTTGTCTATAATGTAGTACAAGATTTATGAAATTGCAATTGTGTCTGTGTATGTGTATGTGTGTGTGTGTGTATGTATGTCTGTGTTTGTGTGTGTGTAATGTATACATTTAATAAATTTCTAATTAATGTTTTAATTTCTTTTGCAAATGATATGTAAAAAAGTTTGTTCCATTTTCATCGGAGACGTTCGTTGTGTTTCAAAATAATTTTTTTATGTTTGCTTTATATACCATCTATCCGAGTTCTGATTTTTTCACACCATGATAAATTTTCTTATACAATATCTTTTTTGCTGTTATGTTGTCGATCTTTACGATTACTAATTTATCAAAGTATTGTAAGTATCCTATGTTAAACAGAGAAAGAAAAAATAGTAGTATTTTAGTTTAACAAATAGAGCTTTTACTGGCGCCCATATTGTCTATAAAATTATGCGGTTTCATGGAATTTAAAGCTTTACTCGGAATATCAGTTGGCATAACAGGTGTTTGCAAATATTTGAAATTTACAATTTTATCGTTAATTATATCCTTGACGAAATCATATCTAATAGCAATTACCTTTCTTATGATATACATAATTTTCCACTTGCTTTTGTGTACATTGGCTATCATTAAACATAAATTGCACATAAATTGCCAATCAGTTCACATAGTAAATATCTTCAATTTATCAAGCCCCAGCTATTGACATATATTCAGCTTCCATATTTGAAAGAGAAACAATTTATTGCTTTGTAATCTCCCAAGTAATAGTTGATTATAAAACCTGACATTACGAGACATTAGCCTGTATAAGATTTGCGATCTGGAGTATTATTTATCCAATTGGCATCAACATAACCAACATGTTGAGAGTTACCTCCTCTATGCTTTAAAAATTATTCTTAGTAAAATAAGTATTTATTAAAATATTTTATTGGCACAATCCCAATAGACATTCGTAATTATAAAATATGTCACTTGAAAATGTAAACTTTATTGCGTATACTCGATAGTATGGTGTGCGCGTTGGCGCTTTTTCGATGGGTAAATTTGCGGCACCGACATGCTATAATAGCAGTATATCTGTAGCTAGAAAGGTGATGTGGGAAGTTCAACGTATATAGACTGTGTATTGTTTATTATTTTAATTGTTTGATTTTAGGATCACTGTGCAGTACAACGGGAAGTACTAAATATGTTAATATAGAAAAATTATTAACAAAAACAAAAATTTCCAATATTCGTATCGATAACAGAGTTTAAAAAATTAATATTATTTATTTTTTTAATATTTGACATCTGTAATACATTATGCAATGAGTATTTCATAGTAGATTGGGAGTTAATTAATTTAATAAATAACATATTTCTTTGTTTACGTTGACTTGGAAAAAGTTTTGAAATGAATCAACGATTTTACATTTGGCTTATCATTTGGTAAGCAAATTTTTTATATATTATAATAAATAAATATTAAAATAGATTTAAACTTTTTTAAAATACTTTTTTTAATTATAAAAATTACATTAATTGTGAATCTGTCCTACGGTTAAGATTCACAATTAATTTAATATTAATTTTTTTCTAAAGAATTATTTGTCTAGATTATTTACATGGTTCAAAGGAAAATTCCAATGCCGGAAGCTTGCTGCTAATGTTTGGAGTCAATAATGTTGGCAGCTGGGTAAATTATGTTACCCATTATGACCCGAAGCACTTTAATGTTATTACGAATAAAGTGTACTAGAATTAAACATGAAAGCGCTACGAAGCGGCAGCTTATATATTAACGTGAGAACATACACAGTTCTACTCTGCATTGACACGTGCTTCTGGAATTGATTTCAAGTGTGCAGCGTCCGAAATCCTCTTTGTTAAATTTATGTAGTCATATATTTTGCTTTTGATAACTGCATATTCAGAGCTTGTTTTATTGAATTGAATTAAGTAGCTTGGGTGGGTCTATTCTGTTTGTTGCAGTTATTTTTTTCTGTCTGTAATATTTTGCTTATTTCAATGATATCTGATAAATTCTTTTATAGCATAAAAAAATTCACAGATAGTCTTTATGAAATATTATTACTTAATGTTTAGTGCTGAAAATCTAAAAAGTAATAGATTTTTCAAGCTGTAAAAATTAAATATGAGGATAAACCATATCAAAAAATATCAAAAATCTTCCATTGTTTTTTTTTTAAAAGCACTTTGAACTTAAATTGAAAAAGTTGTTGAGGCCTTGATGTGAAGCAAAAGCATATCTGGTTTACTTTTAAGCCATTTTATTCATATTTTATTCTATTTTGGATTCGATAACACAGATAATTTGATAAACACAAGAGACAATAAGCGATATTATATATATATATATATATATATATATATATATATATATATGTATATATATATATATATATATGTGTGTGTGTGTGTTTGTGGAAAATGAATTTAACTTAAAATACTAAAATTCAAACATATATCTCCTATTTGAATTGAAAATTGCGTTAAATTTAATTAACAACGTTCCAAATGAGTATAGACCCAGATGAAGCATATAGTTTAAATACAAATAACATCTCAAACACCATAACTGGTATGGGTTCATTTAGATAAAGCAATAAAATGTTGAATGGCAAGAATACGTAGAAATTAGTATTCTAGCAACGTTTTCTCTATATTTTCCTTCGTATCGTGACTGGAACACCAATCTCCATTTAGTACGATGCACTCGCGCAGTGTTTAGCAAATTGGATGGGAAACCTAAGAAAATAGTTAGACGCTAATATATAATCGAAACATACGAAATATTTCGTTTCATTTTTATTTTTAATTACTTATTTCTTAATGAATTTAACATATTTATCGTCCTAACGATTGGACCGCGTCCACTTATAAAACAATTTAGGTACCTAAATTTGTTTTCTAATAAATTAACATGTACACTTATTATTTATAGCGAAATGATTTTGGAGATAAAATGAAATTTAAAGAAAATATGACAAAATTAACCCTGTCCTGCCTTTCTTAAGTAATACTTCATTCATAGATAACTGTCTATGCTATAACAAAATTTGTTGTTGAAAAATAAAGGTGAGTTCGAATTTCTGGCCGTGTGGGATTTGTCTCTGTAACTGAAGTGAAATGAAGGCGAAATTTACTTATTACTTAGAATCGGTAGAAGTTTCTAAAGAGTGGCGTATTAATTCCTCAATTCTCTAACTACAACAGTATTACCTTCAGTTTAGCATATATTAAAGGTGGAATGGTTATATTTTACTTTGATGGAAAATAAAAAGTTGGCACTATTTCATGCAGAGCACTGCTGCATTGTTACTAATTCAAAAAGATGCAAAAAACAACATACACCGTGGTTTTGTATGGGCACCGTGATGTGTTGCGTTAATCACAGGTTTACAGTCTTATGGCACGGTGTGCCCATATATATAAATTCATATTGGTGTGTAGGTATATATAAACACATTTTGATATACATGCACTTGTTTTCCGCGTACGTGTGCGCGTGCGCCTGCGCGTATGCGTGCGCATATGCGTGAGCGTGCGCGTGCGCGTGTACATGTGTATGCGCGCACGCGCGTGTGCGTACGCGTGCGCTTGTGTATTTATGTGTGTGTGTGCGTTTGCGTGTATGTGTACATACAAATTGGTGAGAATGTTTCATTCATTAACGTCCGCTGTACAAAAGCGTGTGAATCTCTTTGCATGTAAATATTCGTGTACAAAAGCGTGTGAATCTCTTTGCATATAAATCGCTATTCAATAGTTCTTCTTACATCTTTTATTTCCAAAATAATATTTGTCGTATTATTGAATATAGTTAAAATTATCCGCCTTAAAAAGTTATGAAATTTGGATTCCAAAATTTTACTTATGTTCACTGCGTAGATTCCAAGGTAAACTGTTATAATTCGGAAGCGATATTTTGCCTCAAAAGTTCATCCGGATATTTTCTTTACTGGATATTTTCATTATTGTATTCAGTTATTTCCATTCAGTTAATTATTTTTGAAAAATTTTTTGGAGCAGATGATATACTATATTACCTACAATTTTACAATCTTACTGTGAATTTGATATCAATAATAAGTTTTTTGAGAAATCGTGTCGGTGTAATTTATTTTATATAATATTTTATTACCTTTATTGGAATACACCACTGAGTAAATAATAACCACAGGATAAGAGCGAGAGAAGTCACAGTCAATCTTTAAGTTCAGCTTACACATTTGGTCAACTTAGGAACGTTTAAATATTTATTTCAATACTCTGACAGAATTGTAGTATTCCCACTTTTGAAAAAATAACAAATCAAAACAGGTAAGTGTCAAGTATCCTTAACTAATACATAACGATTTTGTATATAAAATATATTAAAGGAAAACTTTAACTTTAATATTTTAACGCTAACTTATTATTAGTTTTACAAAATTTTGGTACCTAGTTTCAATAAAGCATATGAATATCATACATTTTCATTATAACAGTAATTTAGTATTAAAAATGACAAATAATATTCCTCTTTTACTAATATGCAAGTTACAAATATTTATTTTACTTCTTAAGTATTTAAATTTACTTTTGTACAAAAGCTTTTTAAATATATCAGCACTCTGCTCACTGGTACCTATATAATTTAAATATATTTCTTTTTCCTCATATTTCTTTTTAACAAATTTATATTTGATCTGTCTGTTTGCAACGTTTGTGGTATTTACATTTTTCAAGACTTGGATTACACTTTAATTATCCATGTAATAGATATTGAATCCAGGTTGTATTCACTTATGTCCAACGTGAACCTTTTTTACCAGACAAGTTTTTTATAGCACTATATGCAGCCATGAATTTTGCTTCAATAGTTCACAGCGCTACACTCAGTTGTCGTTGACTGGCCAAAAATTATTGCTGCACCATTTTTATGTAAACGCATATCCTACCATTGACCGCCTAAAGTCAAGAATATTAGCATAGTCTGTATCAATGTAACGTTATATTATGTTTTTCTTTATAGGTGATATATATAAACCAAAGTTTTCATTTTCTTTTAAAAATTGTATTATCCTTTTAATGGAATTCCGATTGCTATTATCATAACAATCAAGAACACTAAGCTGATGTATAATAATAATACGTGATGTCAGATCTACTTACGGTATCTAAATGCATTAAAGATCCTATAGATTTGTTTTGTCCAAATCAAATTTACTCTTTTCTTATTTAGTTTTTGGATCTACAGATGTGATGTCACCGTTATCATTACTCAAGTTAAACTTAATAAGAATTTTTTCTATATGTTTCGTTTGACATTAGAACATGTAGTTTTCACCTCTTTCTATTTGAAGACCAACAAAACTTTTGGGTTTACGCACTTTTATTTCTCCTTTTTTATTAAATCGTGTATTATTTTATTTTATAAGTTTAGTTTACTAAAAAGTATCAATCGATCATCTACATACAAGACCAGATATACTTTTATTTCATTCAAAACGCGCACACTTACAAAAGACAAACCAAATTTCTTTAATGATGAAAGAAATTTTTTTTTTAAATATTTTAGTCATCACAAACAGCTACACCTTCTGGTGGGGTCATATAAATACTCTATCTTATATATCTGTAAAGGAAAACATTTTTAGATTAAACTGTGTCATTTTTCAGTTATTATGACACACTTTTGAAGTTAAAATCTTGCCTAATTCATACCTGACTGAAAATGTCTCCGTGTAATTAATTTGATTCTTCTCTGAATATTCCAGTCTTATTTTGTAGAAAAGTATTTTCTACTCATCTTTAATACCAAAAACCCACTTAGAGCTATTTTTCTCGCTCCATGTGACTTCTTTAATAACTCCCATGTTTCATTTTTCTCGCGTACTTGTAACTCCTCTTTTATAAGACTTTTCGCACTCAGTTTTATTTGGTGATAGCGTGAGGGCTTCTTGGTAAGTTTTCCGTATATCATCAAGTTGTAAATTACTACTTTGACAAAGTATTAGAATCATTTCTCATATTTACACTTTTAGACCTAGTAGTAATAATTGTGTATTGAACATCAGATATATCTTTTTCAGGCACATATAAAGATCGTAATCAGAATAGGAGGACTAATCATTAGATGATATTACCGAAGACATATTCTGATTATCCTGAGACTTTGAGCTCTCAAACTCCATACTTTCATCTACCATACTTTCAGTATTGTTTTTGTTTACATATTATATTAGTGAAGCCATAGTACACTTTCTCTTTACAGATTTTTTAAAAAGGTAACGTCACGACTGATGCTTATTTTTCTTGTTTTAGTATCTAACAATCCATAATCTTTATTGATATCCAAATAAGCAAGAAAAATAACTTTCCTTGTCTTGGTATCCAGTTTTTGACGTTTTGAGTTTGGAGTATGTGCGACGGCTTCACTCCCAAATATTTGATCATATTTCTAATTTAGTTTCTTCCCGGACCATAACTCTTCGGGGGCAATTTAAGAAAACATCTCCTTGGGCAGCGATTGGTTAGATATGCCGCTATTGTAACTGCTTTTTCCTAATAATTTGTCTGCAAATTAGCATTTATTAACATACAGCCAGCTTTCCCCATTAAAGTGCAGTTCACGTATTCACCTAAACAATTTTACTACGTAGTATATAAGTTAAAAGTTTTGTAAGCATTGCCTGAATTTGATATTATTACTTGGCTATTCAATCCCGTTATCAGTTTCTATACGTTTTACGTTTATTCAAGTTGATTTTCAAAATTTAATTACAAAAGCACGAAATTGCTTAAGTTATTAAATAAGTCTAATTTATTATTGAGGAAATAGACAAATACTTTCGTGGTGTAATTATTTGAAAATTTAATTTATTAAGTATTGTGCTCTGTTTACTGATTTTACTTCCAGTCGCCCAAAAATATCAGAGTGTATTCATTCTAGAGGTTTCTTAACCCGAGCATCTTTTCTTGGGAATGGCAACCTTGACTGTTTTCCTTGCTTACATAATCCGCACACCATATTAGCTTGATTGAGTATTTTACAACTATCACTATTAAACTGTACAGAACACCCAATCTTTATCAAGTGACTGACTGAGAGATGATAACTTACTAAATCTGGCACATTTAACACATTAGTCAATTGAATTTTTTGTGCTTTTCCTCTTTTGTCATTTACATTCCGGTTTGTTCTTCAATACATTTTAACGGCAAGCATTTTATCATTAGCTATCCGGATGTTTGAGATTAGGCTATTGATTTACCATATATCAGTTCTGTTTCATGGTCATATTTACGGATACTCCTGAATTTATAAACCAACTATTGCTGTCATTAGTAACTGCTGCTGAAAATACTGCAACATAATTTGATGTTTTGCCTTGTTGGGTTCTTCTTTTTCGTTTTCCATTGCTTACTGATATAACCATATTTATTACATTTAGAACAACATGGACCTTTATTAACTCTTTGCACATTTTCATGTAATTGTCTCTCCTCGTGGTAAACATTATTATTTTGACTACGATACCAATAACTCAGAACCCTTTGTCTCATGTAAAAGCTTAATCTTAGCAGTATTTGCAGTTATTGGTACACCAAAACTTTTTAGATCCATCATCATGAGTTTGTAAACTTCGAGTAATCCAGTTAGTAGTCTCCCTAACCACCCGTCGTTCATATCAAAACAAATATTTCTTAGCTTATGTGCCCTTCTCAATATTTTATTTACACGCTCTTCTTTACAACTTCCAACTTCAACTTTCTAACGAGGTTATAATTAGATCATTTAACAACAAATCAGATCTTTTAATATTAAATTTTTAAAATCATTTAACGACATGTAAAACATTTTTCGTCAAAAGCTTTTCTTAAATGTTTCCCAAATTCCTTCTGCCCTTTTCGCCACTTGAAGATATATATAATTGACCAAACCAACTAATAAGATAATCCTGGCTTTTACTTTCAGGTCGAGCTTCGAATCAATGTCATCATTTTATTTAATGTAACTTCAAATCGTCATATATTGTAATTATCGGGTCGCATCATTGTATAAGTTTATTTCTCGTTACAGAAGAGTTCCTGTCACCGCTTTCTAACAATGCTTCCTGATTATGCTAAAATTCAAATAGATGTGGTCCTAAGTCATGCCTTATTCGATTTTTATTAGATTTAAATCATCGAAATTTAATCACAGCACCTGTGTTTTTCAATGTTTAGGAATTCTATAGAATATATTTAATATCTGTAGTCAAATTTTAACAAAATTTTAATGAATAATCCATACTGGGAGTATTCTTACACAAATAAAATAGAATGATTATAATTGGTATGACTTATATCACATAAACTCGATCAATTTCGAAGAAATTATATTTAGGGAATTCTATGGTATATGTTCAAATTTCATAGTCAGATTCATGCTTAAATTTTCATAAAATCATACCTTTGGATTGAAAACCTCCTCCTTTTTTAATGTCGATTAATAAAGAAATGGAAACTTGATTATTTCAATATTTTTCTGGTAAATTAATTTATTGATGTCTAAGTTGGCGTTATATAAATTATAGCAGAATAAAAACTAATATACTATTATAGCATGTATTTACCTCAAAAGCGTAGCAGAGCATACAACTATCAACGCAATAACTCAGCAAATAAAATATTAAGTGTGGTGGAAATAGTAACATACATAATATACGTTTTCATTCTTACCTGCAATCAAACTAAAATTTAAAGTCGAATTTAACTTTGATGTATTTTCATTAGATTACAGCACCAAATTTAACATGTACTACATTATTATTAAAATAATAACTTAACTTGTGAAAAGTTAGTTAAATACCTATTATTTAAAGACGTTACCTTTATTTAATGTGTTATTTATAGCCTAATTTTTAGTTTACGCATCTTATATGTTTAATGTTAACATTAAAGGATTTTCTGGAAACAATATTTTACAGTGTGATTTAATTTAAAATATAACATATATATTGCAGTTTTATCAAATTTTGAAAGCAAATACGAGTGCGAAACTAGTGAATAAAGATATGTATCAAAGCAACTCAATTCGTATATATAATTTCCTCTCAGTTTAAAAAAAGAAAAGGGCACATATAAACTTTAATCCCATTGACCTTTTACTTTGAAATTGAATGTAATCACGAATTACAGATTTTTACACCATTTATTTTGTCCACTTTAACAATTTGTATTATTGCTACAGACTGGCATATTATCACAGTACAGAGAAAATACGTAAGTATTCAATCTAAACTCCTTGGTGATCAGGAGCTTTTATTATGCATGTTTTCACTTTACAATAGGGTATTGACATTATTTCATGCTTTATAGATAGAAACTTTTCATTTCATGTAGTATTTCAACATATTATCGATATGATTATGCACCTGCTATGCACGTTCAGAAGTCCTCATTACAATAAAACTTACTGTAGATAGTTGCGTACATTGTTTTACGCGAAGTGAGCATGCAAGGTCGTTTAACATAACTATCTGAAAGCTAAGTTTATCTTTGATTCTTACATAGACTAAACTAGCTCTTACTGGTATTCGACATAGTTTACCCAAGTCAAGGATGCTTTAATGAATTTTGTAGAGGAAAAATTGTTTTATAAAATATTTGAGATGCAAGTAGTTTATTTTTTAAATACATATTTAGAGAATTAAATATATTTAACGATGGTTTAGATAATCTAAAATGTACGTAGAGTATGTTCTATAAAATATATGGGCGCGTTAGATTAGCATTAAAAAGATATCCCACAGTAGCCATGTAGATCGCATTAGCTTCAAGTGTTATTTATCGAAATTTTCTTGTAGATATTTATAAACTAAAGTATAAAGCCTAATATTTTTTTCAGAAAGGTGTTTCTTATTCCCTCTTATCATAATTGATTATTATACTATTTTTTCTAAAATATCAGAAAAGGTTTTTCACCCTCAAATATTGAGAATAAAAGTTATGTGACGATACATAAATAATACGAAAAAACATTTTTTTTAATTATCATAATGTTGCAGAGCGTAAGAAATTATAATAAAGGATGGAAAATTTTATAAAAACTTTGAAAAATAAATTTCATGCTTTCTCAAAAAAAGGAACAGTAGTTTTGAAAACATATCCATTAATGTTCACATGCTAATGCAAAACTATTTATGGAAAGATATATATGATTAATGCATTAATTCCTCACATAAATTTTAACAGTGTTTATTGTAAACTTACTAGTTATGTACGAAATTCGTCCAAGTAAAATTCACCGAGCCCCAAATACATTGTTGCTAGTTGAATATTTCAATTGTACAAAATTATATTCAATTGTACAGAATTGTTTATAACATTTTGTAATTATGAGAAAATGGAAAATATTTTGTATTTATTTACTACGTATTACTCATCATTATTCCACATATTTAATTTTATTAGTTTACGGAAATAATTAATTTTGTAATATTTTTGAAGCTTTCCTTATATTATTTTTAATTATTATAGTATAATAATAACTGAATAAAGTTCAATATATGGACGCACAAAAAGTTTAAAAGAGAAAAAAACGTACATTTCCTACTAACATCAATTTCTGATTTTTTCCTCTAATTCAGTAGTAAGAAAAATGAAGTACAAAATGTAAATTTTCCAGATATTTATTTTTTAATTTCCCTAAAGGATGGAAAGCTGATGAAGCTTTTTTGACACTTATTGATTTACAGAACCCATGAGTCAGAGTTTCTTTAAAAAATGTAGTCCAATAAGATGGCCAATCAAAATATTTCATTGTGGTTTCATGTGATGAATCTCCGGTTCATATAATTTCTAGTTAATTTTAATTGCCGAAGACTGGTAACACGTATCGACTACATCAAATTTAATTTTACTAAAAAAAAAAAATACTTTCTAAAGCAAATAATTGAACGATCCGTAATTTTTAAGTAGCAATCGGGTTATTTTGAGAATTATGATATTTTTCCTCTTCTTTCAATAAATCTAATCATTCACTAATAATATAACCTCAAAATAAACCGAAAATAATAAATAACGCCAGATTGAAATATGGCCGCGTCATCTGTAGGAATGGATAAGGTTATTTTGTTGTTACAGCAAAATTGTATTGACGTATTCTGCGCATGTTTTTACAAAATAAAATAGTGAATTAATTTTATTCCTTTTCGCAGCAAGAAAACATCGAGTCTCTCTTACACAGCCGTTCTCCGAGTCTCTCTCACTGTAGCTTTAGGTTAGAGAGAAACAATTAACTGAATAAAGAATTCAGAGTAATATTGGCTCCTGCCTCCTTGCATCTCATTTGTCTAGTTCTAGAATAACTCACTGTATTAGAAAGAGTCAGACAAGTAGCGCAGTATGTTATTGATAATTTATCTATACTCTAGTGCTCATATTATCTGTACACATACGATAGCATAGCCAACGTCAAGGTTTTATTATTTAATTTATATTTCAAAAATAATTATATCTACAGTTGCAAAATAACTTTAGTTTATAAAGGTGTTTAAATAAAGGTTTAATAAAATATTAAAAAGTTTAATATCCCTTTTTATTTTAAGCTCCAAAGTGGCTTCCTCAAAGAACATGGCCATATTACCACAAAACTATGTGAAAATTGCAATGAGGTTAAAGTGTGTCACAGACAATAACATACAATCACTTCTAATGTCTTTGGTAAGCTAGGAAGCTTGATATTTAGTTTCCGTATGAACTGAAAAATATTTATTTACAAAACGAATTATTTTTTTGTCATGTATCTCATACGCAGTAAAATCATTCTTTTATTTGAGATTGAAATGAACCACCACTAGTGATAGAAATCGTAAAAAAATAACATCGAGAGGAAAGGATTATTGTACAAGCATTATAAATCAGAACAAACCACACCGATAACTGAATTACGTCAAAAACGTCATTTTATCAACTTGATAGGATTACAAAAATGTTGTGTATGTTGATGCTTCCAAACAATAAAATTATCAATTAAGACATTTACTATCAATATGAAACTTGCGGAAACAATTAAAGATAAACGGCCAGAAATGAAATTGTCTTCTACAATGACACTGCAAGGTTTCACATATTTTTGGTAAGTCGTAGTAAATTATTGGAATTTGTTTGGAACGCGATGTCGCATTCTCCACATAGTTTTAATTTTGTTCCATCAAATTTCCATTTATTTCCAAGCGAGAAAAATAACTTGAATCATAAATTTTTCACTAAGGATAATGGCTTGAAATTATATTTGGTTTAATTTTGACTGACAATAATTATAACTTTATATTTAATATTTGACAGTTCTTTTTATAAAAAAGGGAAAGTTTTTTTTAGAAACAAACTGTTTCATTACATCTTTTCATATAAAATGAGGACTGGAAAAAATCATTATAATTTTAGATAGAACATGGCGAAAAATTTGGATATTTTTTATAAGTAACCCGCGTATACTTCAATATATTGTATTAGAAGAGGGTAGATAAAATATATTATATTAGAAGAGGGTAGATAAAAATATATGAATAGGTTAGGAAACTAATTTTTTGTGCAATATATCTATTTGAGTAGATAATGAATTTAAATAATTAGAAATTTGTGAGTTAATAACTAATTTGTTCTCCCCATATTAACATGCCTAAAAAATAAAGAGGCCTCGTTATATGTTTTTATTACAATTGAAAATACCGTTTTAATCAACTTTTCTATATCGTCACTTATTGATACTTTGAAAGAACTATCACGGTCGCATTCTATGTTACTCACTGCATCAGACATTAAAATCAAAACTATAAACACGTTTTAATTTTTATTAATTTTCATGTATTTTTTTTTTATTTCCAAAAAAATAACTTTCATGAATTGTAATTTTTCACGAGTTGACGTAACGATTTATTTATAAAATTTTCTCATTCACATACTCTGTAAAAATTTTCTAAATTTCGGAAACATGTGTCATATTCATAAAATTAATTTCTTTTCACACATACGCTTTTTTATTTATATTTCTCACTGTTTCTGTACAGGGACATAAGAGGACCCACGATTCTAAGAATATAACTACGCTCATTAAACATTTTACATATCTCTTTATTACCTGAAATTATTTTGCGAAAAAATATTTTATGTTATATATAGCATTTATTATTTAAAGTATGACTATGTATTACTATTTAAAATAAAGAAAATATAAACATTATGACAAAAAAATGACATTATTTTTACATTTTTACTGATAATTTTACTTATTAATTGAACTTTTACTGGTCAAAGCCTGTTTGCTGGACAAAATTTTATTTTAATATTACGTAATGTTCGCAATTAAATGAAACTACATGATGTAGTATTATTTCTACTATCTTTAATTTCTTTACCACGACCTAGGTTTCGTTGTATTACAACATCTTCAGGTGGGATATTAGCAAAGATTAACTCTTAGGAACAACCAACAGCATTTATATGTTTCAAACACAATAGCGGAAGACTGCTTTGTGCGGATTTTTCCATTGTTTATGTTAGTGAGTTTATTGCAGGGGCGCAGACTAGGTTTTATTATATTACAGAGAGTTATACAATATACCAGTATTCTAGTTGGGGTAATAAATTCAATTGTTGTTATTATGTGAAGTTATACAATGCAAACTTTAGGGTGTATGTAATAAAATTAAATGGAAGTTATTGTCGGTAATATATTTGTGTAAATGCAAGGGTATTTGAAAGTAAGGCCAAGGTAATATACTAATTCTACATATCTTATTATCGGTAATATATTTATACAAAAGCAAGGGTATTTGAAATAAGGACAAGGTAATACACTAATTCTACATATCTCCGGTTTTGTGTATTCATATATTTCTTTTAACTTTTTTGTTTTTATTATATATACTTATATTTATAAGTGTATTAATGCTGAAACAATTTCCAGGGTACTGTAGTATCAATGTTTTATATTTACATTTATATTATATCTAGAAGATATTAAGAATGGGTGATGATATTATATTTAGTTGTTCATTTAATATATTGACCTTGATATCTTTTTTATGTCTGTTTATTTATAATGTTTCTAGGATATTAAGTTTATTGCCTTTTGTATTTATTTGTAATATATAGGGGGCATTATCAGTATGGGGGTGATTAATTTAAGTTTATTAGTTTAACGATTGTAATAGTGTATACATAGGTCAAACAGGAAGAGATTTTAATACAAGATATAAAGAACACATCGCCAGCTGGCGTAATAATAAACCAGACACATCTCACTTTGCTACACATCTCATTGAAAATAACCATCACCCCAATACTGATAATGCCCCCTATATATTACAAATAAATACAAAAGGCAATAAACTTAATATCCTAGAAACGTTAGAAATAAACAGACATAAAAAAGATATCAAGGTCAATATATTAAATGAACAACTAAATATAATATCATCACCCATTCTTAATATCTTCTAGATATAATATAAATATAAATATAAAACATTGATACTACAGTACCCTGGAAATTGTTTCAGCATTAATACACTTATAAATATAAGTATATATAATAAAAACAAAAAAGTTAAAAGAAATATATGAATACACAAAACCGGAGATATGTAGAATTAGTGTATTACCTTGTCCTTATTTCAAATACCCTTGCTTTTGTATAAATATATTACCGATAATAAGATATGTAGAATTAGTATATTACCTTGGCCTTACTTTCAAATACCCTTGCATTTACACAAATATATTACCGACAATAACTTCCATTTAATTTTATTACATACACCCTAAAGTTTGCATTGTATAACTTCACATAATAACAACAATTGAATTTATTACCCCAACTAGAATACTGGTATATTGTATAACTCTCTGTAATATAATAAAACCTAGTCTGCGCCCCTGCAATAAACTCACTAACATAAACAATGGAAAAATCCGCACAAAGCAGTCTTCCGCTATTGTGTTTGAAACATATAAATGCTGTTGGTTGTTCCTAAGAGTTAATCTTTGCTAATATCCCACCTGAAGATGTTGTAATACAACGAAACCTAGGTCGTGGTAAAGAAATTAATGATAGTAGAAATAATACTACATCACGTAGTTTCATTTAATTGTGAATAATGAATTTCTACAAAATAAACGCCAAATATATTCAATATTACGTAATGTGTAAAAATTTAATTGAATTTTGTTATCAGTTTTCCATAAAATATTTTGGGACTCTATCCTCTAACGATTCTAATTTTAATGTAAACTGAGTCAACAATTTTTGGATAAAGAAATAAGAAATAATAAAAAGAATAAAATTTTGTCTACACTCTCATTACATAGTATATCTTACAAAACCTAAATAAATAATTGTCACATCTAAATGAATGCAATTGTTTTTAGACGATAACTGACATAGCTTTCGTACACAATTTTAAACAGGTTTCCTTTACGCCCACGCCTTTTACTTCGTTTACATTATAATTGGGAAGGTTAACGACTAGAGTTCTAAAATATGTCATAAAATGCGACTACTGTCATTCACCAAGCTGGCTTCTAGCGATTTAAATAAACACATTCTTTAACAGGTCTGAAACTTGGTGATATCTATTTCATTCTCGACTAAAGTCATTATTATTTTATTATTTACATTTAAAGCAAACTGGCGGCGTCTTAAAAGTATAAGTATAGTTTTGTTCCATAATTTTCACAAAACAAATTTCGATGGGGCAATTGGTATCCATGTTATCGTGACGACCAGGAAAAACAGAATGTTGACAAACGTCGGATTGGAAAAAATACGTTTGAAATTACAAGTACTATTTCACGTATATAACCTTACAATTAAATAAACTTGCATCTTCAACGCCAGATTTATATTATCATTACCATTGAGTTCTGTGGAGATCTTGATATTTTAAGATCCGCAAACGCTTTTTTGTAGTAACTTCTCTTACATGTTATCATGTTTAGTACAATATTAATGTTAATTACAACTAAGTTCGATTTACAGTTCTTGTAATATTTTGTGTACTAAAACTAGGCGCTCGGAGACATCCTTAAGGATTATTGCATGTAAATTAAGCGCCATTTCAAAAACGATAGTACTACCAGAAATTCATTTAGGCGCCAATTGCCATACCAATTGCCATAAAAAATTTAAGTATTCATTATTATTTTTGGTTGGACCACGTGCATATGTTTCAAGAAATTTTATTTTGAACGATCTTAACTAATTTAACGGATTAATAGCTACAACAATATATTAATGCATAGGTGGTATATCGGAAATGATTCCAGATTATCTATGGTCAAGGTGTGCTGCAATCTGCATTAAGACTCTCTGCTTTATAAGCACAAATAATGTGAGTATTTGGTGGTGTTAGAACTTTGTGGTTTAATGTTACTCATATATCATTGTATAATTTATTGATTTTATCAGGATTTTTAGAAAAAAAAAACGAAATACAACTTTTTAAAACAACGCACAAAGTTCACTACACAAATGTTTTCCTACGGATAAATATGAACGCTATCTGTGTTCATTTACTAAATATAACTTTCCTCGTTTCAAATACTAAAACGTTGCTAAAAGTATGATGTCTGGAATTTCCAAAATACAATAGTCGCTTGGTAGGAGCACTCCACCCATGTGCCCTATTTCGATCACTTTAATTATTCCTACTTATAATAATACAACTTACTCATTTCAAAAAAATCGCCTTGTAATTTTATGCACATATTCTTCAAATTACGTGGATACTAAACAATTATTATTTTTGGTGTATTAAATTAATTACATACTTTAAATCAATTGTTTTTATTAACACTAGAAGTTAATATCATATTAATATCAGTTTATGTTGTTTTATTAACTTCACCTTATTTCAATTTAAAAAAATAATACGTATGTTCAGAATCATATAGCGCTATGTTCTAACAATAACACATTCTTAGAACATGGCGCTATATGATTCTGAATATAAAAATGGGACATTTGATGCAGTCTTCCACCTAATATTTATCAGTTTGTTTCTTTTCTGTTTGGTTGTTTTACGTTAATTCTAACTTTGCTTAGATACACGTTTCGTCACCGTTTTAGTTCATAATAGATTTTCGATTCGAAGAAAACACCAAATATATATTTGCAGTAACTTCCCAACTGCATTTATTTTGCAATCAATGATTTTGAACTGTTCGTGTCCAGTTCTCGTCCATGTCATATTTTCTAATTTTTGTTTACTAAATACTATTAAGACTTAAGTCAACTTTTATTAATTAATAATTTCAGCTTGTTACATAAATTGTTTTCGAAAGTTTTGTAATTAAACGTTGCTTGCTTAGGTTGCATATAAAGTTAATTTACACTACTTTTTTGCTATAAATTCAGAGAGAAGCATTGTAACTTGATCTCAAGGTATTTAAGTTACAATTATAGCTAAGTTTCATCAAATGTAACTCATTGAGACAGAAATTCTTAAAATTTTAATAAATCTTTAATTTATTTAATCTTATAAAAAATCAGAATATGAGATATTGTATTTTTACTAAAGAAATTCGTCCCTTCCATTAGGCTTAACTCGAAATAACTCAATTTATTATAAGCTTCATCCAGTTGCCACCAAAATATTTAGTATTCAATAATGTCACGGTAGTGCAGTATGCCGTCATTTGTGTTTATGCACATCCTGCGCAGATGAAAAGATGTTATTTAAAGATTCAAAACAAATTTTTTTCAAAATTTAGATGTTTTTTTAGAGAATGAATCTACGGACCAAGCAGTGACCATAGACTAATAATATTTAATAAGAATTATTTCATAATAAGGTTCTTAATAATATTTAATAAGAGGATCAAGCAGGGACCATAGACAAATGATATTTAATGAGAGGTCATCTGCTTCGTAAAATATCCTTGCATTTTGACAAATATTTGGCAATACAGATATTACGAAAAATTATATATTTATTTTAATAAATATTAATATTAATGCTTAATTGCACCTAACTTCACATTAATTTATGTTACAAATATTTGTGACGTAATAATATTCCACTGACGACAAGTAATGGTTCTCAAATATTTGAAAATTTGCTGAAAATTCCATTCAATTACAATTGCATCAAATTTTTAAGAAGCCCGTGGTACGTTCGGTATTAAAACGATATATAAACCTTGCATGTGTATTAACAAGACGACTATTATGTCGTCATGATTGGTAAGTAACCATATATTTTTTGATATTTCTCGATTATATGTGTATTCATTTTTTATTTTGCAATTTATTTAGAAACGTTACTCTCATGTTTAGTTACTTTTAATTATTTTGTTTTTCTATATACTTATTAAACTGTAAAATACTTATTGATAACAGTGGTTCGAATATAAAAAAGGATGAAAATAATATTATTTAATTGTTCAGCTACGCCATTTGTTTACAATGCCATTAAAATTTATTCTATTTCTTGCATCTTTAAGCGACTTAAATTTATGAGCACTATTGAAAAATATATGACTGTTCTCTTATCAGATATAATAAGGTAGCCAAAGTCACCTGCAAAGGTTACTTGTTTAGAGAAACATCCTTAGGACCTTTATTACCGAAGTTTTCTCGACCAACAAAAATAGTAGTTCTGGATATTATAATTAAATGCTATTTAGTCATACCCATCGATCCATACTGGAATATGAACCGTTATTAAAATAATATGATTATGTACTAAGACTAACCCCCCTCCCTCCCCCCCACGTAAACAGAAAATGACATCGAACTACGAAGTTTTCATCGATGAAAACATTACTACACAAGTAATTATTTCAAGTAGTAATGCTTTTTATAATGATTTAAAAATTTCAAGAACTATTTTTTTTAAAACATTCTTGTAATTTTTGAAACTACCATTCATTAGTTTCCTTGCTCTTTGTTTTATTTTTTCTAAAATATTTTCGCATAGTTAAATGTATAAAATCGTATATTTTTAAATTCTCCTAAGGTAGCGTATTTCTTAGTAAATTAATTTTATTTTTATTTTTATTATTTATTTATTTCTGCAAGCTAAGAAAACTAAGTATACAGTGGCAGACTTATTGCTACAAGAGCAATCTCTTACAGCCAACCACAATGAAACGAATGAGAAAATTAAGTGCTGTGGCAGACTGTAAGTGATATTTAAACATTCAGTATTTACTATAAAAAACATAAAATATTTAATATTATGTGATAATAAAATAATATTAATTAAAAACAAACGTAAGACGACACTTTAGGAGTAGGGAAGGACAAGGATGGACTATATTGAAAGGGATTAGAATATGCCAAATTAAGATATTGTATTTTCAGACGACTTTTGAACACAGACTACGAAAGCGCACTTTGTATATTTATCGTCAGTTCATTCCACAATCAAGTAGAATGTACCGTGAAGGATTTGCCATAAAAGTTCGTTCTATGTTGAGGGATTAGGGAGATTTACTTATTTTTGGATCCTAATTCGAGGACGTATATGTAGGTGTAACGGGAAGATTGAGTATATTATATACAAAACATAGAAGATGAAGGTTTTGAAGTCGATCTAATTTATTTAATAAATGTTCATTTAGATTAGAATAGCACAAATCCCCGTAATCAAGAATAGGCAGAAGTGAAGTTTGACACTAGTATTTTAATTCGCAGTGGAAGAAAATTTTGAAGCAGTTTTTGAGATTGTATTTTGAAGCAAATCTTACGATTAACATCATTTACTTAACAATGCCATGTGAGATGTTGGTCAATTATTTAGATCTTTTACAGTTGAATTAAAAGGAATAACATAACCGTTAATCAATTGCTGTGGTAACTCAGAAATAGATATTTTTGACAACAGTTTCTGACTACCGGTAATAATAGCCTGCGATTTAATTGGGTTAATCAAAAGACACTGCCTACCACCGCACTGAACCGATCAAATGTAGTCTGCATTTAATATATCAATGCATGAATACGTTTTATCGACATTGCAGTGAGAGTATATTTGAAGGTCATCAGCATATAAATGATAGTTGGAGGACGGTTATTTAAATTCGGGATCAATGAAAATAGAAAAAAAAGTGAAGAAAGAACACCACTTTGAGGTACTCCGACAATGAGACTGGTCTACTTTAAGTAGTTTCCAGAAATTTTGATTGCCTGTTTACGGCCACGAAGATAGGTATTGAACCAATCAACACATGGTACCGACAGATTTAATGATTTAAGCCTATGATTTATTTTATAGCAAATATAAATTTATATTTGCTATAAAATAAATCTACGAAAAAGGAAAAATTTAAAAAAAAACAGTATGAAATGAGTAACTTGAAGTATCATTATATGTGATTATTATGTATTTCTTGATATTTTTTTCCTAACTATCTTCTGTGTATAGGCACGCCAGTTCCACAGTTTATTATTGATATAGAAAACTCCAGTGATGGTCCAAGAATGTATCTACCCTATAGTTTAAATACGGAAATTAATTTTAACACTAAAAGACCTGTTTGTAAAACGTATCCGATTTTTCGTAAAATCACCCATTAATTTAGTATAGTAGTAAAATTCCTTTAAATTCGACAAAAAAATTAAACCATACATGTCAAAAATTTTAATGTATTCGTGACGTGTACTGTATTGCATGACTCCCTTCGCATTTAATTTTTTAAGAGTTTTTCTTAGTTTTCTAAATGACCATTGAACCATATTTTTATTAACTTTCAACTGATAATCATTGCATATACTATTAGGAATAATACATTTTTACTACAATTTTCATAATATATATATATATATATATATATATATATATATATATATATATATATATATATATATATTTATATTTAGAGCATATGTAGCATATTTATACATATTAATATTAGTGTGCTGTATATATCCTACAATTTTTTTCACAAATTCATCAACTCATACATAAGTACCCTAGAAACCTATAAGTAAAGTGTCGATGCTTTTGTATTTTAAATTAGCATTCAAACTGCGTCTTCAGAAGACCGGGCGGGTTTCTGCAAATTTGTCCCTTCCGAGACCTTTTCGTCATTGACACAATATTAACTGAAAGGCTTTTTTTTCCCAACCTTCTTTCCCTTTCAAATCAAATGTCCTCAAATTAAAATGTAAACAAACTTTTTTCCATGTTGTCGGTAATAAAGTACTAGAGGATATGAAATTTTTTTCCCCATTGCCATCAAATTTAATTTTGTATAATACTTATCTGAAGCAAAGTGCAAATAATTATTTTATTATCCGGACAGAAAAATAATCCTGTAGAATAAACGAGAAATATAATTCTTGAATTAGTGTTGGAAATGAAAAATATGTCACTTTTTCATCATTGCTTATTCAATTCGAATAAGATATTGTTTTAAAGAATACAGTTAAAAATTCAAATAATTTAGAGTACATTTGAAATTGTCCGATCGAAACCGGAATCTATAATGATACAGTACAAAAGGAGTAACAGTATAAAAATGGAAACTGTGCACGTTTGTAAATTTGAGAACTTTTTTCAAGCTGCATTGAAAATCGTGTAAATTAAAGGATCTATAATAAAGTGAATCAAAAATAAAATATTCTATGGTAAAAGCTTTACAGATTATCTAAAGGATGATGCAGCATTTAGTTAAGAAACATATCGCACCATCTTTTAGCGACTCATAGATTCGAAATAAAATTTGCTCAATGGAATTTAAAAATAAGGTTAACAAATATATTAATTAAGTTTGATAATTTAATTGGAAAATATTTCCTAATATATTTGTTCCCGAAACATAGTTAAGAAAGAAGGCATTTAATTTCTAAAAACTTTTCTAAACCCATCTCACATAACGATAAAGAAATGTCATTAGATCTTCATAAAATTAACTTAGTATAGCGTCTACAAGAGATCAAAATTGCATTTAACCTTCGTATACTCTCACGCAATAGCATTACATATATACTCGCGCACGATATCTCAGACCGAAAGTTAATTTCGTCTGCATTATTGTAATTGTATATTTTTTTTTAATTTACTGGTTTTTATTTTAAAGAAGAGCTTAAGATTGACTAAAAAAATTGAAAAAATATTAGTATTTCAACTTTATTCGGTAGAAAAAATTATGAATGGTTTCATTGGTGTACCAATCAGAACATACCATAAACACATGCTCGAGGCAAAAATATTTTTTGTCTCATTTTATTTCATGCAGTTGTATCGTTTTTTCGTTTTTTTTTAATGTAGATCAGAATAAAAACGACCTGTTTGATGGTTACTAAAAGATGAAGGTTCTCGATTATCAAGTTTTCATATTTCTAACATCCTTTGTCTCAGTGTTCTTGGTAAAGTTGAAAATAATGCCTGTTTGACATGGGACAGAATGAGATCATATGAAAGCCTCTCTAGAAACTTCCTGCGACTTGTTTTTATTTTGAAATTGTTTAGCTCATATTATATAAGAATTTGTCCCCGCAACATTCATAAGACTATAAAAAATAAATATCGGCCACCGATTCGTTCCTCTAGGCCAATTATACGCACACTAGAAATTAACAGAACTTTTCTTTTCTTTTTGGCACATATGAAACTATAATACCGTTATTGTGGTGTCCAAATAAACTGAACTTTTTTCTACGGCATTTTACATTAGTAAATTCCTTTGCAAGCTCATTTTATTCTTGCGAATTTTGCGTATCAAACTTAGTCGCTTGTGAAAAAATGATGACGAGTTATATTTTGACGAGACCCCGAAACCCATAGTTTATGCTACAAAGACGCTTGCCTAATGCCTGAGACCCAGTATAGACTTTATATGGCCCTTAATGTTGTTGTCCTACATAAACTTCTAGATTCAACGTATAAAACATTTTGGCATCGGTGAGTGCACATATTTTTATCTCATATTTGTTTGGTTTTGAAAGTATATATTGACGTAAGCTACGGCGGCCTCTCAATGCTTCCAACTTCTCGTCGATTGTTACAAATTCAGAGGGGCTGAAATATATATTTGAAAGATGGCACAATGTATTTAACAGGTCTCTTAATGGAGCCAAATTGTCACCTGAAGCTGACGCTGAGTTCTTGTTTCCTTGTCGCCAAACCTTAGACATAGCAATAGGAGGTAAAATCGACTCCAGCCCATTATCAAACGAAAAATTTCTGGAGATGAACCATCAGTCCTGAATAGATCTTTAGCATTCAGGCGAACATTTTTTCTAACACCAGTAAATAAAAGAAAACCAAGTAATGCTTCAATTTCCTCTTCGTCATTAAGTTCGACATTCCCTAGTTCGTTTGAATTCAGATAAAAGCCGCTCAGTATGTTGGGTAGCATACTTTGTAATTAAATGAATTACTTTATCAGAAAAAAATAATTTCCAAATCTCACCTGTGTATTGTGTATTTATTGTTTCTCTCTTTACTCCTGGAAATTGCATAACAATATTTTCAGACCTTGTTCTAACACTGAAAGATGGACAATTTTTGTTCTATCTACTAATTTTATCTCTACCTAAAAAGTAATTTGCAGATGTATTCGAAATCTCTTCACGAATCACCCTCCTACTTATTGTCTGTATGTTCCTCATGCACTTCTAAACCGTCCTCCTTCTCACTATTACCTTACAGTCATCATAATTTGGATCAGAATCTTCATATTCTAACAGTACTCTTATAACTTTTTCGTCGATTTTGTTGAAAGAAATTACTAAAAACGTTTCTAAAATAACGTTATACATTATACTCAATAAATATTATACACCGCTAAAATAAATTAATATATTTCATTGAGTAATATTCTAAAACAAAAAATAGTAACACATATACTCGCGTCGGTTTCTTGGACCGATAACAGTAACAAAGTGACACACGTCCGCTCGGCACCAGTGCTCGCGCTGCACTAAATAACGGGGAACAATAAATTAATACGCTACTGAAAACCGCAAAGTCACAGTGTTGATATTTTTATTTGATTTATTTGATTTGTCGGTCTGAGAGACCAACGCGCTAGTATACGCAGGTTAAAATAAGATTATTTAATATTTTATGGTATTCATTTATTAATTTTAAAGATAACGCGTAGAAGCAATTTCTACACCGATGAATCAATAAATTAATAGGTTCATTTACCTTTTTATTTATTAAATTACTTTTTAACATCTTGTCAAACTTGCAATAAATACACGATATTTGTAATTATGCGTTACAAATTTATAATAACATTACTTTGAAATATGTAGCATATAAGAGCTATTGAGTCAAACACATGCGACAGTATCTAATTAAGGCATGCAAGAACGCATGACTGGTGAATACTTGGAAGTGCCCTCTCATTGAGATACAGATAAATGAAATGAAAACCAAATCCATATCGAATTGGTAACGAATATAAATATAATTTTTATGTATATTTGTCGATATATTTAATACAATGCGAAGCCAAACAAGATACTAAAATGATTTTGGTGAGTGAAGATCTGAATAAAGTTTGCATACCTCTGCAAGATAATTTGGTAAGCTGATTAATACAAAAAATATGTAGCAATGAGACACTTCTATTAAATATATTATCAAAGGGATTATATATTTACAATGTATAAAATTACATTGAGAATATATAATACATTTTTTTTTTATTTCTTGAGAATACTATGATGTAATATAACAATACGTGTTCAGATGATCTTAAGTTATTAAAAAATGCCATTTTATATTGCTCATGAGCGCTTGAAAAATCTACGGTTTAGCATAAATTATTTATTTCGGAAAATGTACGCGATGTAGAGTTCCGTATTTGCATAGATTGCAATAAAAAAGTGATCATGGTCACTTTTTTTAAATTGGTTTACATATAATATATATATATATATATATATATATATATATATATATATATATATATATATATATATATATATATATATGTATATGTTCGAGAATATCCATACTTATTTAGAATAATCTAGAATGAACTGGGCTGGAAGATTCGTGTTTTGGAATAATCCTTTTCTATATGTAAGTAGTAGGGAAGGTTTTTAAGACTGCACAAGGCGAAATGTGATAAGCATGCGTCAGTTGATACTTTAAGAAGAAATTTACGAATAAAGAAAAAAAGAAGGAAGTGAAAAGTGAATCGCGAAGTGTAAAAAGTGAATAGTGATGTGTAAAAAGTGAATAGTGAAATGTAAAAATTAAAAATATAAAAAACAATGCCAAAGCGTAAAGAATAATTTTCATGACCTCGAATCATATCGCAAAAGCAAAAGATGGCGCGAAGAAATTAATTTTTTTCAAAATTATAACCAACGTAGAAATAAAATTAAACGATAGAAAAAAACAAGGAATATTCTGGAACGTTTCCAAATTTTTATTTAGCAATCGTGTTCTGAATACCTTTTTTTCATTTAAATTTTTACAAATAATTTTATTTCATCGATTTTTATTGTATCGTTATGTCAATAAAATATTTCAACTAAAATGATCGAGAATATTCTTATTTATTCAGAATAATGTAGAGCGAACTGAGCTAGAAGGTTTGGAAATATTTTGAAATAGTCGCAAACTATGTTTGAGTCGTGAAGGATGACTTTTGAGACTATATAAATAATTCTAAAACATTTTTAAATCTTCTGGCTCAGGTCACTCTAGATCATTTCAAATAATTTAGAATATTCTCGAACATTGTAATTAATATATTTCCTTCACATAATAGTTTAATAAAAAAAAACTATTAATTTCTGAGAAAATAAAATTATTCGTAAATATTTCAAGTGAAATTTTTTTATTCAGAATACAATTCGTAAATAAAAATTGTTTTTATTTTATCATTTTAAAACAATTATTTCATTATCATTACTGTTTTTAAAAAAATTAGTTGATTAAATAATTAATAAAATAAAACACAAATGTACCATTAATGTAAAACAAATGAGAAGGGGTAGGTTGCGGGAGTAAAGAAAAAGAACGTGTGAGAAATCGACAATATTCCAAATATTATAGAAATTTCTAGTACTTTCCAGAATAAACTAGAAATTTCATATTGGAAGTTATACATTTTCGAGGCCGCCTATTTTCAAACCCCCTATCATCCGTACCATTATAGTTATAGACGCACAACCACTATAGAGCACAATGCGAGGTTTGAGTATAAATGTCATTCGCCTGCCATATATAGTTTTTACTGCATAGTGGAATATAGACATACACACGACCAATTTTAGAATATATATATATATATATATATATATATATATATATATATATATACATATATACATGTATAAATATATATATATATATATATATATATACAGATAATATCTTGATTCCGTTAAATTTGAACTTGAAACTAATTGAAAAAAGCTCTTTGAATAAACAATATTATACAATTTTGAATGTTGTACATTCCTGTTTATTTCTAAAACAATGTTTTGAATTTCATCGTCAACATGCTAAGTAAAGTAAATTTATCTGAATGAATGACCTGATTTTCTAAGAATTAATGACCTGATTTTCTAGAAACTGAGCCTCATAATTTTATTTATAATGCACAGGTTTCTCTAATAATATTTGCCTTTATCTATATCGGTCAAGCCTCATTGGTAACTCAACTAAGCATGGTTTACAATTACTGGTTTTTTTACCCAACTCACACTGTGATTTCAAATACTCAGACCAAAATAGATAATTTCAAAGGTGCATAGTAGAATTTATGTCTTAAAAGTTATATGGATTGTCACAAAATCGAAGAAAATAACAGATATCTTATGATGCTAAACAAACTCTGGTAGCAAGGTAGTGTTTGTTGTTATATCTCTTGATTTTGCTACAATTTGTTTTCGGAAAGAAAATAGTATTAATTCAAGTTTAATAAACATAATACATATTCATATACACTAATCTACGCCCTGATATACATTTCAAATGATGCTTTATTAAGATGAGGAAGGCCACACATGTAGTTGCATAATTAATTTCACTTTAGCGGAGTTTTATTCATGAAGCGTACGTACTCGTTCAAAATGCAATAATATTCACGACTCTGTTCAGAGGAAAACAACTGTAAGGTAAAATACAAAACTTACTTCTAACATGTACACTTTATATTGTGACATTTGATTTCATCTGATTTCTATGAATTAAAGTTTAACATTGTAATACAAATGTGATTATATAACAATAATATGTTATATTTCATTTCAATATTAAAACTTGTAAAGATATCAGAAAAAGGTTACTTTTGCTGCTTAATTTTACGATTTCTTAAATTTAATTCTATACATTAGAATAGAATATTCTTTTAAATGAAAATATTTACTTATTATAATTCATGTATGCCTTCTAAAGAGGGTTTTGTAAAACTAATCTAATATTGTTTTTAATTAATATACGTTTTAGGATTATCAAAATTAGGGTTCTTTATTTAATAAATAGGCTATATCATGTCAAAATTAAAATTTCAGACTAGGAGTTATATAAATATATCTGTACACCTCCTAGTCTAAAATTTCAATCATTTGTGAAACAATGGCGATTAACATCTGCCAAGAATTAAAAACTTTGGTTATTTCGTTGAATGTTAATGCAAATTTAATTAAAAATTTTATAAATCAAGTGTAAATTTAAAAATATATATTTAATTTGGAAGAAGGTAATTTTTTGACAATAAGTTTGAAAGCTTACATTAAAAAAGAATGGAGTAAAGCTTCAAAAATTTTCAGAATATAAAAATTAGAAAATTTCCTTGAAGTAAAGAAATTTCATTTCACATTTTCATTATCAATTTTCATTCAGTAATTAGTGACAATTAGTCGTTAATATTTTTTTGTTACTTTCAATATACATAAAATTAGAAGTTTCCAGTATATTTACTGAAGAAATATATATTACAAACAAGTCATGGCATTTGAAAATAGGAACCATATCATTTACATGAATAAGAAAATCATTTACAAATCAGAAATTCTACGGAAAAAATGTCCATAAAGCACATTATATTAGTGACTAGCGCGAAAATTGTTATGTTTTAGTCACATATTTTTAATCATTCAGCAATTTTTAAGAATTTAAATTTAATAGTCAAGCTATTTTGTAACAAGAAAAAAAGAGAAAGAAGTTAAATGTTCTCATTTTACAACACAATTTTCATAGGTTATTGGCAGTGTTAAAGAAATCATTCGGTTTGCCTTATTTACACTTTACATAGAAAAATATACAGTTATACAATTTCATATTAGTTTATCTTTAATTGTTAACCAATCGGAATTAGTAACCAAATCAAACCAGTGTATATTTCCCTAATCGTTTCAATTCTCAACAAATGTAATGGTTTACAATTATTGCGAACATAATATAAATAGAAGCCTTGCATACAAATAAAACTGAATGCATTTATTAAAGATACATTTTATACGGAGTGTCCATTAGACGTTTCCTCTGAATCAACTCTTGAATATTAATTCAGTTCAAGCGAGCGCATTTGCTTCATGAATAATACATAAATAAATTTAAATTTAGAGGAGTTTAAATTGAAACTATTTTATGACACAGCTTAACGGCAAAAGTATATTGAAATTGACGATATTAATTTAAAACAGCCTTATTTACTAATCAAATTAAACTATTTTTACATACTCATAAAAGCTATATTTTTACAAACGCCGAACTTTTAGGATATGTAGCGATACTTTACATTATTTTTAACAATCCACACCTTTTTTTTTATTTCTGGTCCAAACTCATAAAACTCTCCTTATTATGAAACATCGTTCATCCTATTGTGAATATTATTTCTCTATTTACAGTGACAAATTACAGAATTCACTAGACCTTAGAATCAAAAATACACCGTCCGTATGTGATTTAAAAGGCGCCTGAATATGTCTTATCTCTCGTAACTTTCCGTGCTCTATTTTTCTTTCGTGCATATCCTGTTTTCCATCATGACTCGTCATTTTATTTTTTCCTTTCTACCAATTTTGGCCACTTTTTTACAAATTATAATTATTGCGGACAATTTTGTTAAATGAAATATAGGAATATTTTATTTAACGTTGTCAAAAATTTGTGCATATCTTTTATAATTCTGTTGTATATACACTTAAATGACATCAAAGATCAAACACATACGTAAATAAGTAAAACGTCCAAAGAAGAAACTAATGATCAAAAATATTATTTTTAAAAGTCTCCTCATTATCAAAAAAAAATTTTTATCTTCACGTTTTTACTGAACGAACTTTCACGTTTTTTTTATAATAGTCATACCTGTCGTAAATTTATTTTTATCACGAATACTTTTTTTAAATTTGTATTTTAATAATAAGGCCAATTCACATTCAACTGAAAAACTAAAAAAAATACATTACAAAAACTAGATTACGGAGCTTTTAAATAAAATATAAGTTGAGATTAATGTAATGAAATTTTTATTGAATTCTGACTTTCAGCAAATTTATGATATTGTATCTAAAAAAATTTAAACTTTTTATCACTTTTAACTACATACCTAATTGCAATCACAAATTTCTTCGGAAAAATTTTCACAATTTCAAGTAAACGTAATCCAAAAAAAAATAATTAATCGGATAAGCTCTTAATGTATCCCTGAGAAAAATTTATTTTAAATTCACAAAACTTGTTTAAAACTAAATCAAATTTGGAACAAGGATAAACACGCGGCTTATACACGTGAATAAGTGGACAGTAAATAGTTATAAGCAAAATATTTTTTTTTGTTTGCTTTAAGGTCACAAGATAAATCGCTAACTTTAAAAAATGGGACGCCTGAAGGAAGGCAGCAGGCTCTGACTCATATTTTTCAATATTTTATATGAGATACTCGGTAACAATACTATATGAGATACTCGGTAAACACTTAAAATGTTCTGAAATGTTTTAAGGCTTCGATATAGTCCCGTATTATAAGTATTCGCCGGTACCTCCCCGCGTCGGAAGTGGATATTTGGCGCGCCTGCTGCCTTTCTTCAGAAATTTATGATTTTTATTGATCTTCTCCTCGTAATAAAAGAAAATAAAAATATTCTATCTGTATTGTTTTACTGTCCCTTCGCCTACGTCTGTAAACACTGTGTGAATGCTTGTTCTAAATTGTATCTAGTTTAAAATTATTGTTTTCTATAATAATCAAAAATATTTTGTTTTCTAGGGTTTTGTAAATGAACGGCTTATGCAATTGATTTTTTGTGTGGGGTATTTACTGAGTCATACTATTTACTTGACTGAGATATGATATTTTTGTTAAGGGGTTTAAGTTGAAAATAACATTAAATTCACTGCTTGTAAATTTACAGTCACAAACATAAGTTCGAATTTAAACTTTTATTTGCACTTATTTCATTATTACTTTTATAGATAAGTTACAAAAAAATTTAGAAGTTCTTTAACTGTACAATAAATAATTTTTAGTTCTGTTGCAAATAGCATCAAATTGAGGGGTATTTACTTTCATTAAAATTTTGAGGGAAGTATTTTAATGACTACTAAACATAAAGAGCCAGATATTCACTTACGAAATTTTCTCTGTTTATTTATTATAATTTTATAGGAAAAAAATGTATTTTATTTTAAAGATCTTATATTTTAATGATATGAGACTTTCAAAGAATGCTTAAATTTACCGCGGACTATAAACAAGCGATCGGTGAAAATTTAAATTTCCAATTAGCTGAACTTTAAAACCAAATTTACTCTAGTATTGTTTATTTTTTTATATAGATTTGGACGTGTAATGGCATTTAGTCATTGCCACATTCTTGTCTTTGATTTTAAAATTGTTATTCCTTTCTTACGTCTCGTTATTATTGGAGCCTAAAATCTGGTGTAGATATTACAGTTAAATGGGGTAAACAAAGTAAATTGTGTATTAATCCAAATAAATGTAAAAGTTAGGCTAATGATTATGTCACCCGTAGTCACTTTTTTGGCACAAACTTTCAGCATATTTATATAAATTTGAATTTTGATGCAGCCACAGACTCAAATTTTAATACACAATAAATTTCCATGACATGGATATAGTGTGTTTTCGAACTATCTGAATTTTTGTTAGTTGCAAAATGCAGGTGATATAATTACGTCTATTTATAATTAAACATAATTATGTCTATTTATGATTTGAAATTAGACATAAACGATAAAGAAAAACATACATTCTATGAAAAATATTGTTAAAAAAGAATTAAGTTCTTCATTAAAATTTCTATTAAATTTAGCATCACCAAATCTCTGCCAATTATCAGATCTTGAAAAAACTATAAAATGAAGTGAAATCCCAACAAAAAACGTTAATTTAATAGGAACCGAGACTCTGATGACTCAGCCATAAAAATAATGAGGTAAATGCAGCCAATTCTCGCGAGCTTTGCTTCAGGGCTCAAGATTTATTCAATGCTGTATAACAATGAATTAACTTGGCCATAGTGGTATATTTACCTTTAGTCGTTTCTATTTCTGCAAGTTCCTGGTTGCTTCAATTTCACAATTTTTTACGGCTAAATTATTAAAGAAAATGTAGGGTCTTTCTGCAATATAAATTTGACGAGGTTTCACTTGCATTTGTCGAGATTATTTTAAAGTCCCAATATTAGTGTAAATTTTGGTATTTCTGATATTTTATGCAGATTTAACTATTTCCTTATGTTTACTATTTTTTGAGAGGAGAGGGGTCCTTCAACATACTGAATTTAAACATTAGTCGATCATATCAGCCATTCGCGGTGTTTAACTTATTTGAGAAAAGTTTGATTGTGTTTACCAAAATTAGAAACCTGAAACTCTTCCAAATGTATTTACTACATCGTGCAAAATTTGTTTCTGACTATAGAAGTATATTCAACACTTCCGCTCACAAAATAGCTAATCCATTGTTAGGCAGAAAAGGTATCCTCTGAATAAAATGCTGATCAAAATGAAGGTTCAAAATCTTAGTTTAATCCTCGACAAACCACATTATAGTAAATAGATATTTTATTTTCATACGTACACATATATTTTCATTGTGAAACAAATGCAACAATTGTCTCCTTGAAGAAAAATATTGCACTTAACGAAAATACAAAAATATTTGAAACTAAAATTTTAATTTCTTAATTATTGTCCTAACTATTCCGCTTTTTAAAGAAAAACTGTTGTTTTTTAAAATCGAAGTGATATTGCAATTACAAAACGGTATAAATAACAAGAACTTTCATGTTTGCGTCCATATCTTCATGCACCTCACAATGCTATGAAACATTAAGGGATACGTAAATTGTCTCCAATAATGCATACACATTTTATTTAAATACAAAAATTCCGAGATAAGCTACCAAATTTTATTGGAAATATGGTGTGACACATGGTGTGTTATCATAACACATTACAGTATTACAAAAGCAAAGATGGATTTATTGTAAGTTTTTTATTGGAAGTATGCTATTTGAATAATTTACGTAGTTAAACTTATAGGTTAACATTTTTTTGTTCCTGCAGAAGCAACTGTTGAAACTAATAATGAGAAATTATATATCAACGAATCTATTCCACAAGTATAATCTTAAACGATGTTAAAGAATAATATGGATATATATATATATATATATATATATATATATATAAACAAAATTACTATTAAGGATATTTTAAATTTTTTCGATAATCAGCCCCTCTTTATATGGTAAACCGCTAAAAATGATGATTAATTCTTTAAACGGTACGTTTTAATTTAGCTCGCGTAGTTTGAGAGAAAACGAATGAAAATCGAGACCCTTCGTGAAAACACAACATTACTTAATGAAAGAAGGTCCGAAAAGTGGTAGCGTCACAAAGGCTCTTTGGAGTGTAGGGAAAGGAAGTTTGTCAGCTAATTTGTACCACAAAGTTGAAAGGACTAAACGCTTACTTTAACTCAATTTAATATGACAATTGTGGGCGAATTTATGGTCCATGTCGCTTAGAAAGAGAATTTGAAGAATTTAAAGGATTGTCTTTCAATTGATATGTAAGGCATTGTCTTATAATTACTTGTCAATTGTTATTATTTTAAAGATAAGTATTTTTAAACGACTTCGTGGAAAGTGCACAGTATCTATTGTATGATAAAGGAATAACAAAATGTTCAGAGGACGTCCTTTATATAGTAATTTTACTTACTTATTCCGAACCGAATTACATAAGATCACTATGAAACATTGAACCATCCTGCTATTTTCTTTTGTGAAACAGATAAGTTGTCACTTTACAAAAACGCAAAAATTTAAATTATTTCTTTCTTTTCAACTTTTACTGTCAAATTGTTAAATACAGATATTGAAGTTGTAACGACAGATGGAAAAGTAGTTCGAGATCTCAAATTGTCTCAAACATATATCCTATGTATTAATTGAAAGATTGAGTTACAATTTGAGAATTTTATGTAATGTAGGTGAAGAAATATTCCCAAAAAATATCCACAGTTACTTCCTGAGGTACAGCAATGATTCTAATTCGAATATTTTGTAAAATATTTTGATATATTTTTACGACCAAACACGTTTTTAAAGGCAAAATATTGAATGGTTAAAAATAATTTTAGTTATTGTGAATATAAATACTACGTAAATTTTTCAATTCATGATTTCCGAATAAATCAGCATTGCAATACAATTTTTACCACTTTTCACTTTATATCACGCCTCAGAAATCAAACCAGTAAAGATAAAATAGTATATGCTACTAAAATGAATACAATTTCAAATAGTCGTCACTTCCTGAATTTCGTCTTGGGTACAATTACGTTTCTAATTAAAATACTTATGCTACTGTTTAATCAATTGAAAAAAAGAATTCTGTTATAGCCAATTCGTTTATGGTACAGTCTACAAAACGTTGGATTAAGAACAAAGAGAATTCATGTTAAATGTTATTATTTTTAATTACATAAAGATATATACGTGGAAAAGATCGAGTTTTCTTCAGCCAAATTTTAAAACTCTTCTCAGCATGGAATACATGGCAAAACAGATTTTTTATTTATAAAAAATATATTTCAGGACAAAATTATTTTATGCCCGTGAATTAAATACTCTAAGGCAATATTAATAAAAAAATTGGTAAATTACCCTCATTTAAACATGTTTTAATTTTGATATGAAATATATAATAAACTACATCTCAAGTAACTGAAAAAAATGTCCTGTTTATGGATATGACCATGCTGAAAAATACTAAATCGACGTATTTCACTTTGTAAGTGCTGAAGGAACCCGTGAGAAAATAAAATATATTGACGTCGAAATGTACCTGTTTAATCACCAGCTCTAGCCACATTCATGCATGTATAGTCTAATGAGCGGTTTGAGTATTTATAATTGACTGGCTGAGATTATCAGAAAAACTTGGTGTTTTTTAATTATTGGCTTCAACGGAAATTCTACTAGACTCTTAATTTCGTAATCAGATATCTTTTTCAAAGTTAATTTATTTTTGTTTGCAATGAAATTAAACAATTTTATCTCAATCTTACGTTATATTTTGCATTGTTTACCTTGTATCTATGATTGACACAAATTGTCGACTCAAATATTATTTTATATCTTTTTTTTATTTACTTCTTCTGTGCAAGTTAAATAAATATGCACTAGTTTATATTCCGTAATGTTGTTATAACGGTATGAGTGTTTCCCTGCGTCGGTCTTTCAAAACCTATGACTCGGGTAAAATTGAAAATGTTAGCAATATTCTTCAAAATTTTATTTGAAAACAAAAATATTAAGGCAGTGGATAAAATTACAAAAAAGTAGTGGATAACTGAAATGCTCACCGGAACAAAATTAACTCGACAGCAAATCAAGTGTAAAGAACTGGTTAAATGAATGAAGCGTAAAAGCTATAAACAAAACGAACGAATAAAAAGCAAGAAAAAAAAGGGAATGAAATATATTTCGCGTTTATCATATTAGGATTTGTAAATAAACATAGGTTTCTGGTCAACAATTTCAAACGACTTGAAAGAACTAACTTACAAAACTTATAATTTAGTTAAGTAAGAAAGAATTTTTTAAGGTCTATAATAACGACTCCATATTGATATTCATATGCATAAAAATAACAATAATATAAATATTATTTATTAATCGTAGTAACGTATACAGATCAGAAAATGGAAGCGGCTGAAATTAAAGAAACAAACCAACTTTTCGCCAAAATCAAAACGAAAAAACGCTTAAAATATTCAAAACAAATAACCCATAACGTCTACCACCTTAGTTATCATATTGCGCAAAAGTACCCTTAATATTTTAAACGTCATATTTTAAATGTTTTGTTCGTAAAGATGACAGGATAAAGCGGAAGGTGTTCAAAGGAAATACTGTATAAACAAAAGAAGGATCGAAAAGGAAAAGTACGCTTAGGGCGTCCGAGAGGGGTATCTTCTAGTTAATTTGTATTACAAAGTCGAAGTGACTATTAGGGAAAGGACTTAACTCAAAATTATAATTGCGAGTAAATGAAAAGTTTTCACTCTTTGGAAAAGGGATTTAGAATTGTAGGGTTACTTTGAATTAATGAGTTCGTATTGAATTGCTCGTTGTAGCTTTGTATTAAATTAAAGGCGTAAAGTAGTAGTGGTAATGTGCAATTCGTTTTTTTTATCGCCTGAATATTAGATATCGCTGAAAATTAAGGAAGCTGTTATGCATTAATGTAATAATTCATCTCCTGTTACGAAGAGTACTAACTTTTGCGATTTTTCTGGGAACGTATGTTAACCCTGATTTTTCCAAAATCAGAAGTTTTTTTCTTGTGCTCTACCAGTATAATTCTTAAGTTCTCATTTGAAGGATAGACCTATAATATTTACTGTAGAATTTCTTGACAGGCTGAGTTTTATCTCATTTTTATTCCACGAAAATATTTCATTATTTGCGCGAATTATTTGTATAACACGATTATACAAAGAACTAATGAAAATTATTTTGAGATATAAATGATTTTCTAAACTAATTTAAAAACGATTTGCTTTGCATATCTACTTCAACTATATTTTTGAGTGGGCATATTAATTAATGGAAAAGTTCCAAACTTACGTATTAAATAATAATGTATAGTATATTTTTGTTTGTAGGAAAACTACCTACACGAAAATTCCAAAAATAAATTGCACTCATTAAAAAGTCAAATATTTAATAGTAATATTATGCTTCATTGAGCAAGGGGAGATTATTTACTTAAACGTATTAAAATAATTATTATCAAACATATTTAAGCAAACTTTGAAATAATAAAAGTCTCTTATATTATAATTCTATATATTTTTAAGGGTTTTTGTGTAAAATAGCCGTTTTCGTGACTACAAAATATAACGGAATACACTAATTATCAAAATATGGTCTCCAAAAATTTTCGTATTCCTTTTATGGTACACAAATCGTCTAAAATACGATTTTCGTCTTTCTTTTCGGTAGCAAGAAAATATTTTATACAGGTTCCATGATTACTGGGTTGTTTCATATGAAAATATATTTTCATAAATAGCAGTACATTAAACATAAATTAAAACATTTAATGACATGTAGTTTGTCTTTTCACACAAACTGATATTATTTTTGTCCATGCAATATATTTAATAAGCTCTTAATAATATGTTCAGACTTGAAAATATCGCGAATATGTCGTGAATTATTCGATTTAGAAACATCTTTATAATTTTCAAAGGAACTGTAGATAATTTTTGGGAATATCTCTAAAATTATATTACATACGATTCTGAAGAAAACAGTTTTAGAATTCACTCTCAGATAGCAACTCAATCTACCAATCAATCCAAACAACACATGAAAATAATAAAATCAAAATTTATTTTCTCTCCTGCAATATTTCTGTCTCTCTCTCTCTCTTTCTCTCTGTCCTTTTTGTCACGCACACGCGACGCGACACACGCGAAGACGTGCGTACGCAAATACGCGTACGCTTACGCTCGCACGCATGCACACGCAAATACATATGTATGTCATTTTATGATGTGTGTTTGTGTTTGTATGCATGTGTATGCTATTATATTATGCGTGTGTATGCTTATGTGCGTGCCTTTGTATAGATATTTAAATATACTATTAGATGTTGGGTTATATGAGATTTAGTATATTTTAAGACTGCCAAATTTCAATTTTGCTACAACAACCGAGTTCCAAAATAACGGCTATTCTAATAAAACAGACTTACAGACTCATAAATGATCCAATAAAAGTTAATTTTTTTTCATTTTTTAATAAGAAAACCTAAAACGACTACCTAGTGAAAATGCCGTTTTGTCTGTGTTTGGAAAATGTTATTATAATCTAAATGCTGTTTATAAATATATAATAAGGGAGGCAAACATTTATAAGGAAAAAAACACCGTTAAGTATCTTTGAAGAAGTTTAACTCTTTGTTGCCTAGTCACTTATTCTTCAACACTATATTTAGATTTTATAAAACATAACGACTTGTGAACTAGCTTTTGCATAGTTGAGAAAATACTGGCAAAATAATACAAATAATAATTTCAACCCTAGGATTAAAATGAACTTGATATTTAAGATAACTCGAAGTCTTGAACTACTTTCCCATCCATACTTTACAACTGCAATATCTGGATTTAACGATTTGAGAGTAAAAGTTCTTTGTACACAATTCGTAAGTTTTCCGAGTCTACGGTTTCCTGAAAGGAAAAGATAAAGCTTGTAAATGTTAACATTTAAACATTTAATTTTATGAAGCTAGTTGCTTTTAATTAAGAGGGTTATTCAAGAATTCAGTTGTTTATTTTGATGGTGAGACTTCATTTTCAATATCTCTTCATTTAGATACTATTTCATAATATATTCAACTGGGTAGTTTAAACAGCTATGATTGATCCTTTATCGTTATGTACTTCTTTCGTTTCTCCATTACTAACGTACTTACATTTCTCTGTTTCTAGTGTGTAAATTTTCTTAAATATTTTCTATGTGTATAGCTATTTGTAGAGCGCTCGTTGAAAATTTCTCAATTTGATACATATGTGTCTAGCTACGGCGGGCAATTAAAAATATGAAATTATTTAAACATAATTATTAAACTGCTGGCAGTTTCACACGACAAAAATACAATTATCTCCTTAGATATTATTCACAAATATTATTGCGGGCAATATCAAACAATATATTATATCAAACAATTATCGTGACAAAATACAGCGTTCCAGTTATTTCAAATGTGACTATATATGCAGTTAACAGCACAAATTAGGTATCCTCCCCGTAACTGTAATCGCAGTTCGCTGCTATTTGAAGCTTACATAATGGCAAATATGCGTGTGTATATATATATATATATATATATATATATATATATATTTATATATATATATATATGTATATATAAATATACATATATCTCAAGAAACAAAAATATTCCCTAATTATAGTAACATCATCCTTTAATAAGCATTCGTTTGTAAATTTTAAAATATTTTATTCAATCTTATAAACATTCGTCTACGACGCTAAAAGTTCTAGTGGTATATATAATCTATGAAAATTACAAAAACTAAATATGTACTTTCATTTTCCTTTCTGGGAAAGGAAATATACTCATATATCCTTTCATTTATCTGTCGAACAAAGCTGTTTCTCAGAGATCATTGGCTTTGAAACTTGAAGTTTGGCCTAGTATAAAATGTATTAATTTGAATATACCTCAACAAATACCCCTCAAAAATGTCCATATAACAATTTTGGAGGGAGAAAAATAACCAATTTTTAACTTAAATATCGTGTATCGGGGTAGCAAAGGAAGGACTAATTATTAAGATTTCAAAACAGAATTTTTCTTTATTTTATGCCCTACTCTATCTACGAAACCGGGGAAACCAATATTTTGAAAAATAGTAAGTAATATTTACTTATTTTTCAAAATATTGAAGACTTAAGAAGCTTAAGTAATGTTTATTTAAAAATCATGGCATTTTTTATATCCCGTAATTTTTATGAAAAGCTGAATTAGGCAGTATATCCACATTATAGTAATAAATATTAGTAACTGGCTATAAATGTAAGGAAATCGTAGAATGGGAATATATTCGAAAGACTTATTTAGGGGAAATAATAAAAATAATACAATATAAGAGTATTGGTTTTAAAATTTATATCCATCTGTTATTTTTTTTGGTCAATACGTAAAAACTACCAAAAATATTTTTATGGAATTTTCACAGGGAAATTCTTATACACATTGGAGTAACATATTTTGCTATAGACCCGTTAGAACAAAGGTATGGTAATTTGATATTTCCACACAAAGCGCACTTACTTGAAAAAGTTTACTTAAAGAATTATTTTACTTAGCGTTACGCGTATCGTAAATACGTTTCACTGGAAGTGAAGAATGGGGAAATTTTTTGAAAAGTTAAAAACTTCTTTCCAATATCAGTTATAGTAGTAATAGGCGGTGTATATACTTAGAAAAGAAAATTTTTTCCGAATGTTAGAATTTGGTAATTAATAAAAATACTAATTTACTAATTTAATTGGTGGCAAATTAAAAACAAAAACTGGCCAGGTGAATACAAATAAAGAAAGGTACTGTGATTAGATGTACCTCTTAACCCACAAGAACTCGAGCTATGAGCATTTTGCTCACGACAAACTTAAAAACGGCGCAATTTTCTAACTTTCTCGTTTTATAACTTCCTCCTAAGTTTTATAACTTCCTCGTTCAGATCAAAATATTGGCCTAAGGCCAGTGTGCTCCAGTTACTTGTAAAAGGAGATTTATTCAGTTAGTAACTATCGCGCGGCATTTTGCTCATCACGGGAGTGTCGACGTTAGTACTTTTTTTACATATGTAAGTACTTTTTTATATATGTATAACCGTTTGTTAAAACGTTATTATTAAATGTTCTAGGTGTTTTAAAGTAATTTTTGGTGAAAAATTTTCACAAATATGGAAATAATAGTAAAAAGTAATAAAATATGTCCTATGTTTTTTCGTACATGATTTCTCAGTATTGAGAATAACGGTGAAAGCGAACATTAACACGGAACAGTCTTCATCAGAGACCGAACAAGATTAGATTTCGTCAAGTCAGTCAGCACAACGTTAATATAATTTAGGTAAAGACAAGCTCAATAAATGGATTTATCATCAACAACGCACCAATGTTAGGACGGAGCCATATAATATAATTAACCCTAGATCAAGGATGAAACCAGTAGCCAAAGATCCTAAAGAGATAATGGAATGTTTCCTCCTTTTTGTTACCGAAGATATGTAATGTGGACGTTTGATCGAATTGGAGGAAGACATTGGATCGAATACTTGGAAAAGTTGTCTCTTATATTAACCCAGATCAACTATAAAAGTACTTTGCAGATTATATTATACCATCTTAGACAAATTATAAAACTTGCTTTCAAATGAAAGAGAGGCTTCAGACACCTCTCGGTGTCTGAAAACCTAATATAACGTATACCTGAAGCTATACACACACACACACACATATATGTATATATATATATATATGTATATATATATATATATATATATACATATACATATATATATATATATATATATATATATATATATATATATATATATATATATATATATATATATTGTGTGATATGAGTAAAACAAGCATACGAGTATATGATGAAAATTAATTTGTTGTTATTAAATTTTCTTTAACTTTTCATTTTTCATAAAAAATTTTTTTCTAAGAATGCTTGAGGAAACTGGCAAATTTAAGTTCCTCAGTGTTAATAAGGTAAAAGAAATTTATAAATGCTTTTTTTTACAAAAATAAATATTTAATTAATACATATGTCTTATTTTATTTATAATAAAAAATATACTACCACATGGGTTTCGTGCATAGATTTGACTGTTTTTTAAACGTGAGCAAAATGCTGTAAGCGCAAGTGCTCGCGCAACTTTTAAGGGCCCGAGTTCGAGCGGTTTAAATTCGTTAATATAAGTTGAAAAAATAACGTATATTTAATATTCTAATCAAATCTAGAATAGATTAAAATATTCGGAGAGGTGAGAATTATATGAGGGCTGAGAATTTTTGGTTTGGGCACATAGCATGATAACTTAAAATTTAATAATTCGTAAACGGGACTAAAACACGGAAAATTGGAAAATAAATTTACACTCCGCTAAACAGAGTGTGGAAAATAAATCTTCCTCACTTTTCACATATAGTTTTATGATTCCTGTTGTAAATTAGTTTAGTTTCCGTCTGTACATTTGCTTATTTAAAGCTCATATATCTAAAACTATAGAAATTTTGAGGCTATGACAAATGGATGGGTGGACATGACGAAATGATTGAATTCCTTATTTTACTAGAAAATCTCGTTTAGAAAAGTATTTATTATACACGTGTACTATAAAATTTGTAAAAATACTGAATACATCTCATAGGAGCGTCTTTATTAATAAAAGTTTCTATCATATACATTACGAAAATTAAATCTTAAAGCGAAATATTGATAAGTATAATTTGAAGGTCCGTTTTTTCTCAATTTTACTCTTAAAATTAATAAAATGCATTCATAGATTAATAAATAAATTGATATAAAAAATATAAATGCAAAAATAAAAAGATATATTTGACCATCATACGTAAAGGGCGAACAAAGGTTGAAGGTCATGATAATTAAAAAAAAATTTAAAAGTTCTGCGTAGAACATAACAAAATACATGAAAAAGTAAACTTAGCTTATAAAAGCAATAAATAGAAAAGACGATGTAAAATAACAATCAAACAAAATTTTATTTAAATGATTAGGATGTTAATCCATATAGCTATTAATTAGTCATTTATTAAATGTATAATAACATAAACGGAAAAAGGCACTTAATGTCATTGCGTCCTACACTAAATTCAAATATTTGTTCGATGTACATATAACATCGACAAGTTGCAAGTTCATAATATTAAACTACCTTGCAGATAAAAGCTCCTTACGTATATTGCTTTACATGAAGTAAGCATGCCAATCTTAATCGTCGTTCAGGCAAAACTATTTGAAAACTACTTTTGTCTACGATCCCTACACTAAAGTACCTCCCTCGATTTGTATGCAGCTTACTTGAAACAAGAATGCTTTGATGTATTTCAGAAAGAGGTATTTTGTTAAACAAAGTGCTTGAAAATTAAGTGGCCCTTTATTTTCGTTGACGTAATATGTACGGTTATCAGAATGGTTTATTATATATGGTTATCTAATATTATTATAATGTTCTTGTACTATTATAATGGTTTATATATTGGTTGTCAGAATGGTTTATTATATTTTAATTACATAAGTTTCTATATTTTATTTATTTAACATTATGGCATATAAATTATATTTCATATTATACAATAATATATTAATAACTGTTGTAATATTCCATTTGAATGTTATAATTACGTCCGTTAAAATAGTTCTTAATATGTAATTCCTGGTGCTGATTTTGATATTTCCTTTCAATATTAACAAGTTTGCTACTATTACATTTGCGTAAATGACTACATGTATAACAAAATTTAAGTAAGAGTTAAGATTATCGTGCACCGAGTGTAAACAGGGACTGTTGTAAATAGGGATATTTGGACTAAATGTGAATTGAAAATTCGAGTTGACATCGCGCATTAAACATGCAAATGACAAGCCTAGACTTGAAATTAGTATATATTCCTCACACGCACGCACAGAATAATTTTTTTTATTTCATATATTCCTCACACACCATCAGTACGAGGATTAAAATCAATTTCCTTCAAAATTTCGACTACCATTTTTTAACGATTATAAATTGAAAAAAGTTAAAAGATATGTGAGATAGTTAATTGCAGTGAAAATTTATGGAAAAAATACACATCGATTTTCTATACATTTTCATAAACCAGTATATGTAAAACCACATTTAAAATAAATCGTAAATAACGCTAAAACTTTCGAACTCCTAAACGAACCATGGTTATCAAATCAAAATCATTCAAATTATGGTTATGGCATATTTTGTACAACGCCAACAATTCTGAGTCTTCTAGTAGTAGTTATATAAATAAATAAGTGTATCACTACAAATTTTCTAATTTACATACCTCAATGCAAAATCAAAATCAGTCAAATCATGGTTATGGCATATTTTGTACAACGCTAACAATTCTGAGCCTTCTAGTAGTAGTTATATAAATAAATAAGTGTATCACTACAAATTTTCTAATTTTTATCATTATGCCTCAAAAATTATTATTACATAAGTCATTGTTTGGCATTATAAAGAACCTAAAATAAAGTGACGAAAAAAATATTGCATTAAGAATAAGGAATAAATTATGATAAAGTAGAAAAAATAAAGAAATGAATCTATTAATTGGTTCTAGAAACGATACTTGATGATTTTTTTAAGAATATATTACTTCATCACAAGTTAACCTTGGTCCATTATTCGATTGTTCTTGAAGTATTTTTTGTATATTAAATTATAATACAAAAATAGTAAAATTAATGGTATATTATCTAAACGGGAAATGGAATGAAGGAAAAAATATTTTCGATGATAGAGGAAGTATAAAATCAAATGATTTAAGGGAAAGTTCTCTAGAAATTAATTTATCAATATTTCGCGACAACGCGACAAACAAAGCTCAATTGTTGATTGGCTAGAATATATAGAAATTAGTATTCTGATTGCGTTTTCCATGTATTTCCTCTTCAAACGTAACTAGAATACCAATATTAATTTAGTGACTTGGACTTGTGCAGTATTTAATAAATTATAACAGAATAATAAGAAAATGTATGGTTTATCAATACCAAATTGTTTATCACTTCCAACAATTATATTTATCGAATTGATAAACTACACCATACCCTGTACTAATTAAATGTTGGATATTACAAATTAAGTTTCCACTGCTTGGGAAAAATATTTTACTTACCAGTGGATTTATCACAACACTAATGATCTTTGGTTATGGTTTATTGTCCATTTATGGCCAGCAATTATCATTATTTACGGCCAGCGATTATTATTTTTAAATATCTGTTCTTATGTATTAAATTAACCATGTATAGCTTAGTTTGTCAATATTGGGATTTCGTAATATGTAATTATATTCCAGCGGTTGTCATTTAAAATTTTATTTGTTTTGTTTAAAAGTAATAAAGCGAGTAAAACTAAAAGTAAGTAAAAAGCGAGTAAAATTTTAATTAAGTTAATTTGTTGTGTCGGCCAATAAAAAACAATATTTCATATTACAAGAGTAGTTATGAATTTTTAACGCAAATTATAAACGAGTCCCATAAGTAAATTTCCAATTCTAACTGAATTAAATTAATACAGCGTTAGAAATTTGAAAATCATAAATTTAATTTGTTTTTTATTCCCGGCTCAAAAATTCTTCCTTAATCAAGCAAATGTAAAAGTAATTTGTGTCTAAGTATTAAGTAAATGATTCCCATCTCAACCGTTTTATCGATTAAATTCAGTTTTCGATTTAATAAATTTAGTAATAATTAAGTTTTTATGTATTTTTCATAAAGTATGATTTACAAATAAATTTATATTAATGGCAATAGGTTTAACTCTAGAGGTTAATCCAACTTTTGGGCTAATCCTATTGAAGTTATTTAATTTTTGGGTACACAAATCCATCCCACATGAAATCTAAAATCACTACGTATTGAACTGAATTTTATAAAGATTTATTTAAAAAAGTATTTGCATTTATTTGAATCAACACCAAATAAATCCAGTAACCTTCGATTAAGGGAAAGTGTAAAATGTTTTTCTTCTCGAAAAAATCCACTGAAATAGAAAACTACACATCACAGAAATCTAACTTCAAGTACCTATAGTATTTGAGTAATTACAATTTACATATGATATTATCTTTTATGGCAAATATGAAATATATCATTCTAAATTAGAAAATTGATATAATATTTTTAAAAATTTTATTCATAGCGTAATAACTTCATATCTTAAACTTACATATTAATATACTAGAAAAAAAAAACTGTTTCGTGTTGAATATGAAACTTAACTGTAACTTAGGTCTTCAACATGTTATACTAAGCGCTGGATCAATAAATTTTATTAAGAGTGTCAAGGTGAGGACATTTAATAATTTTTAATAAATCAATGCGATTGATTTTTTATCCCAGAAATGTTCATATGTTAATTTTTTTCCAATTTAATTATGTACTTAAATATGTATTTTTTCAATTTGATTATGTTCATTGCAAATTTCAATTTTCCTGTCCAATGTTTTTACTACATAACTGAATTAAGGAAAAAACGAATAGTTTATTCGATTATGATATTTGCAAATATACGACAATTGCGTTTCTTTGTACCCTTTAAACTTAGTAACGGACATAGTGATTTGAAATTACCTTCAATGCCGGTAGAAATTCTTTTTCTCTTTATATTTATACAAATTAATGAATATATTTTATATTTATAACCCTTAAATCTACATATTTTATGTTAGTATTTTTATATAGGCATGTGTGGTATCAGTTTTAAGTTTTTTTTTAAATTGATTGTAAAACTGACTTTTCTTTACCTAATAACTTGTTGATCAATTTCAAACGTGATTTTATACCCGAAGGTGTTATTTAACATTTCCTTCATTATTATTAATTCACCCTCTCCATACAATTTCTGGTAATATTTAATTTTAATATTTGCTATCAATAAATATAATCTCCGAGCATAATAACATAAACATGCTTTGTTTTATTGCTATAACAATTAATACCTAGAAAAGTAATACTTTTATGAAAAAATTTAAAAACGCTACTCTGTTAAGTGAAATAATACACTCATTTACATTTAAGACGACTTCGTGAAAAAATCTTACTTTTGTAAAAATATACTTACCTTTTTCATTTAATTTAATGTCGAACTGATTGGTTGCTGATTGCAAGTAAATATATGTACTATTTGGATACTACTTTTATTTTTTTGTGAAAAATTATAATAGATTAACGACGTAATATTAAAAAAAATTACTTAAAATCTTACTAAGTTGGTTTAAAATAAAATTGATTCAATTCACCGCGAACGAAATTTACCTTTGTCGTTTCGAATGTGAGACAAACAGTTTATTAAATTAGTAAATACCGCCTGGATTTCCAAAAAATTCAAATTACTCTTTCAGTAGAAATATTTACAGCGTCGCCAGAAGATATAACCAATGTATATTATTTAAAAAAGAGCTGACAATGCTAACTCATACACTGTGAAGTAAATGAGAAGATTGAGCAGATCAATCCAGTAGAAAATGGGAGTAAATCTACGAACGTAAATTCTCTCTTAATAAGACAATTTACTTTTGTGATACCATACAAGTACTCAAAAGGCCGAAATGTTTACGGCTATAATATATCAAGCTAATTTCAACTGCTAAAACAACCACAATGTTCTCCCGAGCCGACTTCTTTCTCATCTGCATAAAGTCATATATGTAAACATTTATGACTATGGTAAGGTAACGGATGCGACAGATCAAGTCGTTGATGAAAGTTAAATTACTATTAGGTCATTATATACTTACGTAAATATCGTAAAAGGCTGCCACAAACCAGCATTTCCAAATCCATTTTATAAAAATCTACTTTTATTTATTTACTAATACATTTCGAACTACTTTCTTTCCCAATAACATATCGAAATGTGAAGTATTCAAAAACGTCCAGAGTTACATACGAATATTGTATACATATTAATATAAAAATTGTGAAAGTAAATTCATGGAAAAAACAAACTTTAAAAAAAAAATTTTAAATATCAAAAATCAATTTTTTTTACATTTTCATTAGTAATTATAAGATTTAAATACTAATTTGAAACATGATAACTGTATTACATCGAGTTTGTAAGTATTTAGACAAGGCCTCTTTTACTTTACATTACCATAGATTTCTTCTGACTAGGAGGTTTATACACTTTCTTTATTGAATATATTTGGCGTTAATTTTGTAGAAATTCATTATTCATATGTAAACTTTTAACGGTTTGCGATAGCCATTAAAGACTGACTTACTTCTGTGTGACAAAATTTATTTCGATTTCTAGTTTTCAAAGTTGTTGTATTTTCACTTGTTATTTGTAGCGTTTCTAAATATAAGGCAAAGGGAAAAATATTTATTCATTTCATCAAAAATTGTCAAGGGTTGTCATAAAATTTCAGAAGTGCCAAAAATAAATATACGGCGTTTATTCGTGTTGTGCTAAACGAAGCTTATTTATAAAGTTTATTTCTAAAGTTGCAATAACATATTAACTACTAAATTTACTCCAGAATTCTAGAAGAAGAGAAGTAAAAATAAACTGTAGTGTAAATATTTTTAATTACAATATTTTATTATTCTATTCATTCGCAAGAGTAGGGATAGTTATTTTGAACAGATAAAAAAGACTTTATTTTTTGTTTGACAAGATAAAAGAGAGATTATCGCAGGTCGGGCAAAATATATAAGAATCCAAATCAAGCTATATGAAATCTTAGGCCTTGCTCATTAAAACCAAATAATAGAGTATATTTTTAAACAGGAGAGGTACAATTTTACTTTTTTATATTTATGGGAAAATGGTAACACCTTGAAGGTACAAACACGGTTTGAATTTCATAATTTTTGCTTTATGGTACCAAAAAAATTACTTTATTGAATTAAAAAATAACGACACTGGCCATCAGTACCAGAGTGAATATAAAATATTTGGTAAACACATTTTTCGATCGGACATTTGGTACTCATGTTATCGTGTCAGTCAAATTAAAAAAAGTCGTTTGAAGAAAAATACGACTAAAAACTCCCATTTTACATATATATTCTTTAAAACCATGTCTATAAATCCCTTACGTCATTTTCGTTTAACTCTTTGAAAGTCTTTATACTTTTAGATGCGCAATCGCTTTTTTGTATGATATTACTAGTGTGAGCATCAGTACGCCACGTTTATGATCCCAATCTACAACAATATTACAATGTACCGAACATTGGAATATTAATATTGATCAGGATCAATTTCGATTTACAAGTATTATATGATTGATACGTCCAAGGCCCGGTGTATTTTCAAATAATATTATCGTAGATGAATCAAGTGCTATGTGAAGATAGCAATGCCCAAATTTACTTTACTCGCTAGTAGCCATAAAAAAGAACTGAAGCATTTACTATAACACTGAGTAAAACTACCCGCATACCTCTCAAAATTATTTGTATTTTGAAAGATCTTCATACATACGGTTGATAGTTTCAACAATGTGTATTGATGGTTTATCGACGAACAATTCCAGATTGTCTATAGCCAAAGCACATTGAAATCTGTACCCGCACTCGTTGCCCGGAGGCACAAGTAATGTCGAGGATTTCTCGATGTCAGTGTTTTATGGTGGCAGGTCGCCGAACCGTCATCGTGTATGTTGTCGAATTTATTAAGATTTGCATAAATTAAAAATAAACATATTGTAAAAATGATTAAAACACAGAAACAACCTCACTTTACGAATATTTTTTTCGCGACTAAATACGCGAGTTACATATTTCAAACGGTTAAATATACATTTTTCTATTTTAAATATAATTGACTTGACAAAAGAGGGGAGTTTGAAATTCTTCGAATGCAATAGATTCTTACAAATATACAAGTTTCTCATTTCTATAAATATCAATTTAATTTTTTTACGGCTATTCTTCGAAATGTGTACTTTAATTATATACAAAAAATAATCTGTTTTCAACCAGTTGAAATGATTACGTCACTTAAATTACTCGATTTATTAAAACTAACATTTAAAAAATTAGCAAGGACTGTTAATATAATAATGTTATTTCACATATTTTTTTAAATTTTATATCATTACATTTTAAAAAAGACGAAATATTCTTATAAGTACCATTACTAGTATTTGCTTTTGTTATTTTGAACTTGATATTTATTAGCTTATTTTATGTTTTTGATTTGTTTTATATTAATTCCCTCCTCGTTTAAATACATGTATCCTCGTTGTTTCAGTTCATAATATGTTGCGGATATGGAGAAAATAAGAAACACATTAATTGATTTAAATATAAGAAACACAGTATAAATACAAGCAACACAGCCCATATTTGGTTTTGTTACATTTAGTACTTAAAATTGGTCAGCTAATTTTATGCAAATGCTTTTTCATGTTCTTTGTTTTTAATTTCATGTCATTACAATTTATAAAAATATAATCGGTAGTTACATTAATTTAACCACCAATTGTCTACAAGGAAATAAAGCTAGTTTTAATCAAATAAATGTTTAGATTTAAAAAAAAGAAAATGTGCACCGCAGTACTGTTCAGCTGTATTTTAATAATATATTTATTAATTTATTTTTAGAGCGTGGCGATTTTTTCTTAGTTAGATTTTGCGTTAGAGAAATCTATGACGGAGCAAGAACTTAAAATAACAAGATGAATCGGATTATGTAAAATGACAACATAATCATTAAAACTCCGTCACGTCATTTTATATGCTCTTAAATCTTAATTGAAAACGGAAAGGTTTTTTTAAAAATGCACTGCGGGAAATTTCGATGCCAGTTTTGATCTCTGCCTCATTGTGCCAGTTTCTTGCAAGTCAGTTTCCTAGGTTTTTATATTTATTCACCTGTCCTAGTTTGACTTGCTTTGTTAGGGATTGGGATTGCTAGAAATAACTATAAACATCGTCTATCCCTAAAATATCGATGCTCAATCGAGTCATCAATTTCTTTATATTAAACATTTCGTCATAATTTTGAAGCTTTAAACTTTCATGTTGCAATTCTAAATGGTTTCCGTCGAGAGAATTTTCGCACCCCTGTCCTATTTAAAAAACGCCGGGCAGTCGAGCCATTGCTTTTTCAATTTGATCCATATTAAGTTGATTACTAAGAAAGTACAGTTGTTTCCCATTACCTTCTGCAAAAAACACTTCTGAAAATATTTGGTCTGCTAGGCCGCTGAAGGTTCAGTAAAATGATTGTCCTGCTGGCTATTAGGTTATATCGTTTATTTTTGGTCGCCATTGACTCATATATTCATTATCATCAAACTTTTTATTTTCACTATTCAAATTTTCTGGAACAAGTTACTGACCATGCTACTGATTTATATTTATTATTTGATTTAATCATTTATAAGTTTGTAAATGTAAACAGGAAAGCTATCTTTTGACAACGGAAAAAAGAAAAATGAGTCAAGTAATTCCTATTACGGTCTATGACGCACAGGTCATTGACATTATTAAATATGTTATTTGATTTAATTTAAACTGTCTCTGTTTTATTAAAAAAAGCCATTAAGAAATTTTTTTAAACTAAACATATCAAAAAGGTAATTTTTAAAGTTGTACTGTATATTATACTGAATATTTGACTATCATATAATATAAATATATACAAATATTCGAGTAGAAATAATTTCCCACCGAAAGTAGTGTTAATATTTTTTCCTAATTGACTCAGTTTTTAATAGATTTAATTACTTACATTCATTGCGAGTACGATAAAAATTAACGACTTAGATATAAACAGAACTGAATGCATTTACTGAAGATAAATTTTATGCGGATTGTCCGTTAACTCTCGAATCGACTCTTGAATATTAATCCAGTCTAAGCGAGCGCATTTGCTTCATGAATAATAGATAATCGAATTTAAATTTATGGGAATTTAAATTAAAACTATTCTATGATCCAGCTTAACGGTAAATTGAACTATCGACATCTACGTGATATCATCTAATTAGTAATAAAAATAATCTAGATTGAAATCTGCGTGATATTTTCTTCATAATTTAATAATTTAATTAAATTCTTCAAAAACTCACAAAAGTTTAATTCTTATTTTGGTAAAATTTTCAGCTTATCTAGCAATACTTCATTTTATTTTTAGAAATTCACAAATACTTTCTTATTTCTGACTCACTCACCGGAACTTTAAAAATCGTTAATCCTTTCATGAATATTTTTTCTGTACTTACGTTCCTCACTGGTTTTTAAGAGTCATTTGAAAAAGTGTTACCTAACTGGTTTTTAAGTGTCGTTTGAAAAAGTCTTATCCCCTAACTTACTAGCTCTATTTTTCTTCCAATAATTTCATATTTTCATTAGTGAGTCGACTTTTTCCTATATTCTTCCTGCCATTGTTGGTTACTTCTTTTTACTTTTCTGTTGGTTATAAATTATCATTATCGTATATTTTATTAAGTAAAAAAGTATTCAATGTTAAGGTAATTACAATTTTTTGGAATTCACACAGGAACTTTTTGCATGTATTCTACTAGAGTGTCGTGTATACATTTATTTTATTAAATCAGAAAAGAATATGAAAATAAATAAAATATTGGAAGAATGAAGAAAATAACCAAAAAGATTATTTTTGAAAACTTCATTATGCAATATCCTAATATTTTCCCAAACACCATTAAAATGTAACCATGCGATATTGAAGTGAAGTTTATTTTTTTTCTTTGTAACCTTTAACAATCACTTTACGATTTTAGAAATGAATGACTAAATAATTTTGTATTTTTGTAATTTTGTAACTAAAATCGATCTTTATCTTGAGCACAAAGTGAAAATCAATAAAAAAACTGTTCCTCAAATATTTTAATGAAAAATAATTTATAATTAATGTAATGAAATATTTATTAAAATATAAATAGAAGTGAGGTCCTGAATTTTTTTAAATGGGAAGGAATTCATGATCACTTTTAAATTTAGATCTGAAAGCGATCACGAGTCCCTCCCGAAAATTTTCATTATTTCAAGTAAATATGATCTAAAAAATCCAATAAACTCTTAAGGTGTCGGACTCTAAAAAATTGGTTTTTAATTATATCAGACAAAACTTTTTTAAACCATACATAGCCCTGTCTCCCTCCATTGAATATTTTAACGGGTATAAATTTTCTCTAAAACTAATACTGGGTAAGATAATTTAAATATTCTCAATTGATTTTTTTATATTACATTTACTGGCTATTTTAGTAACTGGACAGACATGAAATCTTTATTAAGGGCTTAAATTGAAAATAACATAAAATTCCCTGTTCGTAAATTAACAGTTTTTCTTCATAAAAACACTTAGTATATAAGTTCGAATTTAAGCTACTTTTCCCATTTATCCATTATTACTTTTATGGATTAATTAAAAAAATCATTGAAAGAGGTCTTTATACTATGTACATTTAATACTGTAGCAAATAACATCAATTAGTGGAATATTTACTTATAAAAAAGGATGGAAATATTTTAATGACTACTATACATATTTATGTACGAAGAAACAGATGTTCATTTATGAATTTCTTTTTTGCTTATTTATTATAATTTTTTGGAAAAAGCAATATATTTGGTTTTAAAGCTCCTACATTTTAACGATATGGAACTTGCCAAGAATACTTAAGTTGACTGCGGCATATAACCAAACGATTGTTGAAAAATTTAATTTCGAAGAAGCTGAACTTCAAATCTTAATTTATACTGATATTGCTTTTTCTTCTTCAATGAATTTGGGCATGAAATAGAAGATACTCAATGCCATATGCTTGTCTATAACTTTAATATTTTTATTCGAGTATTACGTTTCGTACTTATTATGAATTAAAAGCTGGCATATATATTGCAGTCAAGTGGAGTCAAGAAAGTAAATTGGGTATTAATTCAGATAAGTGTTAAAGTCGTACCTAAGATCATGTCAGCCATAGAAAAAAATTACTGGAAAAAGTACATAGTTCTTCCTAAATATCTAAGTTAAAATTAGCATTACCTAATTTGTGTTAAGTAGCAAGTCTTAAAAAAAACTCATCAAAATTGTTTGAAATTTGAACAAAAACATCAATTTAATAAGAGCCAAATTCTTTTTAAAAAGTTAGCCGTAAAAAAGTAGTGAGATACCAGCAGCAAATTCCTTGCGAGCTCTGCTAAAGGAGTTTAGATTTAATCAGCATTGTGTAATATTAAATAAATATACCACAATTAACTTTACCGTGGTGGTTAGTTTTCAAACGTTTAACACTTTAACGATTAGAGATATCTATTTAGAAAATTCGTGCAGTAAAGCAATTAAAAGGTCATAATTTATGCAATCAAGTTTTTCTTTTGATTGATATAATATTCAATAAACCTAGACGCTTTATCTTAGTCGTTCATATTAAATTTCACGAGATTTCACTTCTGGTTGTGGAGATTTTTTAAGTTCTATGACTTACATGAATAAATCGATAATGCTAAAATTTTATCTAGATTGAAACGTTTGCATACCTTTCCTATTTTCTTAGACAATTCAACATATAGAAATTTAGAAAAATTTGGTCAAAATACCCATTCATGGTTCTTATATTTTTGGAGAAAAGTTTGATTGTATTCACCAAAATCCTGAAGTTCTTCTGAAAGTACTTAAAACGTCTTGAATAATGTTTGCAGTGACTTAAGAAATGTATTGAATATCTAATATTAAGAAATAGCTTGAAAAAAGTTTACATGTATACTTTCTTGCTTGCATATATACTTTCACAGTTTTAAAAGGGAACAATTGCTTCCTTGAACGAAAATATTCCATTTAACGAAACCACAGTAATTTTATGTATGAGATATCAAATGATATTTACGACTTATCACTAATTTTCAATTATTTTCATAATAATTCCGCTATTTTAAACCAAACCTTCAGTTCTTAAAATCGAATAGCTATCACAGTTAAAAAACCTCATAAATAACAACACATAAGTACATAAAAAATCGGACGAACGGACTCCATGTTTGCTTTGATATCTCTTTGTATGTAATTACACAATATTATGAAACGTTAAATGATAATTTTAATTTAATATGTAAATTCCGGGAGGGGGGATTTTAATTTAATATATAAATTCAAGGAAATCTTTAGCCGAGTAGTTTATATATAAATTAATTTAATGTATAAACTACTTGGCTAAAAATTTCCTTGAAATTTAAAATCGCGTATTTTGTCATCCATCCTTCCATCCATTTATCCTTGCTTTTCTAATATTTTAATGTGTTAACATTACAATATTAGAAAAAAAATTTTGCTGCATTACCCTTTCTTAAAAATGTTTTCATTCTTGTTATGAAATTTAATATAATATACTATACTTCAAGTAGCTAAAATGCAGCATGTTACTTATGAATATAACTCTGATGAAAAATATTAAACTGGCATATTTTGCTTTTCCAAGTTCAAGTATGTATAAACTAGTGGGCGATTTTATATTTACGATTAATTGACTAAAATGATCAGAATAACTTCGTGTTTTTTAATCACAGACTTCAAGGAAAATTCAACTAGACTCTAGTTTTTGTAATCGGTTATCCTTTTCAGCAGTTAGTTTCTTTTTGTACGCAATACGATCAAACAATTTTACCTCGCACTTTCTTTACTTTCTATTTTGGTTGCATTATTTGACAAGTAACACAAATTGTATATTCAAATAATATCTTATGCTATTTCCTGTAATTCTGTAAGGTAAATAAATATTTACCTTAGACTTGCATTAAATTATATTTCATAAATTACGGAGCTATTTAATATTGATAAAATGGGTCAAGATTGTCCCGGCATTAGTTTCAGGAATATTTAACTTTTTTTTGAAACCTGGGACCCGAGTAAGATTGAGAATATTTGCATGTATACTTCAAAATATTTAATTAAAAAAGTTAAGTGATTAAAACTGTGCTTAAAAACACGACATATTAATAGATGACTGAAACTATTGCCGGGAAATTGGATCGATGGTGACTCTAGTTTTATGGAACTGTACAAATAAGGGTAAAAGCTGTAAACAAACCACATCTATAAAGAAAAAAAAGAAGGAACAAATGAAAAATATTTCATCTTTTTAATATTAGGGTTAGGAAATGAAAATAGGTTTCTGGACCCAACGTTTATGCAGCTTTAAATAACCTGTTTACACAGCGTATAATTAGGGGATAAGCAAGAAAGAAACTTTTTCACATATATCGTCGTGATTTAACTAACTATACCATTCATATGAACAAAAATTAAAATGATTTGAATATTGTCTATAATCGTAATGGTATATAAAGATCAAATAATTGGACTAGCTAAAATAAACAAGGTAAACGATTTTCCACCAAAATTAAAACGACAGACGCTCTAAATGTTTAAAAGTGGGAAAGTGTTCAAGGAAATATTAAATAAACAAAAGAAGGGTCAAAAAAGGAAAATACCACAAAATCTCACTTGGGCCGTCAGAGAAGGATATCTACTAGTTAACTTGAATCACAAATTCGAAGGAACTTTGTAAAGGAAAGGACATAAAATGATAATTTTGGGTAAATTAAAAGTTTTCACTGTTTGGAAACTGGATTCAGAATTATGGGTTTATATTGAATTAATGAGTTCTTATTGTGTTGTTCCTCATAGCTTTGCATTATTTGGAGGGTGTAATGGTAAAGGAAAGTGCAATTGATTTTTGATTAATCACCTGGACATTAGCTATCGTTGAAATTTAGGAAGCTCTTGTGCATTAAGGTAAGGTAATTTATTTTCATGTTTATTTCTCAATTGACCAAGTAAAACTTAGTTAACAAAGTAAAACTTAGCCCACTTCTATATTCAGAAAATATTTTATTTTTCTCAAGAATTGTTCACTTTTGACCTGATAATGTAAAGAACTGATGGAATTTATATAGAAATATAAATTATTACCTAAACTAATTTACAAACTATAGGATTGGCCTATCTATTTCAGCTAAATTTTTGAGTGGGAATATTAATTAACAGAAATGTTCGAAGCCTTATCAAATATTTCATGTGTGATATATTTATTTATTATGAAACTAGTAGGTAGTATGTAGTTATTAAAATTCCAAAAATAGCTTAAACTAAATTTTGAAAATCAAATATTTGTTATTGGAATTATGCTTCAATAAACCATGGGGGAATTGTTTGTGAAAAAATGTTAATTTTGGTTTTGCGAAACATAATTAAATAAACTTTAATACGAAAAAGTATATTCTGTTACAAGTCAACATATTTTTAACATTTTCCGGGTAAAATAACCATTGCTATTGCTACGCTAACCGCGTCCGCAAGAAATTTAAATTGTGAAGGAAGACACTTCATCAAAATTGTATCACTAAATTTCTTGTATTCCTTTTATACCTTTTTATATTACGATTCTACGTTTCTTTTCTGGTGCTAAAATAAATGGGTTTCTCCACATAAAAATGCATATTATTAAGTCAAAACGTGCTGTATTTAGATAAATAAATATAAAGATTTAATGATGCGTAGTATTTCTATTCACAACAACTAAAATTACTTTTGACCATGCAATATTTTGTCTTCTAAAAACTTGTTCGAACGTGAAAATATCGCGAATTTATCATGAAACATTCAGTTTAAAATCACTGCCCTTCTTTTTTGAAATTTAGATAATTTTTGGGAATATTTCTTAGACTATATTATATATAATTCTAAAGAAAGCAGTTTTAGAATTCATTTTAAACTAGTAACTCGATCTTCCATTAATCCACACGACACATGAAAATAACAAGAGAAAACAAAATTTTATTTGACTCCTACAATATTTTGTCCCTCTCTCTCTATACATATATATATATATATATATATATATATATGTGTGTGTGTGTGTGTGTGTGTGTGTGTGTGTGTGTGTGTAGTAATAAATATTGGATTAGATGAGGTTTGATATATTTTGAGATTTATATCTAAATATAAATTTGGACAAACGAATGGACTCATTAATGATCTTCCAAGGATTTCTTTTTCCTTTTAAATATGGAAACCTAAAATAAATAACCTGATAGAAATATCTTTTGTCTTTGTAATTATGCAAAATTGAAAAAAAATTATTGCACTTCAAATGCTTCTTACAGTACATAACAGAAACTTGTTTTATTATAAAATAACGGAGGCAAACATCTACACAAAAACAAACTCCTTTACGTCTTTTTAAAGAAGTTTAAGTCTTTGTTGCCTAGTCACTTATTATTTAACAGTATAACTAGATTTTATGAAGAATAATGTGTACAAAACTGGTCATTTCGAACTAGCATTCGCAAGAATTGAGGAAATACCAGCTCAATAAAACAAATATAGGCTAAAAGTGTTTAAGACGAATTTAATGTTTAAGGGAACTAACAATCTCGAACTGCTTTTCCGTCCATTCATTACAACTTCTATATCCGGATTTAAAGAGTTGACTGTAAAAGTTCTTCGTTCACAATTCGTAAGATTTGGGAGTCTGGGGTTTTCTGAAAGGAACAGACAGATCTTGTAAATGCTAACATTTAATCAGTTTACGTTGTTAGGGTTGTTTCTTTTAATTAAGAGGGTTAATTTATGAACTCCGTTATTAATCTTGATGGTAAGACTTTATTTTCAACACCTGCTCATTTATCTATTCATTCCGAATATCGTCAACAAGGCAGTTTGAAAGCTATGATGGATAATTTAACGTTATGCACCACTTTCTTTCCTCTCTTTTGAATATACCTTTATTTCACTCCTACTAATATGTCGAATTTCTTAAATGCTTTTCTATATATGCAGCTCCTTGTTCGGTCATTTTACGAAATATATTAATTTAATATATTCGTGTAGTTTATATTTATTATTTTTTACCCATATTATTTTACTCATTTTTTACTTGATATCTGTCTTAGGTGATTGCCATCATTTTGGTCACTAAATGGTTTAAAAAAATTTCATTGTTGCCATTAAATTATTCAAATATAATTATTAGTCTACAGGCTTAGGGAATTTCAAACCAAAAAAAAATACAATTATTACCACGCGCATTAGTCACTAATATTCTTACGGCCCTCAACCCATATCATGCAATGTTTCGTGAGAACATAGAGAATTCCACTTAAATGAATACTTACTACCCCTGCATTTTATTTTTAATTTTTTTTCGCAAATCATAATGACTAACTAAAAAAAATAAGGCATGAAAACAATTCTAATTCGCTATGAATTTTTCTGCTACTTTATAAAATATGACCGTGTATGCTGTTAGAGTTTGATCGTAAACATTAATATAAAATATATATATTCTCTGGAATTGCAATAGCATTTTGCTGGGATCAAAATATTTTAACGGCAAATTTGCCCTTATATATATATATATATATATATATATATATATATATATATATATATATATATATATATATATAATAGTATATAAGGGGAATTATCTTTAAATTCACATGAAAAATGTTTAAAATATAGGTCAATACGTATCTCAAAAAATGAAAATATCGCTTAATTACTTTAACATCATCCTTAGCAAGCATTCCTTCGTAAATTTTAAAACATTTTGTTCAATCTTACGAACATTCGTCTACGATAATGCTGCCCTTTCCATGAATATAATTTATAAAATAGTACAAGAACTGAAATTTGATCTTTGTTGTAGCTTTTTAGGATCCGATAAATCGAAGGAAAATATACTCACTTGTCCGTCTTTTTGTTGGTCAAAACTGATCTCAGAAACCACTGACTTTTAAATTTTAAATTTGGCTTACTGATAAAACATATATCTTTCAAAAATATTCTCATTTATAAACTAGAGGAAGAAATTAGATAACCAACATTTTTCATTTGAAAAATCGTATTTCGCGATATGAAAGTATAGAATAAGTTACGAAGATTTAAAAACTGTTTTTTTTTTATTGAATGCGAGATAGTTCCATAGACATTGTTGGAAATATCCACAAAATTATTGCCCTACTCCATCTACCAAAGTGGTGGCTAAAATCATAAAAATTAACAACTTCATTAGAAGTTTACGTAAAGTTGACCAAAAAGCGATAGCAAATATTTTAAACACGGTAGTAATTAATAATTATGGACCATACAATTTCAAGAGAGAATTTTTATAAACAATCGAATTTGACAGCTAAAATATGGTTGGCACAAATATATATTCGATCAGCTGATGACAATTTGTAAAGTTCATTGTATTATACCCAGAGTATTATAAAAGTATATGCATAATCGAAATAGTAACTCCATAAAAAATGATATAAATACAAGTTTCACCATAAAAAATGTTATAAATACAAGTATTACACCATTATTTTATTGACACGAATCGTGAAATTTTACACGGCAAAAATGGAAAACCCTCTATTTTTTTTGGCGAAATTAGCAGGCTTTTCAAATATTTCGTCAAAATAATTTCGACGCTAAAAAGCCTGGAGCCTATATATTGATCATTAATTTTATAAGACGTTGGAATGAGATAGCGACAGCTTACGCTGCTGTATTTTTAGATTTCATGGTATTATATACAGGTGTACTTATGTTATATTTGGCGTATAGATAATTAAACAAATATTGTTACATGCTATTTTCTTTTCAAATAAGTGTTGGTACTGCAATATTTTCCAGTATCGCCTACAAATTATATAAATACTGCAAGATAATGTTTTTTGTAAAAACTAAGCTTTTACTCTTATTTCGATGTATATTTTCGTGGATTATCCTTAATGTTAGACAGGTTTTTTCAAAAATATTAGAAAAAGGTTTAATGTTAATATACGTTATGAGCTGGCCTGTCATGTAAGGATAAGATGGCCATTTATTTCATTATTTCTCTCTTGGGTCATTTTTTCTCTCCTTTTACCTTTTTCGTTACTTATTTTCTTTTTTCTTGTCTAAGTTTTTCTTTTCCGTTTCTTGTTTCTTCATTTTCTTGCTACAAGGATTGCAAGAATTGTTGAACAGAGTGCAATTTTTAGGCAGCCAAAATTTACAAAAAATACATTGCATCTAATCTACTATTTTGTCAGCATCGTAGTCATTTTCGCTGCATCCCACGCAATCATATATACCATCTCCGGAACCGAAATTTTTCCTAGCTAATTCTGTCCTTTCTTCTTCCTCGTAACTTCAATCTAATTGAATTCTTTGCTTTTTAATATTAATTTTTTTCTTCATAATCTTGTTATTTTTGCTTTCCATTTCCTTTTTCCACTAATGTAATCCGGAGATGTGATTACCATGGCAATTGCTTGAACGGTTTACGAAAGTTAGTAAGCAGCACAACTTATTAAGTTCTACAACTAGACACGTGTCAGTCAGGTACTTTGAAGGCGTGTCTTTTTGCGGTGCCTTTTTGTGAGTATCGTTATTTGATCTTGATATTGACGGCATTGTTGGTGATAGATCTACTTGAAGCCGTGCACATGTAGGATTCTCAAGCATCATTGAAACCTCTTTAATAACTCTGTCATTATTAAAGTTAACAGACATGTAAACATAATCTGGAAACTAAATTTAACGCCACTTATGAATTTGTTATTTGTTTTGAGGCTATGTTATCGACAGCTTATTGTATTCAACGTAAAAACGGTAAAAACATAATAACTTATAAATATATTAAAACGACTATATAAAATATTAATGTACTAAAAAGTCTGATGTAAATTGAACCTTTGAAGTTTGAAAATACTTACTTTTTAATTTTTTTTTCAATGAAACTCTGTATAGCAACATACACAATCAAATAGCAATCGCTGACCAATCTTAGCTTACGACATCTAGAGCAAAGACAGTAAAATCGAAAAAAAATGTACTGAATTACCCTACATTAATACCTGTAAAGGCAGCCATGATTTTATATATATATATATATATATATATATATATATATATATATATATTTATTTATAGATATTATAGTCCAATCGCAGTGATTGGTTATGACGTATTTTAATAATCTTACAAAAAAAATTTATTTTGGGCCACATAGTGTTCTAAGTGGAAAATAATACAATAATTAAAATATTATACTGAAAAGAAAACATATATTTACGTTTACAGTTTCGTGCATGTTGCTTTAAAAGTAATATATGTGTGTCAATGGTTGCGGAAAATATACGTTATCTCAAAATCTTCGACAAATAATTAAATATTCATTTCAAATTGACATATTTATATTAATTTTTATACTGCTTGAATAGTCTGAAATATATTTGAATTGATATTAGAGAGAGAAAAATGTAATACCTATGTTTATGGTCAATACACCTTGACACTTAGTTAATAATATTATTTTAAAACTGTATTTTTGTTCGACTGTTATCAGTTTATCAGATAAAAATGCCGAGTTGTGCTTATGAACTTTGCGGGGCAATAAACTTTTATTCTCTATTCGAATATGTGTGGCTGGTATAACTAAATTATTAGTTTTTATTTCGAGGACAATCAATGCGGGTCCGTATAATTATCTATCTGTCCGCCTGTTGCACAAACACGAAATCTAACAATTGTATTGAAGTGGCCATATATAAATGTACGTAGGACTAACAAATTTTATTTAATCCGAGCACATAGCTCGTATAATTATTTGCGACATTCATTATTTATACGTTAACAAGGGACACACTTCTTGCCCAAAGGAATATAGATTCAGGAGATCAATTATATTTTTTTTACTGTATGCCCGCGTATGGTAGCTTACGTATCTACTCGTATATCACGTATACACAACGCTTGCTTGCCATACTTATCAATGTAATGGCGATTATAAACCGCGATTTTCATTGACTTCACATTTTCCAATATTGCCCTCTAAATTTCTGGCGTTTCATAAAATTATTTGGTATTATAATAAGTTTATTTTACTATTATGTATTTTATAATACTTAGTTAGTTGTGTTAAATGTGTATTATTTTTAAGAATGAGTGTAATTATATATATACTATATTTTATTTACATTATTGATAATGAAGAAATTGAAACAGATCAGCTGTGCATTCATATTCAGGGGCTACAACGAGAAATTGTTCAAGAGTTACAATGTTTACTCCATAACCATAATCAATTAATCAATATGATCAAGAATTATTTAGAATGAATGGTTGCAGTCAATTATACGATCGTCATTCGGGCTGATAAAAGACCAATCGGTGAGTATGAGCAAAGGTTTATTACACCTCAAGTGCATGAAATTGCAGTAGTAATTGTCGATAACGAATATAGTCATCGTGATATCATTATTCAACGTCGAAGCAATCAACTGCAACGAATTTCAGAAACACATCGCAGTTATGTTGCATTACAGTTTCGGCTAATATTTTGGCAAGGTGAAAACGGTTTACACTTCAATATCCACTAAGTCTTCTTAGTAAAGGTAAAAACTACAGGTTTCGAAACTAACAAAAAATTATCAGCGATACAATTCTATGCTTATCGAATTATGATTAAAGATGGTGAATATAATCACATTCTTAAGTGTCGATAATTACTCCAGCAATTCATAGTTAATAATTATACTAAAATTGAAATGGAAATATTACAGTTTTTTGCCATAATCAACAGTAGCTGCGCTCAGAAGAATATATCCATTTAGGAAATGCAATAATGAATGATTTTTATCGTTCATAGTCAATAAGGTAAGAAAATTGATCATCTCGGCATCTACATTTAGTGGAAGTACACATCATATGCATGAATATGGTCAAGATGCAAAGATCTACGTTAAAAAACACAGTCGACCAGATTTATTTATAATATTTACATTAAACTCTCTTTGGCTGGAAATCAAAGAAGAATTACAATATGAACACGCGACTTTGGTAGACATGATATCATTGCCTGAGTTTTTTGTCGAAAACAAGCCAAATTTGTTGATGTCATAGTTAAAAAATCACATATTCGGGGCTGTCATCTACTAGATGTATTCGATTGAATAGCAGAAACGAGGACCCCCACATATCTACAATCTAATTTGGTTTTGAAACAAAACTAAACCGGATCAAATAGACAATATCATCAAAGTTAAATTTTCAAATCCGGAAGAAGACACCAACTTTACGATATAATAGTGAAAAATATGATTCATGGTCATTGTGGCATATTAAATAGAAATTCTCCATGCACGAACGATAACAAATGTACGAAACGTTATCCAAACCTATTGCTAAATGAAACAATAACAAGCGAAGATGGATATCCAAAGTATAGTACTGTTAAATCCATCAAATACGTATGCAAATATATCAACAGGTGATATGGCTGTCTTTACTGTGACTAAAGAAAGTGAGCACGATGAAATAGTACAATATAAAATGGGTCGTTATATTAATGCCAATGAAGCAGTTTGGCGAATGTTGAGATCCACCAGTTGTTCGTTCATCTGTAATCAAATTGCGATGGAACCACCAGCACACAAAGTTTTCGCACCATTTTTTTGAGCTATGCCAGGAAGATCCCTTTGCATACATGGGATGCATTAAATACATGGATGCATTAAATAAAAAAAATTACCTACAAAAACGGGGAACACCAGATGGCAAAAGCAAATCGAATTCGTAAACTGTTTGCAATTATATTAACTACATCTAATTCATCAAATTAAAATCGACTATGACTAAAATATCGAGAAAATATGGCCGCTGATATTCTGGCTGAACTAGGACGACAAAATCCGAACTTAGAAATAAATTTTAATGAGGATATTTTTAAAAAAGCTCTTATATTGCTGGAAGATAGATCTTTGGAGACATCCAATCAAACACTAATACAAATGGGTGTTCAACCACCTCAACGAAGTAAATTTGATGCAAGGAACAGTGAATTATTAAAGGAAACAAGTTTTAACATCGACGAATTGCTAAATTCAACACAACAAACCCTTATTAAACCAGAAACAAAAACAGGCGTATGATATGATAATGGATTATTATAAAAACAAAAAGGAGGCTTATTATTTCTAAATACACCTAAGGGTACCAGGAAGACATTTTTAATTAATTTGATTTTAGCTTAAATTCGTGTAGACAAAAATGTAGTACTTACCCTGGAGTCCTGGAGTCAATTGCGACTACACTTGTGGATGGCGGATGAAAAATATATGTTGCATTAAAATTACCGTTAAATGTACCTGATCATGAATTTTCAGTATGTGACATTACAAAATTGTCAGCACGTGGACAAATATTGAAACGGTGCAAGGTCATTATACGGGACGAAAGCACAATGGTCCATAGGAAGTCTTTAGAAGTTTGAATAAAACACTTCAGGGTCTACGAAATAACACGAGTCTAATGGGGGATGTATTGCTAATATTGTCAGGCAATTTTCGTCAAATGCTGTCTGTCATTCCAAAATCAACACCAGCGGATGAAATTAATACTTGTTTGAAAAAGCCGATTATATGATAATACATAATAACAATTAAATTATTAAAAAATATGAGAGCACAAATTTCAAGAGAAGAAAAAGCACAAGAATTTTCTGATAAGCTTTTACAAATGGGAGAACTGACCTAACTTATAGATGCAAAATTTTGGCAAATCGTACTGACAAAGGAATTGTGCAACATTATTGAAACACCTGGACAACTCATAACTAAAATATACAAGAATATCATCGAAAATTATGTCAATTCAGAATGTTTATGCAAGCGAGTTATTTTCGCGATGAAAAATGACATTGTTAACGACATCAACAGGACTGTCCAAGAGATGATTTTGGGCGAAGAGAAAACTTACATGTCGATATATGAATGAATGATGTTGAAGAATATATATATATATATATATATATAAATATATATATATATATATAAATATATATATATATATATATATATATATATATATATATATATATATATATATATATATATATTATGATGAAGATGAGAGTGTCAACTTTCTTGCTGAGTTTTTAAATTCACTGCATGTTTCAGTTGCCATTGCATTGCCTCAAATTGAAAGTTGGTTGGTAATGGTACAAGACTCTGCATCAAGCAATTACAGAATCACACCATTGAACCCTATATAATGACTGATAAAGCAAAAGGGCAGAGAGTGTATTTATACCACGAATTCCTTTAATATTAACTGAATTGCCCTTCACTTTTAAGCGAATACAATTCCCAGTAAAGTTATCTTACAACATGACCAACAACAAAGGACAGGGTCAAACATTCCAATATTGCGGTGTTAATTTAAGGGAAACATGTTTTTCACACGGCCAACTGTATCTTGCGTGTTCGTGAGTTGGATCACCTCAAAATTTGTTCATTTACAACCCAGACCATGAAACTCTAAATATCGTGTATAAACAACTGCTGTGTCGAACACTGTTCTTTCAGTTTTATGTAGTAATTTATTTTGCTGCTGATTCAATTTGAAATGTATTATATTACTGATATAAATGTATTATATTATTGAATATGTATATTACTGATTTTAAAGGCATATTTTCAGCTTATTTTATATTTTAATTCATTTATATAGCAAAGGAGAATAACTAATTTTTTGTATACTTATTCTTTTCAATTTGCTAATTTCATTCATTTTTATTGAATTAGCTTATAGTATTCACGATATAAACAAGTTGTAATGTCTATTTTTGCAGAATGGTGCACGATAGAACTCGACTCCAGTTTTTTGAATTACAGTCCAATCTCCAAGAGTCCAAACAAAATTATCGGACACTAAGAATCAGTTCTACAGAGATATTGAAAAACATGCTGTTTTGGGGGATTTTAAGTCGTAATTCTCTAAGGAGTAACGAAAAGTTAAATTAAAAGAGGTTTGAATCTTGGTCAAAAATACAAGTCTGCTTGGTTTACACATGAACTATTTTCATTCAATTTGTATTCGATAAACCAAAGAGGGATAAAAGGTGGTATTAATACAAGCGTTTAAATACCCAGTAGCATCAGAAAAGAAATAACAAAGTCCAGTTTTAATTTAGTCTACATCAAGATAATGCTTAAAACTCTACTATCAGAATTGTTTATTATTTTGTAATTAGACGAATTTCTATGTTAAATTTAGTTAAATTTATATTACATATATTTCAGAGATATATAATATGGCTTATAAATTACATTATATAATATGCAATAAATTTATAATTTCTATAATATAATTAAAAATTAGAAAATTATTCTTGTATGTTTAAAGTATATTACAATTTGTAATTGTTGGGAATCGTTTCATCTCCTAATATTAATGTGCTTCTCTTATATATGTACAAGTAACAAGTTTGACCTCATTTAACAAGTCAACTTTACATACCGTGTTCCACAAAAGAAAAGAAGTCCATAATTAAAATAAAAGATGACATAAACACACATACCCACTTATTAATAAGGGGACTATTTTGCGTGTGCGTATGTTCATACGTATGCAAGTGCGTGTATGCGTAATTATATACGTGGCGCATGCGTGTGTACGTGCACGTCCGTGAGATTCATTTCATTTCTGCTCATGATAATTGAAATATGACATTAATAACTGATAATTTTATTTACTTTCAAATATCTACATTTCTGTCATCTGTTAAATTTATAACGCAAAATACGAGAAGTTACCTAATAACTTACCCATACAACAATCTCATGCTCTTTTCCAAAACAATTTCCAAAATTTACTTAAAATATTAGGATCGACGTTAATATCTCGGACTTGAAATTGCACCAAATAACAAAAATCATTATGATATTATAGACGGATTCAAATGAAAACATAACAAATCCCTAATGAATCATCAGCCACATCCCAAATCTATAAAGATCCAGACTATTTCCTGTAACAAACATAACTCAAATTGGATATGACAATAACTTGTTGATTGGAAAAAATACACAGAAATTAGTATTCTGAAAGCATTTGCTGAGTATTTTCTCTACAAATGGGGCTTGAATTCTCATCTTCATTTAAATTTAGTATCTTGCAGTGAAGAGTAAATTATAACAGGATAGTAAGAATGTTATTAAAAGTGAACTAGCAAACGAACAATCTCACAGGGATTATTTTTTTAGTTTATTTTACTGTGATAAATTTAATGTTTTTTTTTTAAAGATTTGAAACCTTAAAATAAATATAAATAAATTTTACAAGAGTCGGAAACTTTTTAACCAAATTTTAATTTCTTTATTTTAACTCGCTGTTTGTTGTAACATACATATATATTTAACAACTGTTCTCTAAATCTCTGTTTTTGGATAAGCAAAATTGTAAATAATGTTAGAATTTGATTCATGAACCATATATATACCCGTTTATACTATATGTTTTATTCCTAGTGTTGTCCTTGTCATTCGTTAGATGACGCTACAAACTGGAATGATGAGAAAACAAATACACGTTATTGATTACATGAAACTCTAACTAATGTAATAATTTCACATCTCTGTTTGAAGTTAAAGAACAATATTTTTTTTCTAGAGTAAATAATGATATACCTAATAACCTAGTACATTTTTATGGAATAAACAGCCAAAACAAATATGTAAATTTTAAAGATATCAAAAAAGTGCAAAAGATATTTTTTTTTTGAGAAACCCCGGACAGCATTGCAAAAAATTTAAAGCTGTGGTTCCCGAAAGATAGACTTGAGATAAATATTTTCACAGATTTCAGAGAAGTGTCAATATTTCGAAAACAATTTTACAAAAGTGAAACTGAGAAATTCTCTTTGGTTTTTTGGATATTTTCTAGAATAAAATAAAATAAAATTTTCTGAAAATAACTCAATATTTATTATCAGGTAAGGTGAAATTTTTACTGGATTCGTTTATTTTTAAGTTTTACAACTTAGAAAGGAAATAATTCTCAGACACTGTTTCGTATTTGAAATTTGTTTGTAATCAAAATAAAAAAAAAGGGTTGATATGAAATAAATTAAACGATAAAACTTTTAATTTATTTCATGAATGAAAATTTTGCGATAGATTTATTGATTTCGTTTCCGTAGGTAATTAAAAAAATAACCCATTTCTTAAAGTTTATAATGTGCCTTAATTACGGACAAAAATAGAAAAAAATAAATATATAATTAATAAATATATTATTTAATCGAAAATATTTTAAATACGGTTAAAATCAAATCAATAACATTTAACAACATATGGATTGCTACAGTTTGTGTTTTTGTGTTGTAACAACTAATAATGAAATGCAAATTCAAATTAATGAATCTGATATACATAATATATCGACATTGTAGAATTTGTTGTGTAACAAATACATACGTACATTTATTTCATTTGAAAATCAAAAACAAAATTAATTCAATGCACGTTTTATAAAAACTCAAAGTTTTAAACATAGAGTGAAAATAATTTGGAGACCAAACAAAATTACCAGAAGGTAAGATAAAATTCACCTTGCCTGTTCTTTCGTTAGTAATATTTCATTCATAGATAACTGACGATATTTTAACGCTATTTGTCATTGAAAAATGAAGGTGAATTCCAATTACCGGCCGCGTGAGATTTGTCACTGCCACTCCAGTTAAATGAAAGTGAAACTGACTTATTACTGGGAGTCGATGGAAACTTTTAAAGAATGGAGTAATCAATTCATAATTCTGTCACTATCATAAAACAAACTTGAGCAACATCTAACAAAGATGGAATGGTAATATTTCGTTTTAATGAAAAAAAAAGTAGTGATATTTTATGCCGAGAGTTGCTTTAATATTATTCATTCATATTAGAATTACAAAAAACGCGTATTCCATGAGGTATTGCTTTGATCACCGGCTTACTGTCTTTATCAGTGCAATGTGTGGTCTCGGATTCGACTCCTGTCCGCTTGTCGTGAGAGACTGAAATGGCGTTGTAGGTACAGGTCAGTGACGGACAGCAGCACTACTAGTCCGAATAGCGACGCCTCCCCAACGTGACTATTATGGGCATTACAGGTGATGATACGGGCATTGAGACAGGCGTATATCTAGCAGTGGATTGAGGTGTTAATAACAAATATAAGACTGTAAAAATAAATTTAATTACTTTTCTATAAACATGAAGAGTGTCTAACTAAGGAAACTAAACCATTATCAATTCGTCTGACTTGTATTATTTCCACATGATCAACATTAACTTTATATCTTCAAAAACCGGCAAAATGCATGTTTAAACTCACAAAGTCGGGTACTAAATTGAGTCTGAACATCACGAAATTGTAGATTCGGGTTAATCGCGACAATTTTATTTTAAATTTTTATTCAAATGAGTCAAAAATTAAAATTCATTTTCATTTTAAAAGACCCATCTGATAATATTTGGAAATAACGGTACACCCTAAAAACGCTCTATCGCTTCACATTTGTATAGCTTCACATATTTGGGACCATGGATTGAAAAAAAAATTACATTTTGCTACCTGCTCCTGTGTTCCTTGCAAGTCAATTCTTTTTCAAAGTTGGTCAAAACTGGACAATGCAACACCCTTCACATTTGTAAATAATTATATCTGTCCATAATCACGAGATGACATTACTTAAACAACACTGGTAATTATTTCCGTATAATTGTTTTCTTCACCGTCCCTAATAAGTTAGTAATCAGCAGAGTTTTTCTCGTCCGTGATTTTATAATTGTACACATTTTTTTTATATGTCCCAGCAATATATATATATATATATATATATATATATATATATATATACATATATATACACACATATATATATATATATATATATATATATATATATATATATATTGAATGTAACGCGTCGGGATTATTAGAAGTTTTGAAGAATATAATGGAAAATAATATTAAAAATAAAATCAAACAAAAACTTCGATAGCTTCTAATTAATGTAATAACTTATTAAATCATAAAACATGTTTATTGGGTTCCGATTTCAAATGCATAAAAACGGAATTTTTATGTAATCATTCGTTTGTTCGTCTTTCTGTTTATCTGTCAATAATTTGTTTCAAAAACATTTTACGTAGGAGTTTAAAATTTTGCATAACAATAAAACACATTAGAGATATTATTAAAAATATCAACAAAAAGCTCCCCCCACTTCATCGAAACTACTAAAATGAAAATTATAAAATACAGCAGGATTAAAAATTCAGAGAAAATTTACTGTTAATTTTACCGGAAAATTATGACTGTGAGTTTCGTCTTATTGTTTTTGAGAAATTTACGATATTTTGACCTCTGTAAAAGAAATAATTGACAATATTGTACATTGTATAAAATTATCTAAAGAAACGTAGAAAATAAAATCCCATTAATTTTATTAACACACTTTGAAGAACGTGACTCAAACAAATTGATATATTATTATTATATATTGAAAAGTAAAAGAATCTATGAGTAATAATTATCCTGAAATATTTTATCAATTTCGTCAAAAACTAGAATAAGGTCGTCTCTTCATTTTAGACAGATATAAATTATTTACAAACGGTAAGAGTCTTGCATCTGAATTTAATTTATTTAAAACAACCAATTAATGATTTCATTTTCAACTCATTTTTCTACATTAGTCTCTTTTTTATTCCAAATTAAAATGCATGAATACGAAGACATCGCATGCTCGTATCGACATCACTTTTCATAAATTACATGCTTGTATCAATATCACGTTTCAAACATCGTATACTCGTATCAACATCACGTTTCATACATCGCATGCACGTATCAATAGGTGGTTGCGGTCCTCTAGAATTCAGCTACTGAATCTACTTATTTTGATATGGGAAGGATTTTCGCTTTTGAACTTACTTCGCTGCTCGATTTCTGCTTTTAATATTTAGATGTTAGAACATTTGGCCGGTTCGTGATGTGCTCAAAATTTTGTAATTTTCAAGTATATCATGTATTCTTTTTTTTCATTCCCTATTTGAGGTTATTTTCGCAACAACTCTAATTAATGTTATACATATGTCTCTGTGTGTGTCAATTTAAAATACACACTCAATCTTATCTAGTTCAGGTCAGTCAAGTAAAATACGATAAACAAAATCAGCTTATTGTTAAATAAAATTCGGTTAAACGCAAGCTATACTCGCACTACTGGTATTACTTGCCATCAGTTTCCCATATAAATTTTTATAATAGTGTACTCAAACAATTTGCTCACAAGATGCCCATCAGCTGCCTTACCGTGTTTCAGTTTGGCAGTTTCGTCACGAAACGTTAAAAGAATCCGAGACGATACCGATAGTATTTAAATGCATGGAATGCATTTTTAATGTAAGTTTTGAAATATTACCTTCTAAGTCCATTGAACTGTGAACGGGATGAAATATAATTTAATATTTTCATAATAAAACAATTGTTTTTATCAGCGTAATCAGGCTATTGATATCTTCTAAGGAAACAAAATAATTAAAAGCTACGATTACTGAAACAGTGCGCCGAAAATAAATCTTAACCAAATATATCTTATATGTATACATATATACAACTAAATCCATAAACAACTTAACAATTCATTCATAATAACGTGTGTATTTTAACTTTTTTCACAATTATAATATATCGAATTCACGATAACGTGCATTTAATTTTTAATTTTTAATTTAACGATTTAGACTGTAGAAGGTATTTGTTTATTTACAAACCATTCAGCCTTGTGTCTTTTTTATATTATCATCAGGATTTTTCTATCCCTACTACAATTGCAAAATGTACTCTCTATTGAAACATGTATAGAAAGTAATATTTTAAGGCTTATTTGTGCAGTACATTTTTATACACAGCTGAAAATGTAAATTTTACCGATATATGTATCTGGTTCAAAACTTGATTGAACGATCCATGTCAATAGCCTTGAATAAGTTAAGTAACAAGCAATGACATAGCCGTTATCAGAATGATTTCTAGTTTGCAGAAAGGTTGACTGAAATGTTGATGGTCGACTGTAAATAATTAACCAATTTATACTTTTCAGAAATGAGAACTACGATCTAATGGTATGCAAAAAGTTTATTATTTGTAACTCACACCATAATCTTGAACTCACTTTATATGTGGACTACATATAAAAAATGAGTCGGTCTATATTTCTGTTGGTTTCAGGCCAAATCAAATGCAGTTGACAGGCCAAAATAAACGCGGCCGACTAATTTGAAATGTCAAGAAAGTAATAAGAATTGATAAATGTTTAGGTGCACATATTTTCAGACCATCATCGGAACATTATTTTAGGAAATGATATCTTGCAGTAAATTTGTACATTTCAGTCAATCGAGGAAATTATCTATGAAACATTAAAATTATTAAGAATAAAATTATTACCAACACCATCGACCCGTCCATATTCGAAACTAGTAAACATTTTATGATTATAATATATTTATTTATCAATCTATAAAATTTAGATCCATCCAAAAATAAAAATAAGAATTTCTATAAAAAAATTTGGAATTAAAGTTCTGTGCTCAAAAATACACTCAGGTATTTAATAATGAATTAGTTACACAGGTTGATAATTTTATTTAAATTTATAATTAAAATTAATTGTTGTTTGGCTACTTAATTACGTTTTATATTACAAAATTAGCTACTATCTTCTAATTCAATATACACGTGCCGTCCGGGTGCGTAAATTAGTAATGCTAATTTAATTGATTAATTTTAAAAATATATTTGTAAGGTTTTATTTCTACCACAACTGGAAAGCTTATTCAAAGACTTTAAGTGACTTTAAGAACTCAGGTAATAACTAACAATTCTGAAAACTTTTCGTCATTTGACTAATATATATTTACCATAAAACGGAAAAAAATGATTAAAATGTGGATATTATTGTTGACTCCTGTAAATAGTGTTTTCCACGTATAAAATAAAACATAAAATTGTTTACCGGGAAAATAAATTTTCTGAGTATAAAACTGCGGAAAAAGTGAAATTTTTGTTGTTAAAATGGCAATTGTTACTTACAGTAAATAAAATAAACAGCAGATTACTTCTCCAAGTCCCTTTTAAAAACTTTCTGTGACGAAATAAGTTATTTTCATTCATATTTACCAGAGATAGAAAAAGTTCAAACATGTAAATACGGGAAACGCTTGTATTTTTTCAAAATTACGACAAACCAAGCTAAAACAAAAATAGATCTAATTCATAATTTTACTTTAACGCCCATTTAATCCAACTATTGAAACAGAATTTAAATTAAATATTTTTATTTAATTTATATGTATTATATATATAAAGTGGTTTCCCAAATCTATATAATTGCTTTGGTTGCATTATTTGTAATTTATTGATTTATCCACTACAAATTCCATTAACCCATATATCTATCGATTCCAACCAACTCTACAAATCACATATTGTACACATATGACATCTCAACTAATAATTATTAATATCTTTCACTTTTTTCTTTCAATTGAGGATATTAAATACGAGAATATGTAATTTGAAAAGAGGATTCAACACACGTCCACTGGATTTATTAAAATACAGATGGTACTCGTTTACGTTTTATGGTCCCTTTCCGAGTGATAATAATTATTTTTAGAAGCCTGTATCTATATATTAAATGAAGCGTTCTGTATCTGTATATTAAAAGCAATTTGTTTAGTTTTTTATAGAACTAATAGACTTGTAAAAAACAGACCAAACTATAAAACATCCCAAAGTAAAATTTAAATTGGTATAGTTATTTTTGTCGATTGACAAAAAACAATATTCATCAGAGTAACCATGAACTACTTGTTTGAAATGCAAATAACTGACGTGCGTAAATTTGCAATGCTAACTGAATTAATGTGAATATCATTAGAAATTTAAAGGAAATAAAAGTATGGCCTTTCTTATTTAATGCTCAAAAATTCTATGTACTTTAACTGATACGGTTTTTAACTTTAACTGATATGGTTTTAGTAATTTTCGTTTTATAGTGTGAACATATTATCATCATATTCACCATTTTATCGCTTAATATTTATTCTCTATGTGATATATTTCATAATTTCATCTCGTGTTTGCCTGAATTGTTTCTATATTTTTTAAACAGTACAATTTATGCCTAAATTTATTTTAATTCAACTAATTCAATTCATTAAAAATAGGGTATTTGAGGTTGTCCTATTAAGGTTAGACATTTCCTGAGTACACTCATCCGTCCCTCGCCAAATCTAATATTCTGCACATGGAGCTCAATTTTTAAATATTTATATTAAATAGCAATTAATTTTTTTTAAATCAGCATAAATTAATCCATCAACATTCAACAAAGAGAACCTGTAGAAATTTTTTCTTCTCGAAAAATTAACTGAAGTAGGAATACAGATATCGCAATAATTTAATCTCAATTCAGAAACTAAAATATTTATGAGTAATTAAAAATGACGAACGATGTACTCATGTATGATAAATGTATTACAAATGCGATATAATTTTATAAATTAAAATTTTATGTAATATTTCAATAAAAAATATTGTTACATTTTGTTAATGGCCTAATGTAGTCAACATATGTTAACCTTACATTTTGAATATACTCGAAGAAAACTGTTTCATGTTAAATTTAAAAATTATCACAAAAACAGCTCTCTTTTATTATTTAGTTAGATTTTTATCAATTTCTACTAAGTGTTGAATAAATTTGTTTCATGAACAGTAAAAAAGTGAAAATATTTATTTTTAAACATACTAATCCGTTTGATTCTTGGACCTAGAAATTTACGTTTACTAATTTTGGTACCCAGTTAATACACAGAATTAGTTTTTAGTTTGACTATATCAATTAAAGGTTTTTTTTTATTTTTATAACTCATGTTACGATATACAACTTGATAGGGGAACGAAAACAACTTATCACACTTGAAAATTTACGATAATTATTTCCGTTTGTTCCCTTCAACTTAATAACTTGAGTTGAGTGACTTGT